>OY987193.1:13370552-13970552 GCA_963920755.1 Cartodere bifasciata | reverse complement strand
AAAAATGCCGAATCAGCATTGGAGGAATGGAACAAAGCAGCTCAAAGTGTTCAAAATAAAATAATTGTGGAATTAAACGAAGTAAGTAACATTATTTTTAAGCCTAAAGTAACCGTAAGAATATACGGATTACCTGTGACCCCGGAACAAAATAAAAGTATTTTTCCTACAAATGATGATTGTGGGAAATTTTTCCAAATTTTTGGAACAGTTGTACGAATTACGGTTGCAAAATTGCTGGAATTTCAAAGGGAATACATTTGCGCGAAATGCAAAAATTCAATGCTTGTAAAAGCGGAGTATGATATGAAAAATGTGATGACTAGTCCCAAAAAGTGCACTGCATGTGGTGGATGCAATATTCGGAGTTTGGGGGAAATGGATGCTGATAGTTGTAAGGATTATCAAGAAATTAAAGTGCAGGAACAGGTGAATCAGTTAGAAATGGGAAGTATGCCCTGCTCTATTTGGATTACCCTTGAGGATGATTTAGTGGATTCTTGCAAACCTGGGGATAACGTTACTATTTGGTACGTAAATATGGCAAAATGTCTTACTTAGAATAGAGTGCCTTGATGTCATATTGACAGTTATTGTCGCCTTATAGAGTGGCGACATGCATCATTCTTTCTCTGTCATACAGATAACGTCATCCACATATTAGCAAAGACATAGACAAATTATTAACTTAGACTGACAGTGACGGCCTTTTTCATGAATCGCGGTATTTCAGATATCTGTAAAATTTTACAGTTTTCTTTGGTGATTTTATTTTAAGGTTAGGTTTTTGTGCAGATTTTTATTTTGATTTACACCAAGTACATAGATGACATTTTATTAAAATTAAATTAAAAATGTCAAATAAACTTCAATAATAAAAAAAAAAATAGTAATAAAAACTCCTGATACTTCCTTCTACAACAAAGTTTACGTACGCGCTTGTTATTTAAGTGTTGCATAAACACAAACAGATTGAGTAGATCTACTTTTTTGCATTCCAAAGAATTTTTTGCCAAGACTGCTGAATTTTTGCATTCATTCAAATAGTTAACTCCAGTTTTGATTTATTCAAGCTTGTCGTAATTGCCGTCGTCATGTTGTAATTTAAAGCATCCACTGTTTCTTTTGGGGACAGGAACCGCTGCCCGCTTATTTCATTCACAAATACACTATTTTTCTGAGTATTTTGATAGTCTTGAATTTTATGGGTTCAATTTTGATTTTATTTTAAAGAGTTGTAGCAGATTAGAGTTATTTTTACATTTAATGAAGGCAACATTAACAATAATCACTTAATTTTAAATAAAAACATGTTTTTTTTACCATTTAAATATTATTTTGAATAAAGTCAATTTGACATAAATAATATGTTTAATTTAGAGCACTTACTAGATTTAATTTTTGGTAGAATAAAAAAACAACGACATCTACCCATGAAATTTTGAAGCTTGAAGCGCCCTCTACTTTTCAGAGTGGCCCTCTACCTTTTAAAACCTCGCGCACTGATACTCTAGTAAATTCATTCTCTTTGGCAAAGATGACAACAAATACAACTTACAAACACAATTGATGACGTTATCTGTATGACAGAGAAAGAATGATGCATGTCGCCACTCTATAAGGCGACAATAACTGTCAATATGACATCAAGGCACTCTAACTTAGAAAACATTAAAATAATTATAATTTATAATAATTGAGGGGGTTTTTAAATATGTTTAGTACGAGAATTTGTTAAGAAAATAATTATATCAGTGCTGTGCTCAAGAGATTATAATGATTTTTAATAACTGTACCTAGGTAGTGCAAATGTTGATTCTTCCCATAATTGGTAATTTATTATTCTATTATTTAAATATTTTTAGTGGAATTGTAAAAAGAAGATATGACCCTCTCATTAAATCCAAAAAAATCAAAATTGAATTAGTAGTACGAGCTAACCACGTTCAAATCAATAATGCTATTGGATTGGCCAATTTGGTAACAGCAGAAACTGTTGAAATATTTGAAGATTACTGGAAAAAACATAAAGATTCTGGTCTTATAGGAAGAGATTTGATTTTAAGATCATTTTGTCCACAAGTATGTTAAAAAAGGTTTTATAAAAACCTCAATACAATGTCTTTTTTTTTTAAATTCATTTATGTTTTTTAGATTTTTGGACTCCATCTAGTTAAATTAGCTGTGGCCGTTGTGCTAGCCGGAGGTACTCAGATTCAAGAGTCATTTACGAATTTTATACAAGTGCGTTCTGAGCCACATTTGCTGCTTGTTGGGGATCCTGGTACCGGAAAATCGCAACTATTAAGATTTGCTTCCAAAGTTGTACCTAGATCTGTATTGACGACTGGTATTGGCTCCACTGCAGCTGGACTTACTGTTGCTGCTGTCATGGTAAACAATTATAATATTATCCTTATTTGGCAATATACTCCAAAAAACAAACTATTAGACAATTAATAAGGATTCTTTCAAACCTCAAAAACCCTTTAAATTTAGATAACCAACCTACAAATGCTTACATTGGCAATGTTTTGTTTAGGAAGAAGGCGAGTGGCAGCTTGAAGGTGGTGCACTTGTATTGGCAGACGGAGGAATTTGTTGCATTGATGAATTTAATTCCATGAAGCCCCACGACAGAACCTCCATCCATGAGGCTATGGAACAGCAAACTATAAGTGTTGCCAAAGTAAGAACTAGGTATTAAAAATTTGAATTCTTCCACAGTGGATTTTATAAGTAATCTTTAAAAGTCAATGTTTGAAGAAGCTCCATTATACAGAATGCCCTCGTTTAGTTTGCTTTTTTTATATGGCAAATAAAGGCTAAAAAAATAAAACATTAGATAAAAGAAATATTTTAAAAAGGTTTTGTTCCAGAAATACAGCTTTTTAAACGGGGTTAACAATAATCAACTAAATCGTAAATATTTAAAAACTGGTTCGTCGAACCATAATAAAGTTTGTTCAATTATACTTGCCATATCAAAGAAAGCAAACTAAACGCGTACACCCTGCATTATTTGTTTTTTTTGTAAAGAAATACCCATTCTTATAATCAATTTTTTATAGGCCAGCATTGTCTGCAAGTTAAGCACCAAATGTTCAATTTTGGCAGCAACAAACCCAAAAGGCAATATTGATTTATCCCAGCCCTTAAACATGAACATAGCTCTAGAAAGTCCATTGCTAAGTCGTTTTGATTTAATTTTCTTGATACGAGATACCGTACAGCAAGAGTGGGATTCATGTATTACAGAATATATTTTAAATGGTCAAAGTAATCCATCTGAGCTTATGAGGGATACAAATTGGAGCGTTGAAATGTTACAAGTATGAATTTTTAAAGTTTTAAAAACATTTCTGAAGTTCCCTTTTAGGCATACTTTGCTATAGTGAAAAAAATAAACCCATTGGTATCCGAAGATGCAGATTCTATTTTGACTAAATATTACCAGGTGCATCGAAAAATGGACTCTAGGAACAAATCAAGGACCACTGTCAGAATGCTCAACAGTTTAGTAAGGTGAGTTAAAAAATTATGATTGTAAAAAATCGACTTTAAATAAAACTAAAAAAATATCTATCAGTATAATTTAATTTAAAAAAAATGTTTTATACCAAGTTTGATTCATAGATTTTTATGCTTTTAAAGGATAAGTCTACCTGTAAGGGGTGCGCCTACACACTTTTAATTTAAAGTACTAAGTTTCATACAGCTAATTCGTACGAAAATAAAAAGGCAGTAACACAGTTTCTTTTTTAAAGGTTATCCCAAGGTCATGCTCGCCTAATGTACCATAAAGAAGTGGAAATAATAGATGCAATAATGGCAGTTATTCTTGTTGAATGTGGCCTGGATGCTGAGAGCCGCATTTTCAATTTAAACGTTGATGTTCAATCAAATTTCCCAGAAAATCATGCAGATTATTACACAACCTTATGTCTTACAGTTTTGAATAAACTAAATTTGGAATTTCTGTGGGAGAAAGTTAACATTTTTGATAATTTAGAGGCGATTAATGTAAGGGTTGAGTCAAGATATTTTACAAAAAGCGACGAAAATTTGGAACAGAACAACAAAGAAAATGATGCAAAAGAACAGCAAAAACGAAAACGTACCAGTACTATGGATATTAATTTGGATAGTTTTGAACAAGAACCGAGTAGAGAAATCAGTAAAACAGCGGATAATAATTTGGTTTTAGAAAGAGACAAAAACAGTTGCGTACGAAAAAAAATTAATATTAACAGCCAACTAATGGAACACAGTAATATTTTCGCAGATGGTACTGATTTTAAACAACCAACCAATGACAAAAATGCTACTAAAGAAAAGGTTTCCCAAGATGTTGTAGCTACTACCAGCAAAAAAGGAAATATTTTGAAAAAACAACGGGTTTTAAATCCGCTTCCATCGACCTCCAAGAATATTTTTAATATGGACGTAGATTCATTTAATTTTGAAATATGTGATAATTTAAATCCTCAAAAAAAGAAGAAAAAAATTCCCGAAAATAACTTTATTGAAAACGAATTAAATATGATAAATCTATTACCAAGTGTAAATGATGATATTGATGGTATTGATTTCGATTTTTTAAATGACGAAGATGAAGAAATCACGAATTGCACAGGTTCCCCTTCTGCACCAACTAATCAAAATGAATTTGCCTCTCGATTGGAATCGCCAACATTTGAAGAGACAAGTAACAAACCTAGTAATTTTAATTTAAAAGAAAAACCCAAAAAGTTTGATTATAAATTCAAAAAAAAAGTTGATTCCAATGCCTTTGATAGAGGTACTAGTCATAAAATAAAAGACAAAAATCAAAGAGAATTATTTCAACGTACCCAAAGTAGTATATTTGAAAGTCAAGAGGACATGGATTTTGATTTTTAAGAAGTTTCTTGTAAATAAGTATTAAAAATAAAATTTGATATAAAATTTATATTTAAATTATTTAATGTGTCTTTAAAATTACCAAGGGAACTAAAAAAAATATCTCTTGTAAGATCACAAGATAGTTAAGTTTGACGCACACGGTAGTGCTCCCATTTTAACGACTGCAATAGTCCAATAGGGAAATAAAATAACATACAGGGTGTCTCAAAATGGGCGCCCACGGACCCCGAGGCGGGGTTGAGGAACACAAACGATATACAAAATCAGAAACAAAAATTTTATTGGGGGCCCCATTTCAAAAATATGGGGCTGCAAACTTAGCAAAGTTTGGCAACACTGTTAGTTTAAATCCGCTTAGTTTAAAAAAAATCAAGTTAGTAGGTGAGCAAACATAAAACTTCAACTTGACATTAGGAAATAGGTTAATGTTTATTTTTAATTTTAAAAATACAAAATAGTTTGAATACCTTAATTTTATACTTCTTTCTTTATAAAATGTAACAAATCAATAAAATCATATCGTAATTGGTAAAAACTAATGTATGTTCGAAATAACAAAAAATTGTTAAAAATTACGGCCATAACAAAGTAAGTTTAGACTTTTCTGGTAACACATCTATTATTGTTCTTCACGAGGTTCTTCATTTGGGGAATGATAGTAATTCTGCATTGGGGCTCACATTGGAACTTATTTCATTCAAAAAACAAATTTCTGATGCTGCTCCAAACTAAACACCTTTACCATTTGGATCAAATCGGCTCTATTCTCACAGGAACTTTATTGGGGCACTTAATGCTGTGGATTCGTATTACCATATTTCTTGTTAGTAAAAGCGAATCATTTAAAAAAACTTGAATTAAAAATTGACGCAAACAATAAATTAATGACACTTATCACTGATAAATAAAATTTATGCTCAGTTTCCCTTAGTTACGAGCATCGCAACTTTAATCAAAATCAAAAGGTAAGACAATGTTGCCGCATAGATTTTGGGGTAATATTCTAAAAATTAAAATTCATTTTTTATGGAAAATAAACATCATTGGACCGAAATTTTGCAATAAATAATTAGTTTTAGTCCCTGTCTTTCAATAATTAAGTAAATTATGTTTTATTATTACTTAAGAAAGTCGCTATAAGGGTGCAAAGTTTGTACCTTTGAAGCCCCATATCTTTGGAATGGGCCCGCACAAAAAATTTTCGTTACTGATTTTGTAAATCGTTTGTATGCCTCTACCACGCCTTGGGGTCCGTGGGCGCCCGTTTTGAGACACCCTGTATAGTAAACACGGACACAACCAGCCTGGCACCACCTCTAGAGTCTAGCCACACTCATCAGTGGCAGTGAGATTCGAACTCACAACGACAGGAAGCCTTCGATACATCGCCCTGCGATTATACCGTACGGCCACCGCCGCGCCTAGTTAAATAGAAAACACAGGAACGAAGTAGAGTGGTACAGCATTTCGTTGCAGACGGACAAAAAGTAACAGTACTAAAAGTAAAAACGAACGAATCTGCAAAGATTTTTGCTTCAGGATGACACTTGTCTGCAAAGAGTATATAAATATGCACTTCGATTGACTCATCTGCGAAGAGTAACTTCTACGGGTTTCGACTTCTAGTGTCCCTGGATAGTATCAAGAGTCCGGTCACTAAACCACAGAAATAAAATACACTATAGTTTTTTTTATTTTGCTAGGTTACCATCCATGAATTCCTATCGATGATTATAAAATCCTTCAAATTTTGATGAAAAGTGTCATCCATGAACGTAGAATTTTTTTGACATTTTAACTCTATTTTTGAAAGAAATTAAACCCCCAGTGCAGTTTTATATGCAGTTAAGCTTTTTTTAAATTATTGTGAGTGACAAATGTTCTTGAATAAAATGTACAATTTTGTTAAATAATGAAATTACTTAAAAATCACTGTCCTATAATATTGATCAACTAATTCCCTGATGTGGCATGAGGAAGAAAACAGTTTTTCGGCAAATAATACATCCATATGATTCCCACTCGTATATTAAAACTAACCAAGAGGCCCTTTTTTTGGGTCGTAGAAATTGTACAGTCCATAGCTGCCAAACCATAATCTATTAATTTTCCAAAGTTTCTGTTATCCTGGAAATCGTTTAACCATAACTAAAACCACTTTTAGCCCCAATAGAGATGTGGTCGTCGAAAGATTTCAACGTAGAAAGTGAACACACAAAAAGTATTATTAAATCCATTGTAAACTATCCCACATTTAGGGCTACTTTTGGGACCATTTTTACAGTTCACAAACTTTATTAAACACATTTTTTTACACATTTGTTGTTAGATTTTTAGTTTTTTCACACATTTCAAAATAAAATCCGACGTTAACAGTTCAATTTTTTAAACGTCATTTATTTTTCAAAATGTGCAAAATAACTAAAAATGTAACAAAATAAATCAATAACTGTGTAAAAAAATGTGTTAAATAAAGTTTTTAAACTGTACCTAAAAATGACCCTAAATTTGGGATAGTTTTTTTGTGTGTTCACTTTCTACATTAAAATCATTCGACGAACACATCTCTATTGGGGCTAAAAGTGGTTTTAGTTTAGTTAAATCATTTCTAAGATAAAAACCTTAAAGAATTAATAGATTATGGTTTGGCAGGGACTGGACTACACAATTTATACGAACCAAAAAAGGGGTTCTCATTTAGTTTAAATATACGATGAAGCCCCCATATAGATGTGGTTCTCTAGAACGAGCCAGCTTAGCGGATCTTCTATTTTATGAATAAATCCCTAGTCTTAAATAAAAAATATTTTTTTTTAAATAATTATCTACGCCAATGAAATATTTTGATGTGTTACATAACCTACATTTAAAAATTTGACAGATTTTAAACTAGGTTACCAGATTTTTTTGGAAAGATTTTCGGACCAACTTTTAAACTTACAAAATTGTAAAATGAAAAGAGAGGTCCGCTATTGCTGTTCTTAGAGTGTCTCGACCTTTCTAGTATGCTACAGACCTTATCGACTTCTACCCATTTAAGTTTTTAGTGTGCAGTCTCTTGTATGCACAACTACCTCTAGTAAACATTTTATAAACATAACCTAAAATATACGCAAAGATCCTAAGCAAAAGGATTTTTTTTCTAATAATTAGAAAATGGGAATTCCAATAATTGCCTTGACAGGCTCGCCAGGTAAGAAAAATCTTTATAAATTTGCTAAAAGTTTAACCATGTTTGTATTTTTTTTTAATAAAAACCGAGATTAAAACTTTGTTAACTTTAAAGGAATTGGAAAAACAACTTTAATCAAACAATTGTTGGCGGATTTCCAAAAATGCGACACTTTCTTAGTGGATGGATTTTATACACAAGAAGTACGAGAAAATAATCAAAGAATAGGATTCGATCTCGTTACGTGCAATAACCAAAAGACTATTCTGGCTAGAAAAAGGTATGTAAATAACACTTTCCCGTTCGATTGAGTATTATCTACCTAAGCTAAAAACTAAAAAGCAACTTTTTATAGTTGTGCTTTTGATTCAAAATACAAAGTTGGAGCTTACAACGTTAATATTCCCGAATTTGAAAAAGTAGCAATTCCTTTGCTAAATAATGCTATTGAGGGGGTAAGCTTCTTTGATTAGTTTTCCTTGTAAAAAAGCCATACGAAAACCGTTTTATTTTCAGAAAATATCAATTTTGATAATTGATGAAATTGGTAAAATGGAGCTTTTCAGTAAGCAATTTGAAGTTCTGTTAACCCAAATAATTAAAAGCGTAAAAAATATTAAATTGCTAACTACAGTCCCGTTAAAGTCCTCTCACCCCCTTGTAACAAACATTAAGGCAAACCCGAAAACCACTTTATTTACGATAACTCATGAAAATAGAAATATTATTTTCCCTGAGATTGTTTCTATGTTTAAAGGACAATAAATTAAATGCTTTAATAAGTGTACAAATATTTTATTAGCTTAGCACTACTTTTTTTTAACAATAAAACGGTCAAATACACTTGGAGGTTTTTCTTTAACAGGAACCTCATTTGTTGGTTGGGGAATTAAATCCTTGGTCGACTTTATAAATTCCTAAAAAAACATAAAATTGTTTTAGATTATTTGCACATTTTTAAATAATCAATAGAGAACAAATTTAATAAAAAACTAAAAATTTTAAGGATAAATTTTAAAGAGATTATTTCTTCTTTAAAAATTTACCTTTTTAGCTTCTGCTTGAACAATTTTCTTGTTCTTTGCAATCTTAACAGAACCTCCTTTTCCCTTAGCTTTGTTCCTTGGTTCATAGTTTATTTTCGGTGCCTTGACGTGCTAAAAAAATACCTTTGTTCCAGAAAATAACCCTTTAAAGTTTAAAGTGATAATAAAATTACCAATAATTTTGTTTTCGCATCCATTTTATCCTTCAAAGTTGGCAAATCAACCTCGGCAATGCTAGTAGGATCAAGCGTAATGAGTTCTGGTTGAATCTTTTCCAATAGAGCTTTAACTTCAGCTTCCCTTCTTTGCGTTTTGCTTTGGAATGGATTAGCTTCATATGAATCAAAGTTTGGTTCACCACTTCCTGGTACTAAAAGACTTGTAAATCCTCTTGCTGTGGCTACACCAAGAACGTCCTCATAGGGACAGAAGTTCATGTTTCCTATCGGAGTAACGAAACGGTGGCGTAGGTATGGTTTCTTGGCAGCCGTTACGCAACAGTCTCTAAATAATTAAATCAAATTTTAAGTATCTAAAAATCACACATTCTATAACAATTTTTAAAATTTTGGTATTCTATCTTGTCGAAGATGTGTTAAAATTAAAAAAAAATGATTAGAAGCTACATTTTTAATGCGCTTTGGATAACTTACATACGTAAACAAAAAGATATTTCCGTCAAACACGGAATGTTTACACTCTGTAAATATAATAACAAAATGGCCTCTTCAAAATACCTAGATTTAGATTTTTTAATAAGGTGTTGTTTGGAGAGAATATTTGTTTTTATATTAATTTGCCACAAAATCATAAAATAGCCAGTCGAACTTACTTATACACTTCCACTACGTTCCCCATTCCAACAGCCAACATATTTTTTTGTGAAAAATTCAAATTATTTGCAGCATTTACAAGTTTGTATTGTTGTAATGGTCCTTCCAATTTTCTAATATCCCAAATTTTTAATTCCCTATTGCTTGCTGCTGTTGCCATATACCTTAAAAAAAACACAATATAAATGTATAGTTTTAAATCTTTAAGGGCAAAAACAGGCCTATTTAAAATTTTGGAAAACATTTTTGACTTTTTAGAGAAATTTCTTGAAACAGGTTCTTAATGCCCCTGAATAAGTAACTCACGTTTTTTACGCTACCTGGAAATCAATGAGTTTAAAGGACTCGAAATTACTAAGATTTATTGATTTATATACAGGATGTCCAAAAAATGGCGCATAAACGCAATGGTACGTTGTTGGGGCATGTCTAGGGAGCCCCAGAAAATTGTTAAAAAAAATCTATCTCATATACACTCGTAGATATGTTGCCCCAAAGTGCGAAACTTTAAATGCTTATATCTTGAATATAACAGCACATATTAACGAAACAAATCGTTTAATACAAAGCTACAGTATATCTTAAACCATTCAACTATTTGTTTATTTATTAAATGGTCGAATTGCATTTTTATAATCAATTTAATTTTACAAAATTTTCATGAAATGAAGCTGACAACAACGTCAATAAAATCTAGTGCAAAAGTGTATGATCAAGACTCATATATGGGAATTTTAGACCCATAGATGGGATTTTTAGATGTATTTTCCTAGACTGTGTTGCCGAATTTATGCAACTTTGTTCGCATTTTTCTCGATGAATATAACAGATGGATTTTTTTTTACAATTTTCTAGGGATCCCTGAGAATGCCCAAAGAGCGTACCATCGCGTTTATGCGCCATTTTTTGGACACCCTGTACATATTTTAACCATTTAATGTAATTTCGAAACATACGTAAAACTATTATAAATGTTTTCTTGACTAGTAAGTACTTACATTCCTTTGGGGTCAATGTGCATTCCTGTTATAGGAGCCTTATGGCAAAGCATTTTAGCTAAAGGTTCATGGCTATTAGGAGACCACATTGATACAACCCCTTTAGATTGGCCAACACACAAAACTGCGTTCCAAGGATTTTGTGTCATAATAGACAATCTCCCTAATTTTGAACTGTAGCGGTTAACTATTTGTCCTATTGAAACATCCAACCAAGAGAGGTAGCCTTCCTCACTCTAAAAAAAGTTACATACATTCAGGATGTCTCTTTTAAATTCTTCCAATAATTTTTAATTTTTATACTTACACATGTGGCTAGCAAAAAATGGTAAGGCAGAAACTCCATTCGCGTGACTTTGTTCAATCGCTTTAAACAATGTAATTCTATTCCTTGGTTGTCGTAAATGTATACCCACTCTTTTTGAGCAACAGCAAGCATCGTTTCAATATGGAGCCAACTAACGTCGTGAACCGATTCCATAACATTTAGTTCGCAGTGTAATTTTTTGGTAACCCAATCAAATGCAGCTACATGTCCTCTGCGCCCCCCTAAAACCATATGTCTGCCGTTTTTAGTATATTTCATTCGATAAGGGCCGAAATCGTTTAGTTTTAAGTCAAAATGTTTTGTTGCCGCTGTTATATCGACGTTTTTTGCTATTTGGTTTTGCGTAAATTGCGTTGTTGTTTCGCCTGAATCCGCCTCCAAGTACCTTAATTAATTCAGTAATTAAGCCAAGCTATTTAGGGGTTCGTTTTAATTTTAACTTACCCACTTTCTTCCGTTAATAGAATTTCTGTTCTAGCCGCTTGTTCCGTCGCATACTTTATATTTTTCTCTTTTCTCTCTATTCGTTTCTGATGAATTGTAGTTTTTACACCTTTTAAATCTACTCCCTCCCCTTTTCCATACTTCTTTAATAGTTCCTTAGACACTTCATTGTATTTTTTTCCTTTAAATTTTGGATTCGGATTTGATAGTCGTACAATTGTTTTGTTGACTGGTAATGGCCTTTTATTTTGTCTGTTTTTATTGAACTTTTCACGTTTATCTGCTTGTTTTCTACCCCATGCTTGAGGCTTTGGGTTTATTTCATAAGTAATCACATCACTATTACTTGTAACTGATTTGTTTGGGGTTTCTTCATGATTAAAGTACCTTGTAACCTAAAACAAAACATTATTTTTCCTAACTTTGTTTCTTTATTTTAACACACCTTTCCCATCTTAAAATTCTTGTATATGTAGCTTTAAGATAAAATGCGGACAATAAGTTTTAATGCATCATTTTTACGCTGCAAGTAGTTTAAATTAAAATTAAATTAATTTAAAAAACACTGCTCTAAAACTTCTGCAACGCATGTATTTGTGAGGTTATGTTTATATTTTGACAGTTGTCAAAAGAAGTGACAGCCGTGGGTGCGTTTTTTAGGGTCATATTTTAAAGATCGAGTAGACTACTAAAGATATCGTACTGAATTGTTGGTTGCCAACATTAGAGAATGCATATCCCGCGACTTACAGGAAAAATAAAACTATTTTGGAGTTTTCTTATGTATATTATATTTAAAAACAATTAACATTGATAAAAATTTAATATAAATTATTTTAAAGGAGTGACTTATTTACTATGAGTATTTTTATACAAATGATTTATTGCAAAGGCAACTCAACTAAAAATGATGTCGACATTCATATATTTCGTATAATAGTAATCACAGGAACAATAAGATTAAGATTAATATGTATAAACATTATGAAAATAAAAGCAACAAGAATTAAGATATATTTTTGTTAAAAAAAAGTAAAATTTATATTGAGCTTGTGTGCTTTATTGTTTTTAGACTGCATAATGCAAGGTACCTACATTTAGGAATGTATTTTTTGTATTTAAAAATTTAATAATACCAGCATCAGCATAGGACATATTTAAATGAGCAAAACATTTAGTAAATCTTTTGCTGAAAAGGCATAAATAACAAAAGATGTTGACCCGGCCCATTCGCCTTATTATAAACGATATTATGGAAATAATATTTTTAAATTATATGGTGGAATCCATGTGAGGATAAATCTAATTTCAGTTTATGGTTAAATTCTCATTTAATAGCATTGTATTTTAATCTATGGCTAGACCTTAAGTAAAATTGTGTTAATCTTTATTAATTGACTAATAATGGAATAATGGATAAATTACAATTTTGTGTAGTTAACATTACTTAACTTTATGATTTTGGTACCTGTGTTATAACATTACATTTAAACAAGTCACACATAATTAATAAATGATGTACCTATTTTACAATCATCAATAACTATTAGTAATATCACAGATAAAGAGAAAGATAATTAAGAGTTTTACACATATTTATATACACTTATTAAATTTAAAGGGGTAGGTCTACTAATTCTAAACAAACTACAATAAATTGACGCATGAACGCCACAGTACGTTATTGGGGCATGTCTGGAGATGCCTAGAAAAATGTTAAAAAAAAATCTATTTCATATATGCTTGAGATCCCAAAGTGCTCATACCTTGAAGATAACAGCACATATTAACGAATAAAATGGTTTAATACAAAGCTACAGTCTATCTTAAATCATTTCACCATTTGCTAGTTTTTTTTATGAACGAATTACATTTTTATAATCAATTTAATTTTATACAATTTTCATGAAATGAAGCTGACAACAATGTCAACAAAATCGAATGCATAAGTGTATGATCAAGACTTATAGATCCGCCATAGGCTACAATCGCGGTCGTTATACTTGGGAAACTAAATGACCACCAGCATCACAATGATTTGTGTCAATCTGACGCATATCTGACGTTTCCCAAGTATAACGACCGCGAATAGTCCGGTGCGTAAGGTGAATTAATCTGCATTTTGAGGTAGAAACATGAAATTTGGAACATATGTTCCTTAGAATATTTAAAAAATATTTGGATATGGAACCCCCCTGAGAAAGTCCCAGGAGCCCCCCAGGGGGGCCCTCTTTATTTGAAGTTTGTAGGATTTTTTTTTAAATAACTGGTTATGATAAATGTTTAAAAATCAGATAGATGATTAATTATATGTAAGTCTTTAACGTCATATTTTTTTTTTTGGGAAAAATCCCCACTGGTGGCCACAAATTTTCATTTTTATGATTTTTGATTATTTCTTAAAAAACAATTTTTAAATTCAAAATTATGCAATTTAAAAATTCTTTTTACACATTTAGACAATTGACCCACCCAAAATATATGTTAACCCCCCCAAAATCCCCCTTTGCCAAAAATTTTACATTTTCATAATTTTTTTTACCAATTGTGCAGGATAAATGTTTGACAATTAAATAAAAAATCACTATTATTACTATTTTGAGAAAAGAAAATTTATTTTAAGACCCCCCAACTGCTTCCCCCCCCACTAACGCATTTTAATTTTTTCTTTATCATTGTTTTATTTTAGATTCATATACACTTTCACGACCCCATTTACAGATTAATATCCTTGACCACCCACAATATCTGTTATCCCCCCAAAATCCCCCTTTGCCAAAAATTTGACATTTTTATAATTTTTTTAATAACTGTGCAGGATAAATGTTGGACAATCTAATAAAAAATCACTAAAATTATTATCTTTGGGAAAAAAATTATTGTATGACCCCCAAATGCTTCCCCCTCCCCAATAACAAAATGTAACAGATATTTTGGGGGTCCAGGATATAAATCTGTAAATAGGATCGTGAAAGTGTATATAATTCTAGATTAAAACAATATTAAAGAAAAAATTAAAATGCCGTAATGAAGAGGGGGTGGGGGTCTTACAATAGTTTTTTTCCCAAAGATAATAATTTTAGTGATTTTTTATTGGATTGTCCAACATTTATCCTGCACAGTTATTAAAAAAATTATAAAAATGTCAAATTTTTGGCAAAGGGGGATTTTGGGGGGCTAACAGATATTTTGGGGAGTCTAAGATATAAATCTGTAAATGGGGTCGTGAAAGTGTATATGAATCTAAAATAAAACAATAATAAAGAAAAAATTAAAATTCGTTAGTGGGGGGGGGGAAGCATTTGGGGGGTCTTAAAATAAATTTTCTTTTCTTAAAATAGTAATAATAGTGATTTTTTATTTAATTGTCAAACATTTATCCTGCACAATTGGTAAAAAAAATTATGAAAATGTAAAATTTTTGGCAAAGGGGGATTTTGGGGGGGTTAACATATATTTTGGGTGGGTCAATGGTCTAAATGTGTAAAAAGAATCTTTAAATTGTATAATTTTGAATTTAAAAATTGTTTTTTAAAAAATAATCAAAAATCATAAAAATGAAAATTTGGGGCACCAGTGGGGATTTTTTTCCAAAAAAAAAATATGACGTTAAAGACTAACATATTATTAATTATCCATCTGATTTTTAAACATTTATCATAAACAGTTATTTAAAAAAAAATCCTACAAACTTCAAATAAAGAGCCCCCCTGGGGGACTTCTGGGACTTTCTCAGGGGGGTTCCATATCCAAATATTTTTTAAATATTCTAAGGAACATGTGTCCCAAATTTCATGTTTCTACCTCAAAATGCAGATTACCCTTATTTTTTGGACCTTACGCACCGGACTAGAAGGTGACCAACGGCGGGAAAGGTGAATAGATGGGATTTCGAGATTTATTTTCCTAGACGGTGTTGCCGAATTTATGCAGCTTTTTTCGCATTTTCCTCAATAAATATAACAGACGGATATTTTTTAATTTTATAGGAATTCCCAGGCATGCTCCAACAACGTACCATCGCGTTTATACGCCAATTTTCGGACACCCTATATAAATCACAAAATCTGTCAGCTTTGTCTTTTTTATTTCTAGATTTTTATTGAAATTGCAGATCTTGGTCAAACATAAAGATACGGGCCTTTAATAAAGTATCAAGTTTTCAGCATTACATTACATCTTTTCTAAACGATTCAGTGAATAAAACTCGTTTTTATTGCAATGGACATAAAAGCGGGTAATACTATTCTAAAATGCCTAGATATTTAGACTCATCCAAATAAATTTGCCTTCAACTTAACTTATTTCTAGTTAACAAAAATAAGAATGTAAAGTACCTGGGTGTGAAATAAAGAACTTTTATTATGGTGCATTCAGGAACTATTAAATTAAGAAATTAAGTTAAATTAAGAATTAATTTAAGAAATCTACAGCAGTTGATTGGTTGATTTGACATTGACATTGAAGTTTCTCATTTGTCAGTGTCAAATCCACCAATCAACTGCTGTAGATTTCTTAAATTAATTCTTAATTTAACTTAATTTCTTAATTTAATAGTTCCTGAATGCACCATTATTTATAAATCTAATTAACGAATAAAAATAGACGCCAATGTAGGCCATAGGCATTGTCAAAAATTTCAGAAAAACCCAAATTGGTTGAAGTGTAGTCTGCCGCCGAATTTTTTTGTTTACCCGAAAGTTAAGGATGTGCACATAAGTTCAATACGCCTCATTAGTGATGACGAAACATGAAGCCAACAAAGACAAAATTGAGTCTAGTTTCCATGGTTTTGAAGTGTTAACAACAACGTGTCAAAAAGTAATTGTCGTAGTAATTTTTAAAACGTCAAAACCATGAAAGCTACGATGCGATTTTGACTTTGTTGGCTTTAGTGACAACACACATGATGCGTATTACTTAAATAAAGATACAGGATGTCCCAATGATCTTTAAAATGTCACATATTTTACCAAAAATTTAATGCTTTTAACATTAATACAAAAATAAGACTTATGATTAACTACTACTTTCTACAAAAAAAAATCATAAATTTACTTACGGAACATAATTAAGACTAAAAAACTAAGAAAGTTGACAAATATTTAAGAAGTTAACTTTAACCTAAATGGGCCAATCACCTGCTTTAATTTTTTACCGTTTTTTACTTTAAGTGATTCTTACTTTAATGTTCTTAAATAAAAGTTTATGAACTGTACATAAACTTTCTTAATTTTAATTTAAATAAACCAATGAGCTGCTGTAAATTTCTTGCTTAACTTCTTATACATACTTTCTTTTTATCCGACAGTTCGTGAACCCACTGTTTGTCAGTTTCATAGTTTTTTTTTTGTCTTATCTCTAGTTTTTAATCAAGCCTTAAACTTTAAAAATGGTTTTGGGCGTAAGCGCTTGTTCCCCAACTACGACTTTTGTATTTATTCAAAAAGTACCTATTATTTTTTAAAGAACTAAAATAGTGTCATAGTTCAAGTAAAGTGGAAGTTACGATTTCTAAATTAAACCTTTTACTATATTAATCAAATTTTAGTTGTTTCTTCTATTGGTTTAGCCAAGCATTATTTCTAAGAATGAAGGTAATTATACCAGGGAGACATTTTGTAATTTATATGCAATAAAAAAATGCATTGAATTTGTTAGATAACTTTTTGATAGAATTACATATAACGAAAAAAAAAAGGTAAATGCATTTCTATTTTATTTAGTTCTTAAGTGATGCAGTTTTAAAACATTTTTGCACTTTTTAATTTTATTTTTTAAATTATTTTACATTTACGTTGATTGTCCAGTGATAAAAGGATACAATACGTAATTAAATATTGTAAAAATAATCTAAGGGAATTAGTAGCTACATAGATTAATAGACAAATATTCTTATTTAATAAATTGACTTTCTTTGTTTCATATCTACATGGAAATAAAATGGATCTTTGTACACTTTCAATTATTGTAACAAACTTATAAATTATTCACCCGACATCTTGTCGTTATGATAAATGGTGGAAATAACTAAAAAAGAAAAACTAAACGTAGGTATTTTGTTTCTGTATGTACAATTTTAATATTTTATAAGTTCTTAGTATTTCTCAAGTTCTTATTTGTGGTCCCTATTTTCGATTGCTTTATACAAAAACAAAACAATTCATGTGTACAAACAGCAAGCAGCTTTTTCGTTATTATGCTTTTGTTTTAGATGTGCCTATTTGTTCTTTTGTCGCTCGAGGATATTGCTTATTTTAGTTTTTCTTTCAACTTTCTTTAATTCCGCAGTTTTGGCTCTTATGTCTTATCTTTTAGACGAAAGTTTCAACTCTTCAAGGTCTTCTTTAACCGGGATACTTTTCTAAAAATATAATAGAAGAACATATTACAAGTTAATTCTTATAGGTCAAGATAGTTGGTAAAAAAACGGTAAAAAACATAACTATTCTTACAAAAAATACACAACAGTCAGAATTTTATATGTTGTATAATATTGGATCCCAAGTTATTATGACAAACAAATTATCGCCCGAAAAAAATCAGAATCATTGCTAAACTCTTAAAAAGCTTTTAGACTTATTTTTTGTTTTGGCTTCAAATTTTTGATAGGTACTTACTTCGCAAATTCTATGAAATACGAATAGTACTCGGGCTAGGGGAGCACGAGTGAAGTACTCTAGAGGTAGGGGAGCCTGGACGAACGGGAGAAACAGGCGTAGGACAACTTCTTGTTTTACATGTTTTAACGCGTCGTCACAGAGGATACAGTTCATGTTGGCCAACGGATGAATATGCACTTGCTGCACTTTCTGAAATGTGGGAATTGAAGTACTGCTGCTAAAACAGAAAAGCAATGTGTTATTTTTCAAATGGTAAAAAAATTCATGACGGATTAAGATCGAAATACGTTTATATTAGCACACTTCTATTTTAGATGTTGTTTTTTGGTTCAATAATGTCCGGAAAAATTAGATAACTTTTAGTGTCAAAAACTTTACTAATGATTGATTGATTGATTTTTAATGAAAACGAACTTTTAACAATTCAAACTTTCGTTTTTATATATTAGTAATTAGTATATTACTACTTCTTAAGGCTGGGGATTCAAATTCACAGATTCAAAGATCTGTGCTCCTAGAAATCATCTACATTGAGCTTCCGTCAATTCTACTAATAGTACGAGAGCTGAGAACCAAAAACACACATCATCGAACGTTGTCATGATTTTTTGTGCATTACATTATATTTAATATTTCTTAACTTTTTCCAATGTAGGTACTGGCAGCGCTAACTGGTAGCGTTTTTTTTAAACATCATAAGTAGGATATTTTTTTTTAAGAAATAAAATAATACGTGCAAATATGAGCCCTAGAACTGCCAGACATTTATGAAGTGAACATTTTTAATTATGTGTAATCTGTAGACTTTTATGCGTAAAATAAGAAATTTTGATTACAGGATTTTCTGTCCTTGGAAGGGACATTTTAAAAGCGATTAACCCATCATAAAGAGTTGGCAGGGTTATAGCTCGAAGGTGCAAAAATCAATTTTGTTGTACGAAGAAACGATCTCACTTATAATGTTTTTACTTAAATATTAAAAAATAAAATCTATTTAAAAAAAAAAAACGTTACCTGTTTGGCCTGCCATTTTGTTGGATTAATAAAACTAATGTTAAATATTATTTTATATCAAAATATCATGGTAACGTTAATGATGTTTTTTTTAAACATCATAAGTAGGATATTTTTTTTAAGAAATAAAATAATACGTGCAAATATGAGCCCTAGAACTGCCAGACATTTATGAAGTGAACATTTTTAATTATGTGTAATCTGTAGACTTTTATGCGTAAAATAAGAAATTTTTATTACAGGATTTTCTGTCCTTGGAAGGGACATTTTAAAAGCGATTAACCCATCATAAAGAGTTGGCAGGGTTATAGCTCGAAGGTGCAAAAATCAATTTTGTATGGTTTTCTTTAAATCGGTTATTTCTTGGTGTCGAAAATCTATTTAGACTTATATGAGCTTCTAGGAGCACAGATCGTCGAATCTGTAAATTTAAAGTTCCAGCCTTAAGAAAAAGTTTCAAAATATTTCAGGAGACTTATTATTTTTTTAATTTGGTAATGGCAAAACGGGATTCAATCTTATCCAATGTCATGGTTTAAAGTAGTTTAATAAGGTAATAGAAAATGTCCCTGTTTCCAATTTTTGAGGCCGCCCACATAATAAACTTTGTTTCTGGACTTTTTCCCACTACCTTAATTGATTTAATTCTTTTGCATATGGAACTAAAGAATTAAACCGTACGAGTAATATTAAAAAAGATCAAAAGCTTGAAGGGGAGACAAGTTGACACAAAAACATTCCCAAATTGTTTAAAACAGAGGATGTATATGCATGGCTTTGAAGGTAATTACACAGGTCGAAACTGGGTGCGTTAAAGCTTTTATATTTATGGATAGCAACAATAATTGGGGAAACATCACAATATACAAAAAAATGTGCATTTTGCTATTATAGACAGTTAATATTAATGTAGTTATATTTGGTGGTGGTTTCTTATAAATCAATTAGGTGGTCATTAGGTTTTTTTTGTACAGCATTTAAAAAATAACAATTACCTAAATTAGCGTTACACAAAACTAACGAATTCCGTCCAACTGGTATCAGGTGGAGGGTTGATAATATACGAGGTTAAATTTTGTTATCTGTTTTTTAAATTTAGCAGGCTATTTGTCGTTTTACGACCACGTTAACATTAAACATTCACAAACAAAAGAATAAGGGCGGTAACCCTCAGACTATAAATTTCAGGAATTCAAGTAATTACCGGAAATCTTTTAAACTTTTCGTATCGCGAAAGCCAGATCGAAAATTAAGACTAGACTGTTCTTGAACAAAAGCTAAAACGATAAATTCTGAAACAGTTTGTTAACTGCCAAGAAAAATAGAAACATTTTTTAATTCCTACCAACTAAAAATGTATCATTTATGTAACCTAAAATGGGACCTCTTTTTAAGGGGTAGTACTTAAAGGTTACTAGTTGTTATTAGGGGGATCTTAACTCTTTCTTGAAAAAATTACTAAAATAAAGATACGTTTAATCATTCGAGAGCCCTCTCGCATTGCAAACCCTTAGGTGGGATTGGTACGGATCTGTTTAAGGGCTTAACTGTTGAATTGATTCTCCCTTGGCCTACTTTTTAAAATAATTAAAATTTTAATCAAAAAATATAAAATCTTCTTTTTTTATTAGTTATAACCAAATATTCGTTTAAAATGTACTTTTTAATAAATCAAAATTTAATAAAATACCTAAAAAGCTTAACTTATGAAAGGGACGTTTTTTAAAAGCAATAAAATGTTGTGTGTACCTTTTTGTGTTTGTATATTATAGAATTTTATTTCAGCTTTTATTTTATTCTGAGGGGTGCAACATGTAACAAATATAATAATAATGGATCGTTTCATAATAATTCGTTTGGCCAGTTTGTTAAAAAATGACTGTTCGTAATTATACACATACATTAAGTAAAGGTAACAATTAACAAAAAACAGCGTGATTTAACAATTTTTAAGTGCATAACACACATCAACATACCTTAAGCACAACGGCCGCCATAATTTCTAAATTTGATCATTATAGAAACGAAGTAAATATTTTTATGAAGGTAAATTTAGGATTTAAAAGATGAAAATTAAATCGCCGAAGTTAAGTCCATCTAGATTTAATGCAGTAACTAAGTAACGTTATGCAGTGAGTTTAAAAAGTGTAAAAGCAAGTTATAAAATTATGTTTTGCCAAAGGATTTTTTTATTTAATTTCAAGTGCATTAGTAGAAAAATGTAAATAAACGGCGTTTGTTGTTTGAAATAAATTTAAATTTTAAATCAAGTATTTTTAAAAATAAAATAAAGATGTGGAGCGGGTAAAAGGTAAATTAGTGGCAATTTCCATGGAGGGGCGAAGGGGGGCCGTGTGCTAAATGTATGTCTGCTCGCAGGAATTATGTCGGAGAGAGTAGGCAGAGTATGTACGTTGCGATGAGAATCTCTGAAAAAAAAGCAAATTATGAATCGACCTCACCAATGCCAGTTGATTGATTTGTCACAGTAAACCCTTTAATGTTGTCTGCATAACAAGACAATTTTAAAACAAAATTATTGATGTTTTTAAATGATACTCAGGTGATGCGATTGGAAATGAGCGTTTAAAAAATACTTAAGCAGTACAGTGGAATGTTTATTTTACTATGCAGGGTGTCCCAAAATTGGCGCACTACCTGTATGGTACGTTGTTGGGGCATGCCCATAGGGATCCCCAGAAAATTAAAAAAAAAATTTATCTCATAAATCCTCGGAGATATTATGAGGTCCAAAAGTGCTAAACTTTAAACGCACGTACTTTGAAAACAACGGCACATATTAACAAAAAATATGGCTTAATACAAAGGCACATTCTATTTTAGTGCTGGGACACACCATGTGTTTTTGCCGTCTGGTTGAACTGCAGCGTATTTTTTTTACATAGGTTTGTATGGCCTATATCATTTAAAACAATGAGTTTTTAAAGTGCATGCGGCAGAAACGCTTCCGTCAAAAAGCACAGTGTGGCCCTGTACTTGCCAAATTTATTAAAGTTTAACAGTCTTTTTCAGAGATAAGAAAAGATGGATTTCTTTTAACAATTTTTTAAGGATCCCTAGGCATGTCTCAACAGCGTACCATACCGGTGTTGCGCCAATTCTGAAACATCCTATATATGTAGGTACATTTTTTTTGAAAATCATCCAATTATACCATGTATAACAATAATTATTTAGATATGGTTCAATGGCCATTGTTACTAATGAAAAGTTTGCGCTTTTGATAAGCGCGAATTTTACCTGGTATCCTATAATAATCACAACATAGAGGTTTTTTATTTAGGCATATTAAAATATCATAATGGACAAAATGCTGAAAATGCTACTACCTATACCTAATTGGAAAAAAATGCTGGTTTGTAAAACTACTATAGAAGAGTGCTACATTTCTAAAGAACGGAAACATTCATAAACATTTTTCACTACTGTCGCGCAATATTAATATTTTCTAGGAAATTTTGCTCGTTTTTATTCCCTAATGATAATCTTTGTTGTTCATTAGTAAAAATACAAATGTTACAAAATATTTAAGCATGTAATGTTTAATGTTACATTCTAATTTCTGTTAATTAAGAATTTGATTTGTACAACTATTTTAGACCCAAAAATTCTAATGAGCAAAACACCCGGCGCATTCGCCATTTTATTACTTTAAACTTATTACAAGAATATTTTACCTTTTATTTTCAAATAAATAGTATGATTTTAGGCATAAACGTAGGTGTCTAAATAATTATAAGGCGGGAAAGAACAATACTAACTAAAAATAAAATCCTTTTAAGTAATTAAGAAGTTTTGAAAGAAAGAGTAATTACAATTTATTATTTTAAACAAGGTGATATAGGTAGGCAAGTAGCTAAGAATAAAGAATAAACTAAGGAGATGGTCTCTACCATTATCATTAATTCTACTTCACTTTACCTGGTAATTAATCTACCTCACTACTTTTATACTCACAAATTATAAAGTCCCCTATTTTATGAGATGCAAATTTATAATTTTGTAGATGCATAAAGCATTAGTGATATCCTTCCCGCTCGAGAATTTGCCTATAAAAAATATTCAAATGGAGATATCGAGTAAAGACTGGTAGATAGGTAATTAAAACTTTTAAAAATCATCAGTTTGAAAGTTAATATTTAAAACTCGATTTACAAGTTTCTATCAAAGAATTACATCGCGAGACGAGACAAAGGCTACTCAAAAGAAAAGATAATCGTAATTTTCTTTGATCAGGTTCGATTACAACAATACATCTTTAAACAATTTTAATCAATTTCCACAAAATAATTTGATTATTGGAACTTATTGTTTGATGTTTTGGCATAAACATCAAAAAAGCATGTTGTATTGAACTGAACTGAAACCCAGTACCTAAACTTTGTAGATTTTTCATATAAAAGCAAACATTAAGCAGAATTTAAAGGTACACTTAGCGATACTGGAATTGGCTTAACGCCACTTAAGTTGACGCGAATTTGACCAAATTAAGCATTAGTTAAATTAGTGGATCTCTACATTACGTTAACTAATTTAAAACATGCGCTATGAGAACTAAGGTTGACGTACTATCGCTATTTCTCCGAAATAAGACTTAACACAAAATTAGTCAAATTAACAGAAACAAACGTCAATACTTCTCTTAGATAAAAATTAAGGGTTGAGTCTATGAGATTTCAAATTTTGTATGCTTCATTCAAATTTTTGTTATAATTCGCGATAAATTAAAGCTCTATTTAGAGATACTTAACGATTGAATTAGTGCATATATTAGAGATTAGCGTATCGCGAATTACCACAAAATTAAATGAACTGTACGAGAGTTAAAATTGCATTTATTTAATTAACGTCACTTTCGTTCACTTATAGGTTATATTTCTTAATTTCAACCAATTCGGGGTAAAGTAGGCATTTTATGTAATGGTCATCTATCGGCTACTAAACCAACTTTTTAAAATTAGAAAGATAACCGTAGAATAGACATACCAGTCGGTAAAATAATATGATTGATTATGATTCTAAGATTCATTGACAGACGTAGTTTACTGCTTTAAATTAGTAAAATTGGGCAATCTATAAATCAGATTCCAACTTTCGTATTATTCATTTAATTTTGGCTTAATTCGCGATACGTTAATTCTAAGTGGCGTTAATTTACGTAAAGTATAAATCGACCTTTAGAACTTTCGTTAATAAATATTTTATTCTCCAAATTAGAAATATTAAAATGTTGTGACTTTGCAATCGTTTTATTTTTATAACTTTTATATTAAAAGTATTAGGTATAAAATGCTGTTTACTCTTGCTGTTTCAAATATGGAATGCGCCATAATTTAGTTTATGAAATCCATTTTAGTGTACGAACTACCTACTGCAGAATTAAGGTACAGAGACTTTGTAGTTAATAAACATCCTAGAATGAGCTGAAAGGTCGAGAATCTTAGCTCATTATGCGACACTCCAAGATAATAACTACAAAACTAAGTTTGTCGGTTTTCAAAGAAGATCCTTTTTTGTTTTAAATGTTTCGTTTCATTGCAACCTTGTTAACTACAAAAAAAATGTAATAAAGATATGACAGTGGTTATCAAGCTCTTTGTTTCTTTTTACTTCTGACTTGTCGTTTAAATTGAACCTAGGGCTTGCTATAATCATTAAAAAGTGTAGTGTTAAAACAACCTTTTGTTATCTGCTTACCTGGCTTGCTTTGCTCCTGAAGGCAGGTTGATATTTTCTTCGCACCTGACGAGGACAACACACACATAGAATTCTTAAGAAGGCCCTGAAACAATAAAACATTTTGTGTTTAAGAAAATCTAAGCCTCTTAGCCTACTTTGATATTTATGTCGCAAACAAGCATTAATCACTTTTACTGATCATCTAAAAGGCTCGCAAAACTAGAGAACACTTTGTAGCTTTTCTCATAATATTTATAACATAAGCTTGTATTCTTAACAAAGTTCGTTTAAAGTGCTAAAATGATAAATGACGAAAAAAAACACTACTAGAATCGGACCATTGATTTATACAACATTGTTAAAAGAAATTATTACACTACATTTTCGAAGAAAAATCTTAAAAGGAAGTGTTTTTTTCAATGTAAATAAAAAGTTATTAATGTTCAGCCTTGCCTCCAAAAAAGTAAAGACAGTGTAGTATAGTGTCTTTATTAAAAAGAAGCTATTTTTTAGTTCTAGTTTATTTTCTAATTTTAATTTCTATGTTAATTAATTTTAAATCGCATTTCTGCATTTCTTATCAGATACTCTTAGTACTTAAATTAAATTTTCCTTATTGGTGCTTAATTGTCTGCATCTTTAAAGTAATAGTGGAGGTTTTGTTAGCCGTTTATGGATTTCGAATTAAAACTTAGTTGTTTGTTAATAACCAGTTAGAATTTCAATTAAACAAATTAATTATGTAATCAGTTTATTCAGAGGTTATAAGTATCTTCCTATTAGTATTTGATAGATTTTTTAAATAAATGCATATAGCATGAGACTAAGAATAATTATGCTGTTCATCAAAATAAAAATATTTACGAAAATGCCTTTATGTTATGTAACATTGGAAAATAAAGCCATTAGTTTTAATGAAATAATGTTCCTTTTAACGCAGCATAAACGATTAATAATAAAATGTGGGTAGGTTTAATGTTTAAGGAAATTAAATTAGTTAATTAAGAAATTAACCCCACAATATAGGCAATCTTTAAAGGAAATTGACAGTTAAGGTTTAAAGTAATAGGGTAATATGTTTGTATACAAAGTTCATTTAAAAGCAAAGTCTATTATGTTTTATTTTGGTTTGTTTCTTAAAAAGGTAACGGTTGTAGATTTAATATCATTATTTTGTATGTAGGTAAGCAGATTTGCAAAAATAACCTTAAGAATAATATTAAATCATTTTATTGGTCGGTAATCTAAGCATTCGAGTTAGACAATGCTAATACCTATGTTAAAAATATTAAGGTCTGCTGAGAGATACTTGAATTAGCAATTAACGCCACTTAAATTAACGCAAACTTAACGTGACCAAATTAGTGCAAATAAGAAATTCATTAATTTAACTAATTCAAAGCATGCATTTTGTTCGAGAAGTCTACTCTACCGTCGCTTAAGTGGAGTATGAGTAACTCTGCCCTATACCAAAAGCATTGTCACCCTACCCAGAATAAGTTTGTCGAACTCACCTAAGACCCGAGCATCTCGACTTAACACAAAATTTGTCGAATTAATAGAAATATGCTGCAACGCTTCTATTTAGTAGAGTAAACTTGATCTACAAATTAAATTTCAACGCATTTATCCTTTCCGCTCGTCGCGTTGGTCGACACATCTCAGAAGCCATCAGATTGACTCTTTCATTTCTGACGTATTTCAAAGTATCTGAGATGCGTCGACAGTCGACTTCGGTACGAACGAAAAAGGTCAATAATGCATTAATTTTTTGTTGATTTGCTGTACCTTAATTCTAAAGTGGCGTTAATGTACGTAAACTCTACATCAGTCTTTAGGACAGACGATTTTTCGTAATAATTTTAAATTATTTGCATTATGGTTAAAAACGACCGGTGCCGGTGCGGCGCTGACTAATATACAACGCCAATAAACTTGAATAGAACTCCAAGGAACTATAGAAATGTTTTACGAAATTAAGTGTTCAATTATTTACGTTCATTTGAAGATATTAAGTATTCGATGCATCATTCAAATGTGTTGCAAAGTTTTGTAGGCTTTGCTACAGTAAATTAAATTAAATCAATGACGTAACTAAGTTCATAACTTTTGTATAACTTCGAAGTAGAGCAATTGGGTGTTTCACTGAAAACGAAATTTGCGGTGGCTAGTCATTCCCTGTGCAATGCCTTTGCTATTATACCTCTTTACTTATCTCTATCTGCTTTATCTCTTGAGATATCGTGTCGGATGTGCAGTCGCGTCTATCGGGGGTAATAACACCGAAAATCACAAGAAGCTATTATCTTTCAAGCTGATCATAGGTAGAAGTTTAAAGTAAGACAATACGGTTCTTTCTTAATTGGTTTTAGTTGCAGAACATTTTTGAAAATACAGGATGTTCTCTAATGTTGTGGAAAAAATTCATTTTAAGAAAAAAAGTTCATTTATAAACTTGTGCCATATTTTGACTTTTTTTTAACAACAATATACCACTATCAACACTTTCTCCAAAATTTTGAAAATTAAGATATATTTCTAGTATCGAAAAAGTCTTATAAGCTAAGATAGTTAGTAAAAAAACATAGCAATTCTTACAAAAAATGCACAACAGTTAAATTTTGTATATGTATTAGAGCATTTATTCAGGGAGATATGTCCACGAAATACACAATAATAAGAGTTTAAAAAAATTCCTTCTCGTCCTAAATGTTCCCCTGGTCCCGTTGAGTAATAGTCAATCATGACTCATGGCTGTAAAAAACTTATACTAATATTTAACGGAACGGAATGAAGAAATTTTATTAGAAAAAAAGAGTAAGTTGTTAAGCACCTTATTTTGTATCTTTATACCAAGTTTGGTGTAAATCCACCATAATTGAATTTTACTCTTCGGGGGAAATTTAAGGAGCAAAGGAATTTTTTTAGAGAAGTAATGTTTGCAGCAACCATTTTAAAATATTATTTAGCACCTATTTGTAAAATTTAGTGTAGATTCTTCTTGACCTATTAAAGTTTGACTATATAAAATTTAATACATAAATTAATCCGTTCCTCATTTGCTATCTTTTTTTCGCAGATATTGAAGCATCCTGCATTCAAAAGCAAAGCCGCGTTCCTATTAAATGGTAGCCTATTTAGTCTGAAGGTAAGTTAGATTATTATTTGGAGATAACAGAAAGGATGTAGGAAGTCCAATTACTTTCAAACTTCACCAACTGATTACAATGCATTGTGTTCTCTAGCTGATTGTTCTGTTTGAACGGTGGCGATTGAACGCGAATAACCCTCAGCCCTTTAGTTTTCAGTCAGTTGAGCTGAGTCTTTAATCTTGATTTGTAATTTGTAAGTTTGTTGTTTGGTCATGGCGGGCGTGTAGATACACTTGGGGCGAGCGAGTGTGGGCTGGATTACAATGATTCGCATTAAATTTGGCTACTGGAGACATTTTTATAGTTCTTTCTTTTATTTTTATATGGTTTGAAATACTTTGGGAATCCTTTTTATTTATTTTTTTGTAAAGGATTATTGTCTTGGGAAAGGGGGAAATTGAGAAAGACATGTTGGAAACAGTTTAACTAGCTGCATAAAGCTGAGGATAAATTACATTTTGTATAAACTCTTATGTGACCAAATAATTCAAGACGTTTCCCCTTCTTTGTTTTTAAAATACATACAAAAGTACTCCTTGCTGATCCGGCGCATTCGCCATATTATTACAGCTAAATTAATCGGTAGCTTACGAATAAACACAACTTGTATTTTATATTTCATGCATATCAAGGATTATTTAATCAGTGCGCCACAAAACATATACGTTTAAATGTAATGGTCATTAGCTGCAATAAAAAATGTTAAATAAGGGACACAAAAAATCAGTTACATTGGCGGAAAATTGACTGAATTTTAAGAAACAAATTTTGTGCATGATCAAACTTGGATGGATTGACCCTTTTATAATTCAATAATACTTATATGGAGTATTATTAAATTACTCCGAATCGTCAAACCATAAACTATCCGGAAATGTATAGCTATGTTAATGAAATCCAAATTAGTCAACTAAATAAATCAGTTTGAATGATTCTTTTGTTTGCTTATAACTTCCTTCCTGTTAGGGTATTCAATTTATTAACGCTATCAGTTTGCTATAAAATAAGTAAAAAAAAAATCTCAATGCATATATATGCATGCTTATATTTTATTTTTGTTAATAAAATTATTATAAATAAATAATTTAATTCATAAATTTTAGATTATTCGGAGCTATTCTTACTTTGTATGAACGATATTAACATTGACTTCACAATGAGTGGGGATAAGTATGAACCACCTGATTAACGACTGCATAGAATTTTGGACCAATTTCTTATCTTTTCCCACTCTTCAGTTCCACTTCTTCTGAAGTCAATGTTGAGATTATTAATAGAAAAGTAAGAGTAGCTCTGATTGACTTTTTTTTCATTTGATTTCTAAGAAGCAACTGACTTGTTTTTGCCTAGATCTGATATATTTTAAAAAAGCGTATTTTCTTTTATTCTTTAAATCGGCCAACACTGCCATTACCTTTTTTAGGTAAAAGTTTCCAATATCAATTTTTCCTTAGGCGATTTTTTTTCATGCATACTTGTTTTAAGTATTGTATACTTTTTAATAATGATGTGTTTTCGTAAAACTTTGGTTCCGTTACCTTAATTTTACGTATTATTGTTTTATTATCTTTTGTTTAGTTTAAAAAAAATACTTCTTTCATTGCAGTTGTTTGATATCAAATCATTGTGTTCGTAAAATATCTACATAGGTAGTATCAAGTTTAGAAATTTGCAGAATGAAAAAACTTTTACAGTTATGATTTTTGTAGCATCTGGTGTATTGCTAAAAATGGCTAACATTTATCTGGGGATTTTTTATTTTTCAACAAAACAATTTCTTTAAATCCATTGGGAAATTTGCACTAAATTTAACTAAAAAGACTTATGACTTTGTCTAACTTTTAAAATTACCGCTGGGTACTCACTTTTTACTGTAAAAAAAGTTAAAAAGAATCCAATATGTCTCCTACAGAAATGATGGTACATTAATTTACATTTACCTAATATTTTTTTGTCATAATACCGTGTTGGTGTTGCTTAAAAATTGAAATTTGACCAATTTTTAAACGATAAAGAGCACTATTACTTGTTGCTATAAATACCTCTAACAGAATTATGGGGAACATACATTTCTAAATTTCGTCTGAACAGAAGCAGTTTACTAATGGTATGCTTACAGCAATTTTACATAACAATTATTGGAATTTGGTTCCATGTATTCCAAGAGAATCTATTGGAATTCCTATCATGAAATCCTGAAAATAGAGAAGATGTATCGCTTCCTTTCTTAAATGTTCGACCTTTTCTGCAGCAAACAATTACGCTAGAGGATAATTTAATATTAACACACGAAAAACGTGACAAATTTTTGTAAGTAAATAGAAAACTGGCTAATTTTTTACATGCTTAAGAATAAATTGTATTAAAACTAAAGGAGGGAGCTAGCAGCTAAATGCTTACTTAGCTGAAATTTTCCTAAACTTTTGAATCTTTGGGTTTGCAGATACTCCTTTTTCAAGTTTTATGTGTCCTAGTACTAAATTGTTGAACATAATATTAAATTAGCACTCACAATTAAAAAGTTGTTTGGAAACTTTAGGAATTTTATCTAATTTTCTTTATTTGTTTCTTCCAATTGATGGAGAAAGCTGCGACTTAAAATTGAACAAGAGCAATCTTACCTTCCCTTTCTTTGTAGATTTTTGTTTTCTTTTGTTTAGATATTTGTTTTTAACTCTCCAAGTAGGGTGGTAGCTGGTAGCTATATATTTTGAAATTATACTTGTAGGTACTTTTATTTACACAAGACAGGGGTCAACCAATATTGTTTTATTGTTTTAAAAAGGATTATTAATCTTAAATAAGGAGAATTCCATTATTTCCATTAGCAAAAGAGTTTTATTTAAGGAAATTAAATACCTGCGTTTAAAATAAAGACAAAAAATAAATATTATTGGGCATCAGATTGATTTCTGCTAGGGGTTTAAAACGGTTACAAAATTTCAGTAAAAATAAAATGAAATGGTCAAGTTTTTTTTCCGAATAATGAACTTAAGTTGCTGCTGATCCATTTCAATAAGAGTATATTCTTTCTACTTTGTACTTGCAGAGAGAATAATAAATGAAACGCTTCCGACTTTCAAAGACCGTGAATCCTGACAGAACTTCACTATTTTTAGTTGGTTTTTGTGCAATAAAAACTGCAACGTATTCTGTTGAATTGAAGCTCAGTTCGCGGATGATCATAATGTATCAACTGATAGTTTTTAAAAATCACTATGGTCAATAATGTCTTGCGAGTTTAGAACATGGTTGAAGCCATTCCTTTGTCTTTTTGTCGAAGTCGACAAAAAAATGGAACAAGCCGTATCGTCAAAAACATTGCGTCAAACAGTATCTTTAAGCTATTTTCACTGTGATTGATAGATTTCAGCTCGGAAGCCACTTTATGAAAAATTGTTTTTCCACAATGATTTTGATTTTCATAAATTTGTTCAAGAAAATACAATTTACTTCGTGTTATTGCTTTTGTGAGGGATGTCAATCATACAACTTTAAGCATACATACACTTTATTGCATATTATTATTTATTGTTTTTATCAATGACTGTATCCTAAAATAATTTGGTTGTGTAGTTTGAAATGGGTTCATTTATCAACTTTCGGTTGGGGGCCGTTGGAGTAAGCTTCGAAAACAAATGAATTAATACAAAGCTTACATTACATCACTGCGTAATAATAACGTTATTGTTTTAATGAAGTTTTGAGCTGCATGCAATTGTGATTCATGCTTGAAGTGTAAAATTATAATTCTCATATAAATTATTAAATTAATTCGTACCAGTGCAGCGTGCTGCTTTATAAATTCGGAGTTAGTCTATTGATAGGTACTAAATATTGATATTCGTTGCTAACAGGCTAACAGCCTCCCAAAGCCCGATTCAGACGGTCCGATAAATCGTCAATATAAAGAGGAACGACGATGGCGACAACTATCTTCCTAAAATGGCCATTATCCAATAACTTTTATAAAACAATGTTCCCTTATTTCTTAGGGGTAGGTATGCACCCACCAAACCTGAAATGATTGACAGCTGTTTTGTTCTATTAGGTCTCATCAGAATCACGTATCGGGCAGTCTACGCATGTCTAGCAAAGCTGGCACAAATGCGCAGGTCAGCCATGTGCTAGATAGCAAAGCCGCCAGTGTCCAAGGTAGACAACTGCCGCGTGAACGGTCAAGGTCTGATATAAAATGATAGAATCTTAGATTCACGACGATCCTAAGTGGAATTTATAAAATAATGTCCTTCCTTATTAATTTCTTAAGGGTATGCACCCCCCCACACCTGAAGTGATTGACAACCGTTTTGCCCCATTGGAGCAATCCAGAATCACGTTTCAGGGATAGTTCTGATTTGCTCCAATAGGGCAAAACAGCTGTTTTTTCCTTTGCATTTTTAAAATATTTTTTTGGTTTGTTTAAAGGGTAAGAAAGGCAAAGTTTCTAAAATGGAAAATAAACAAATTATAGTATTCGATGTCGTAGTTGATATATACTATTTTAAAAGTGTGTGGCTACTTCTGGAAGTAGGATTAAACAGTGGCCACTTTTACAAAAAAAAAAGTGGAAGGATAACAAAACTGTAAAATATTTTTTTTATTGTCCTTATGGTACAGCACACAGGCATGGCCGAGCGGTCTAAGCCGTTGACGGTGAAAATCGCAAGGTAGTCTGAGTGGGTTCGATTCCCACTACCTCCAATATAGTGTGGTAGTGGTAGTAGGCTTTAGAGGAGGTTGTTGATTGTATGTGTCCGTGCTTAAATGTATATTCCCAATTAGGCAGAAAATGTCAAAAACGGGAGCACTACTGTGTGCGTCAAACAGCAAAATAAGGTGCTGAAAAATATTTCTTTATAACTTTTTTTCAAAAAAGAATTCCATGCCCCTCATAAGAGCCCCTCTCGTTTATGGGGTAAAGGATTTTTTTTGGGGTAATAAATATTAAGATAAAGTTTTTTAGCATCTTATTTTGTATCTATTTGCATTTGGTGTTAATCCAGGTCATTGGATATTACTCTTTATTTCCCTTTGGGGGCTATTTATGGGTTAAAGACATTTTTGCTGACAATTTTTTTTATCATTATCGTTTTAAAACCTAATGTGACATCTAGTTTCAAGATTTGGTGCAAGTCCACCATGATTTTACACAATGAATGGATGGGGGCCGTAACCCTGTTTCCAATACAGGTAGAGATACGCCAATTTGAGGATTTACATTTTGAACCCCCAGTTATAACATATAAAAATGGCGGCCCTACTCGGAATTTTGTCGATGTCCCCTTATTTTTTAGGGCTTATTGACTGTCGTACTCCTATAATTTTAATTGTGTACCCAATAAACCTAAAAAGTTATTGGCTCGTCAGCCTTTTACGGGACACATGGTATATTTACGAAAAACAACACAACACTGATGGTTTATAGTATTACCTACAATATGCGTTGTCGCAAAAGTTTTGATGTTAACAGAAAAACAATTAACATTAACAGGGAATTCAATTTAACTTTTACCCCTTTAACTAAAGTATATTGTTTTAAGTCAGTTTTCAGATTTTCTAAGGATTCGATAAACTTAAATGGACTTTTATTATCCTACGTTATATTAAAAGTTTTCTTATTAAATTTAACATTTAACACAATTATAATTTTTATTGTGTAATAATGTTTTTGTTAAAAGCAAAAGTTTATTTTCAAATAAAGTTCCCCAAATAAAATTTATCAGTCAAAAGTTGTTGATTTATTTATGGCAAGTATTTGTGTTTTAAATAGACGAGACGTTTACTGTAATTGGCTTATTCCATATTGCTTCAATCAAAAACATGTATAACGTGAATATAAGAAAAATTTCTTAGACTTAAAAGATTAAGCAAAAATATTTACCTATTATTTATCACATAATAAAATAGGTATCCAAGGACTGTTACAATGCAAACGTACAATTTATTTTTATTATTAAAGTCTTTTTTCTGTGTTGTCCGGCCTCTCTGTTCTCTTAGATCCTGTAATACTGCTTTTACTTTTATCAGTCCAATGATATCCTTTTTACTTTTAAAGATTCAAGGCTAGTGAACCAGCAAAGAACCGACTATGTTAAAAAGACATGTACTAAAAAAGTATTTTATTGGAAATTTTATACTGCTAGAATTCAATGAACCGTTTTCCTACATTCAGATGTTTTTAAAGCTAAATTTTAAATGCTTGAATGACGTGCACTTTGATACGGGAATTGGGGAATTGGAAAATTTTATTAATATTCGAATTGTCATAAAGGTCGCAGGTTGCATGCATAAATTTAGTTTTCCTCGTTTGCAACCATTGCGATTTAGGTACTTTTCTAATTGATTGCGTTCAGGAATTTAGCATTCGCGTAGGTGTAGGTATTTATGATTTTGTGTTACATATTTTTCATTGGAAGTTCGGTGTTGGATTGGTGATTAGTCTACATAGCGTAAATTTGTTAAACATTTTCTTTAGGATTAATGAAGTGTTCAGCTTTTCAGCATAAAAAACGAGAGTATAAATGCAAATTTTTACTCATCCGCTTTCCACTTGTGTTGCTTCATCAGTCTGGTAGCAACTAAACGAAGTTACTTTGTCTGTATTTTTGCTTTTCTTAAATAATGTTTTTCTTCCAACAAATATGCCATATATTTTTATAAAAATAACAACAGTTTTTAAACCAACTATGAAATTTATTTTTTGTGGAGCCACTTCTTTATATGGTTACTTCTTCTGACGGTCGTTCTCCACCATTTTATAATCCAAGACTCTTAAACATCAACATACCAATCCCACCTATAGTGTCCCCAAGCGACTATAAATTGTATCAGGCTTGACAGCTTGACCTCATCTCAGGAAAGGTTAATAAAAAGCCCCTGCCATTGGGTCATCTCCATTACCCAATTTCAAACCAAAGTAAGTTTTCTGGAGGTCTGTGCATACAATATTATACCTATACAGGGTTGTCCAAAAAATGCCGCATAAACGCAATGGTAAGCTCTTGGGGCATTTTGAGAAATGCCTAGGAAATTTAAAATTTAAAAAATAAACAAAATGGTAAAATAATTTTAGATCATAACTTAGCCTTCTTTCTCTTATGTTATTTTAAGAAAACTAATGGTGTGTCTTTACTGTCTTTCAATGTGTTTGGTTTAAGTTAAACTGTCACTTTGCATAAAACTCTGGATAAGAGTGTATAACAATAAAATAAATTTGAAATCTGGTTTGTATTGTTCAGTCATGTTTTGCAATTTCATTTTCAATATTCAAAGTGTAAAATAAAACGTCAGAAAAAATCCTTTTAGCAGTAAGTTTGTTTGATTAGACTTTGGTTAACAGCGTTTGAGAAAGAAAACAATAAGCAAAGTAAACGTCAAATTGAATTCTGTTTTTAAATAAATTTAAATAAAAAATTCAAAGCATCCAAACACCACATACGTACTTTCGCAAAGTTGTTATAACGATAACATAGTCAGTAAAAGCACTTGGGCAAGTGGCCAAAAATAGAATGTGTATCGTAGTATATCGTCAGTTTTCACATCACCAACATTTTCTCTCTTCCGATAATAATTTACATTTCGCTATAACGCGATTTCGCCAATAAGCAGATAAAATAGATGGAAATAACGTGCTCACATACAAAAACGAAGCAGTAAATTGTTGTCGAAAGTGTTTTTGACGCGCATTACAAGTCATTTTGCATTTTTAATAGAGAGTTGAGAGCTTAACTTTGTAAATATTTTGCATGATATACCTTTTTAACAATTCTCAAAATACTTTCGATTGTGAATGTATCGGGGTATGTATCCCAATTTCTATGGTGAATAATCTTTATACATATTATGACTTTCAGCAAAAGAACAATTTCAAACAGAGTTTTCTCATTAAACAAAAATTTTCAAAATAATTATGTCAACTTAAAACTTACCTAAGAGGAAAAGTAAAAGTAGGCACTTGGTAAATTGTACAAACTAAACTAAATGTTTAAAAGCTACAAATTAGTCCAATAATAAACCAAAAACTAGACAGTATGGCTGCCGCACACATGCCATCATCAAAGTAATCTAATTCAAAATTTAATTGGTGCCTTTGTTATATCATAATGAAAGAAAATTATGTAAAAGCTTTACACATACATTAAAGCATTAAAGGTAAATCTCTTGTTTACTTTAAAAGGATCAGGAGTTAGGTTCTTTCTGTGATGAAAATATTTTACCTAGGTAAAGATGAGTGTGTTCATCTATAAAACCGAAAAATTTTCTAAACATAATATGTTTTCATATTCATTTAAAGAGGTTTTTTGTGAATCGCTCGTTACTTTACTACCCCACAACACAGGGTAGTGTAAAAGTTTACGTTTAGTATATAATCAGAGCCACAAACGAACACGGACTTTAAACAAGCCCGTGACAAGAGTTATCAGAGATTCTTGCCTGTGGTAATCTGGTTTCGCGATCCAAACTGTATACCTACAGGGAGGATAGAAAAAAGGTAAAGTACGAAATTCAAGGTTTTGAAGGGGTTAGCTGCCAAAGAAATATTGCGTCCTGATTAAATAACAAAACTTTATAAAAGGCGTCATAACAAAATTCTGTGCTTGTAATCCTTTGTAGTTTATTTCCTAACAAATTAGGACGTAAAGAAAATGTCACGTTTTGTCACGATAATTATTATACGCATACATATACGAAGAGATAATTATTTGGAATAATTAGCGCCTTTGTCTGACATGTACAAAAGGGCTTAATTATCATTTGAAAATAAGTAATACATCATTTTGGAACAAAAAATAGCTTCAAATATTTTTTTTAACAACTGTGTTAAGAATAAAATTTTGCGTTATCAACACTTAAACTAATAATATGGTTTCTTGATTTCCTTCTCTTTATATAATGTTTCAAACCAAAGATTTGATAAACCGTTGGTATATAAATCAGCCACTAAAATACAACAGCAATCGGCAGTAGCAGATCTGTGATTAGCACTATTGGCAGGCAACATTATTGATTAATGTTTTCTGTCTTTATAACTGGTAATTTTTATCTCGAAAAGATTGATTAATTTAGGATTTTCTCCTCTGACTTTTTTATTAACGCGTCATTTCAGTTACCATTATTTTTAGCCGTATGAAATTTAAGAATGATAATTATTCATTATGTAACAAGTAAAGTTGTACATACCTAAAGTAATTGTTGGTACTAACAACAATTAATTTAGGCATGTACAACGTACCAAATCTAAATTGCTAAAATTTGTCCTTACTTCTAAAAATTCACAAAAAACTATTTTGTCTACAAGTCATTTATAGTTCAGTCAGTAATTGAGAATGACAAATAATTAACGTGGTAATTAGCTAATTTACTAAAACACGTTACCTACCTATTATAATAGGTTTCATACCCCGGAGGAAATTCTGAAAATGAGATTGATTATTGTCTAAATTTACACTACTTATATTATGGTTCATCCGAGTTTAAAAATTTAACAAATTAAATTTTGTCTACTTGGTGTTCGTATTGACTAACCTATAAAAAGTACATATTATCGCATCTAAAACTTAAAAGTTATTCACCCTCGAGAATCCGAATCAGCTTTATAATAATGTTCATATGCAGGCAGAACACGTCTTAGTCAATATCACATTGTTATGTTATAAACTTTATTTATTTCTTAACCGGGTAAACGGCTCCTACTGTTTATATTTAAAACATTTACATTCTTAAGGAAGAGGGTCTTATTTAATTATATTTGTAATAATTAGAATTAAAAGTTAAAACTATTAAGCTCATAACAGCTAATTCATTGTGAATGATATGGCTTACATACATATTTCAAGTTCTCGCCAGCTACCTTATTTCTTACAAGATGCAAGGCAAGCTAATTCTCTATGTGTACGTGTACTCTACCAGACAAAATGTTCATTCACAATAAAAATTAGCTTGCATCTTGTAAGAATTAAGGTAGCTTGCAAGAGCTTGAAATATGCATTTAAGCCATATTATTCACAATGAATATATTTCAAGTTAATTCAGCCTAAATACATTGTTTAAGCACTTGCAAGCTATCTTGATTCTTACAAGATGCAAGCTAATTTTCACTGTGAATCTTACTTAAAGAGTCTGGGGCGCCCAGGCATTTTTGCCGTCCGGTTAAATCGCAGCGTTTTTTTTTACAAAGGTTTAAGTAGCGAACCGCAACCGCTTCAATGTGTAGGGCCTCATTTAAAACAACGAGTTGGTAAACCGAATGCGGCAAAACGGCTGCGTTAGAAACGCATGTGTGACCCTGCCCTTACTGTCAAACAATAAAAAACACTTATTGTTAGTCGATTTATATCTTGGATGGAAAAATGGTTTCTTTTTAAACATTTCAAAGCTTTAAGCTTAATGTAAATTTCAACTGCTTCTTAAAGTGCGACTAAACAAATAAGTCGAGGTCGTGGAATCAGCCGATAGACATTATTTATGCCGTGATTTTTTGATTGAAATTGGTAATGAATTTGTGATTGAATGTTTGTTTTTATAGCGACTGTAAACAACAAGCCATTTGTAAAAAGCAATTCTCATGATGATTTGCAGCTACATTCGTTTTGTGTCTACTTATAACTGATGCCTTTTCAATTAAAATAAAATAAATGACGTCTGAACTAAACTCTAAAGACTTACAGGGCTGAAAGTCAAGCACTGAAAATCGTATTATTTTATTTTATGTGGTTTAAGGGATTTTCCTTTGCTTTAAAAGAGACACACTTTGTGATGAATAAAATATCTGTTTCTTAAAAGACAAAGAAAATTGCATAAGAACTGCATTTCATTTACAAACATAGTAAGTATTTTTTAACATTCGAGTTCCTGTTATAGATTCTACATTTAAACATGATCATGATACTTATGAACTTAAATTTGTAGTATGGCGAATGCGCCGTACTTGTAACGCTGATGAAGTCCAGCTAAAAGCTTCAGTTTTTGGCACTTATTCGACGTAATTTAAACTTTTTTTATGAGCTTACTACCTATTGTTACTTTAGGACTTTGGTTAAGTTTTGCATTGCATAATCATTCAAATAGACACCCCCGATTAAATTCAAGTTTTGTGCCAAAAGACTTGAAAACTAGTTATTTAGTGCAACTTTTATGGTTTTTAGACTAACTTGTTATATTGGAAGAGTTTTAAAAAGTTCCTTAAAAATAAAAATTTAATATTATAAAGCGCGTTTATGTATATTACATTTATCTAAAACTTATGCAGAGATAAAAAACAAGACGGCCTAAAGCTAAACGTCAAATCTTTTTCATTATTTTTAGGATCTCCCTGATGAGGTTTGAATCCTGGTCAATCTGCTTCCAAATTTCTAACCGTCTAGATGTGTTTTCATAAAAAATTTAAAAGATAAAATGATGTGGCTTCGTTTTTGTTAGTTTGTTATTTCATCGATAAAGAAATTAGCAGCTATCCAAGAGCTATCAAAGAATTATTGGCTATGGGTTAATATTTCACAAAAATCAATTTCACACCGTATAAACTTTTTCTCACATTCTGAGAAAACCTTATTATAAGCAATCTCTAGGCGAAAGTAGGGAGGCTTACACGTCGCTGTGGGACTGGGTAGAATCTCTGGAGTTCTATTCAGGATTGACACTTACCTTCAGTTGTTGGTGGGTATATTGCCACGTCCTAAATCCCCTGAGCCATTTTAATTATAACCTGCTATCACTGGGAAAGACGATACAGCACCATCAACGGAGTGATGTATCTATCACACCTTAAGGTTTAAACATAGATAGGAACGTAAACAACAGTACATGTAAACCGCGTTTTTGTATATTTGGTTAGATTGTTAAAGAAAATGTTAAATCTAGGAAATTTTATCCATGGTATTCTAAAAGTTAGACTTCTTAAAGAAAATTGTATTTTACCTGAATTATTATTATTTTTTATTATTATTTTAGATTCTACGCATAAAGGTAATTGTTTTTAAACTCTTATTGTTCTATGGAATCCTACTTCTCTCTGATTTATTTCCACAGACTCCTTAATTTGACCTTACGTGCTAAATATGTTCTAAGAAGCAGCCTGTATCTCTACTTATGCAAAATGTAGGATTTAAGATTGTTTGCCATAGTTAAAGTACCTGCGGCAATCTCTATGCAAAGATAACATGTTAAAAAATTCATCACTTGAAACTTTGCACTTCCGATTCGCTCTGGTGATATCTCACAAATACGAATGTACATTTCTAGTCTGGCAGCTTTAAACTTTTTTTCATAAGTAATTGTAAAAAAATGTGTATGAATTCGGATGAGTAAGTTTGTAAATAACCACTGTTAAAGAAAATAATGTATTTTAAGTTGTTATGGACGGTTTATAATTGACTTTGTACTGTTGTGAAATTCATGTTTCTACTTCCACCTTTAAAATGGCACTTATCATAGCACTTGAATAAACCTAAAACAATTCTATTTAGCTATGTCTTGCAATCCGTGAGTAAAATGGCACTGACCCGCTGAAATTACAACAAGCTCTTTATCCACATACAGAATTTAGCGTTGCACGCAGAAAATGAAAGTTGAAACTTTTTGTATTTATATTAGTTGTCAAGAACTTATAATTTGGTTTCTTCTACTAATTATAAAAACAAATTCTAATTCAAGTTTCAGTGAAAAATTAGGTATGTTTACATTTCTTAAAAATTAAAGCCATTGCAAATGTTGTTAGTGTTCGTTTTTACAGATGTCAACAAGTTTGCTAGAACATCGAAAACTACTATTTTCTATCTGATTAGGATTTAGGACAGTATGTTCGGCCAACTGATTTAAAACTTATGATTACCATTCGCATCTCATAAGACTTTTTAAACTTTGGATTTCTTGGGTTGCCAAGAAACTTGGCAAGAAATAAGATTATGTTCTACTTCACAAATTCTATACCTAAGAAGTTAGTTAGTATTTAGAAATAACATTTTTCCTTAAAAGGGTCAATTTATAAAAAAAAATCGCCAGAGAGAATAAAATTAATTAAAACAAATTGCAGGCATCATATAAATTTATATTATTCTTGAGTGTATTTTCAGCTTAAATTTTAGTGTGTTATGCCCTATGGTCCTTCGAAGGAAATAAATTTAACACCCTTCTATAAATCCTACAAAATAATTGGCAGGAAGAAGTGCATAAAGATTTAATAGTATTTTAGAAGTTATGGCAAATCATTTTGATGAAGCTTGCTTTTTTTAGGTGCACGGTCAATAAATGGAAACCGAAACATCAAGGGAATTTGTAGTATGTAATATTCAGAATACTAAATATCTAAAAATGTATTTCCTTATGGGTTCTATTTTAAACTAAGTATTTAAATATTAACTATTGAAGCACTACTTCAAGAAATAGAGTTTTCAATCCTAAAATGTAGGATGCAAAAAGTTTCCTGAAAGTTTAACTCTATTCTATTCACATAAAATTGCATTGAGCATTGGTTGACCCACTTCACCGGGTTTATTTCGATTAGCCCTTTAACAGTGAAAAGCATTCGCTTGAGGAATTTTGTGGGCGACACGGCAACTTATATCTAAAACTACGTGTATCAAAGAGTGCACTCCCATGGAATGCAAGACATAAATTTTAAAAGTTTTTATAAAGCGGTCAGACCGCACCAACCGTGCTGAAATTCCTCTGAAATCCCGAGGCGCTTCTGAATTGAGGAAGCCGCAAAAAATTTGGCCATAAAGAGAAAGTGTCCGACATTATTTACAACACTGTTACTTTAGCCTGTATGAGTCTTTGGTATAGTTTTATAAAAGAAAGGATATGACACTTTTTTTTCGGCCTTTAAAGTATAAAATATTTGTTGTGTGACGCAAATGGCGTAGTTTACTATTAAAAAAAAATTAAACCAACTAAACGAATAAACACCAATATTTTGTAGATTTAATTTAATTATTTAAACTTGCTCAAAGACAGATTAAACCAAAAGCTTATTTTTTTTTTTACGTTTGATCATTGATCAAGTATTATTTTTCTCTATGGTTTGACGCACACAGCAGTGCTCCCGTTTCTGACATTTCCTGCCTAATTGATTAGTTTTCTTTTACTATAGATCCTTAATACTTCGTAATAAATAATAAAATAAAAAATATCTTTATTGAGTAAACTCAAAAGACCATTGACCAAGGTCAATACTTAGTATATTTATAGAATTAATTTAAGTGATCTTGTAATATGTAATAATCTTAATTACTTACTTTAACACTGATTGCGTTAAAAAACTATTTTTTGTCCCTTATTCTTGTATTGTATTGCTAGTTAGTGACAAAGTAAATGTTTATATTTTATTCTGTTCAGCTTTTAGGATAAATCTAATATAGCAGGACTTTGGACAGGGAAAGCATAGTCAGGGCCGGATTTAAGAAATGTGCCGCCCTAGGCCAAGAATGTGATGCCGCTCCTGCTAGTACGATAAAATTTTGCAAAAAATGTCTATTTTTCTGGAAGAATGTAGTATTTTTTGATATCTAGAAACATAATTACCATGCGCGCACCCATGCGCTCATTTGCATGGACGCTAGCGTCCCCCAAAGAACCCCCTTCATTCTTAATACTAAATCATGGTGGATCTACACCAAATTTTACAAAGACATCAATAAGGTTCTAAGAAAATGTTCGTAAAAAAAATTCTCCCAAAACAAATCCTTACCCCCTAAATCGCTCCCAAATGAGTAATATTCATCACATTCGATTTACTCAAAATTCGGTGGCAAATAGGAAAAAGGGCATAAGTGGTTTTTACCTAAAAAAAAGTGAGTTTTTTTATTATTGAATTCTAATAATATTATTCATATATTTAGGGTAAAATGAGTCATACACATTTTTGACCTAACAATACAAGATTGAGGTAGTATTGTATTATATTTGAAAAATACGATTTCAATCCTTACATAGACAATGATGTTTCTATACTTAAATACCCATTTTCCTTTTTGCCACAGAATTAGGTTCTAAAAATCTTTTTTGTAAAATAGTTAGAAAAAAATGTGTCTCTTTGGAGGTTCATTTTTTATGGAGGGTTAAAAAAAATTCTAGAGAAAATGCGTTTAAAAAATGTTTACCTTGTTATAAATCCATTTTCAAAAGTTGGTGTAAATCTCACGTGATTAAATATTACTCATTTTGGGGCTTTTTGAGGAGCAAAGGCATCTTTTTGGAGAAAAAATGTTCACTATAATCTATTTAGAACTCATTTTGTCTTTATTTGCTCTAAATGCTAATATGCTCATAAGTGCGCCCATGGTAATTACATTTCTAGATAAATACTACATTTTGACATAAAAATTGTACTGCTCGGAAAATTTCTGAACCAAATGAAAGATTTTATCTATGTGGCCTGAAAAAAAAAGTCACGGCAGTTTATTCTTTTTTTAATCCTCAAATTTGCCGCCCCTAAAATCTGCCGCTCTAGGCCAGTGCCTAGTTGGCCTAATGGTAAATCTGGGCCTGAGCATAGTATGGCTTTCGGTATTTTACAAAAGGATTAACAACTTTCTGCTCGGTTCAGAAGCCAAGATTTGCATCCTTTTGGTCAAGACTTAGGATCCCTTTCTTGAGACATCTAAGAGGTTTATTTAAATATAAGATTATTTATTTTAGACCATCGCACTAGCATTGCTTAGGTAAATTTGTTATAAAACGCATTGCGTCATTGCCTTACCTATAAAAGCAAACATTTTTAATAATCCAGTTATTATACTAACAAAGTTTTTTCAATTACTAATTTATGAGTTCCTTCGGCATAAGCTGCCCCGGGAGCACCGAAGTCTTAAGGTTGATTGTAAGATTATTTTGTATTAAAATTTATTTTATATTTATTTTGTAACTTGTACTTAAGAAAACAAAAAAGATAATTTTTAAGGAAGTACTAAAAGCATTTTAAATATTTTTTAATTATGGTTCCAGATGCTTTTTTAAGGATGTACTGGATGGTTTGCAAAAACAATGAGAAATTGATAAAAATTGCTCACAAGGTTTCTATTATCAATATAAAGCTTCCCTAAAAATTTTAATTCGGTTTACTAACCCGTTTCAGAAAAAAAAACGGGTTAAAGTTTATAATGTTTTTTGTTAATTATTTAGAAATCTTAAGGAATTTCGTTATAGTTTCAATTAATTTGGGTAAAAGAATTAATAACTAATAGTTATAATCATAAAACATTAGAAATAATTTTAATATATAATAGTTTAGCATTATTTTATGTTAACATGTTACAAAATTTTGGATAAAAAAGCGAAAAAAAAGTAGAAAAAACAATGAACTTTTCTTCTAAATTTGTATACGCATAGCCGAAGGTCTTAAAAAGATAATAGTAAAAAAAATTGTGGGGGTCATCGGCCTTTTTTTTGAGATACTAATTAAAGTTTAAAATATTTACACTTTAAAAATTATTTAACTGGAAAATATGGCAACGCTGCGGAGGTAAACACAAACGCGGTATATTTATAATCTATGTTTGATAGCCTCTTCACGGGTTTTGTTAGTCTCATTTAGGGCGAAAGTTTAAAAAATGTCAATTTTTGCTTCAAAAATACTGCAGACTTTGGTTTTTAAATATCTTATTATACTTTTAAGTATATTAGGCTCAAGTTTCTTGAAAATCCTAGGAATTTACCAAATAGTCGGCTCTTGGCATTAAACATGGTTTAAGCGAAGGTTTTGAAAAATAAACGCACACAAAAGATTTACTGTAAATATTAAATTAATCAACAAAATTAAAGAATGTAAAATAAGATACATTTTGTGGTGTAATTAAGTACAGGAATTATTAAATACTTTATTATTTATTTAATTTAGTTAGAATTGAGAACTAACTTTTTATTTGGTAAGTGGTACTCCATCCAAGTACTGTCCTAGCCAGTCGTTACTACAAAACTGCGGAATCTATTACAGCGCAATGATTCTTGATGAGGTCCCTTACCATAGTAACAATTAAGGATCGTTGTAAATTGAATTTCTCATTTTATTTTTTCAGAAAAATATGATCTTGCATTTTTAAAAAGTCAAATGAATTAAATAGGTACTGTAACTTCCAGCCTCAGTGCATTAATTTTGGTAAAATGTTTCATTTCCAGCATTTTTATTAATACATGTAACTTGAGACCTGAATAAGCAATTCTTCTTCAATGTTTGATTTGGGGCACAACTTCGACACCCATGTCTTCTTAAAAGATTGTTGTTGGATTTTAGTGAGATATGTATTGCAAACAATGTTGGTAGGGTCTTGCTTTTAAATTATTTTGAAATAATTTGATATATAACGTCACTATTTATTAGCCCGAAACATAAACTTTGTACATTTTCGTTTTTAATCGCATCATTTTCTGACATTTTTAAAAATTTTATAAGACGTCAACGGACAAGTAAGTATTACCAACTTCCGAGGTGTTGCCACGATTTCCAACTAAAAATTACATGTTTATTTTTGAATTTTTACCACAAATTTGAATAACTTTTGGTGATTTATTTACACAAATGAACATTTTAAGAGCATTTAATCACTTTTTAGTACACACAAACAATTATTTGGCTCAAAAAAACTTTGAAATTTTTATTTTACTAGGATTCAATCAAGTCATTTTTCTGCGTCAAAAGTATTTTATGAAAACTGAAAATATCCTAAAATATTGTAAAATAACAAGGAAATTATCTAAATGTATAGATAAAAGCTGTAAGTACTACTTATAATGGTTTTTTTTTATTGTACTGCCGCTAAAAATGCCGCAATTTAGTTAAAAAAGCGCGATACTTTTTCCTCCGATTATAGTCCTATACATCCTTAAGGGCATGGTTTCTGAAACGCTTTGCCCTCTTAGAATTTTGTTTAAGGCTGGGAGCTTAAATTCACAGATTTAAAAATCTGTGCACTCGGAAACTCGTAGGAGTCATCTTTGTTGAGCTCCCGTCAATTCTACTAAATAGCTCATCTACATGAAGGTCCCATCGTACATTAAAACAAAATGTAGTTATTATGGTTTATTTAAGTAGGTTATTTTTTTCTGCCGAGACTTTCAGAAATCATTATAATATTTTTACATTTTTGAAGTCAAATTTTCGAAATAAAAGAAATAACCGAATTAAATAAAACCATAATCTGTCTGTAGCCCTATTTTTTTAGTTTTCCAAACTACATGTAGTTTTAATATTTTTGTTTAATATTTTATTAACGATCAATGGCCTTTTGAGTTTGACTTAATATATTACACTGACTTTCAAAAGTCTTGCACCCCCCCTTTAAAAACTTTTGCATGACAGAAATAAAATTTTCTTTAAAATAAACCTTAAAGCCTCTGTGATATAATACACAAGATAGAAAAGCTTTTAATTAATTTTCTTCAATGGTACCACGCGTTTACAAAAAAAGTGTAAAATTCCTGAAAATTGAAAAAGTGTAAAAATTAAAAATAAAGCAAACACGGGATTATAAGTAAGTAGAATTAGTACTCCTTGCTTTAAATGGTGCATTCAAATGGTTTCGCATACTTCTAGTGGGGCTATCAATAACTTCTAGGGGTGCATTCACCATTTTCTTGCACCGTAACAATAAGACCCTGTTTTTTTTTCGGCGTTTTTTTTTCGGTTTTTTTTTTGCAGAAAACTCTTTTGGAGACATGATCTCAAGATGCTCAAAGAAATTCAGGTCTGATAAGTAAGCAGGCCACTCATTTCACGCCCTGTAGGAATATTCGGACATGTTTCATACTAAGCAGAGTCCCTTTGTCGCCCATAAATGCAAAATTTTGAAAAGAAATATTATGAGGAGGATACATTAGGAGACAAACAAAAGTCTTTTCGTAAATTTGACCATCGATATTCCCAGGACTATGAATCAGAGCAAACTTTTCGTAAAACATTATACCCCTCCAAAACATTTCAGTACCCGTATGATATGGAGCAACTTTAATTTAAGTATGCAATCGATGTTGTCTTTTTGCATCTTGCCAAACTCTTCAAAGATAATCATTACTCATTAGGGCGAACCTGGACTTACCAATAAAAATCAATTTTTTTTCACTCACGAAACATCCCGCTTAAATTTTTCTCTGACCAATGAAAACGGGTTTGAAAATAATGTTATGTTAGCATAATAACCCCTACACTAGGAGTTCATAAAAAAAAACCCGAAATTTCGCTTTTAAGGGCGACAATGGGAATCCGCGTCTTATGAAACGTGTCGAAATATTCTCACAGGGAGTGATGTGACTGGCCTGCCAGCTAATCGAACCTGAATTCTTTTGTACATAGTGGAATTTTGTCTCTAAACAAGTTTTCCGCAAAAAAAATCCGAAAAAAAAAACGCTAAAAAGCAGACAGGGGCTAATTGTTGCGTTGCGAGAAAATGGTGAATGCACCCCTAGAAGTTATTAATAGCCCCATTAGAAGTATGCGAAACCATTTGAATGCATCATTTAGAACAAGGAGTACTAATACTACTCACTAATAATTCCGAGTTTGCTTTATTTTTAATTTTTACAATTTTCAGGAATTTTACACTTTTTTTTTTAACGCGTGGTACTATTGAAGAAAATTAATTAAACGGTTTTCTATCTTATGTATTATATCACAGAGGCTTTAAGGTTTATTTTAAAGAAAATTTTATTTCTGTCAGGCAAACGCGAAAGATTTTAAATGGGGGGTGCAAGACTTTTGAAAGCCAGTGTATTTATTAAATATTTTATTAACATCGAATTTCCTAATATTGATTTGTCTATTTGTAAAGTGAAAGACCAAAAACTTTGGTCGTAAATATTTACTTGTGTTTTATAGCTTGATTCAAATACATTTTCCTACAACAGATCTGTATTTAACAGAGAAAAGGATAAAGACAAAGATTGTCTCAATGTGGCAATGATTCCAGGCCATCCGGCATAGTCAAGTAATCCAGGATTACTTCGGTTGAGTCCAGGAAAGCATACTTGTGCAAACTGTAAAGGACTCAGCGGTAAAGGATAAACATTACTACTGCTTTATTTGTATTTTCCCCCTCCACAGCTGCCAGGGCATCGTACTTTTTAAGAAAATGCTCAGATATCGTAGCTGGCTTTGGATTTAAACTTACTCAAATTGAAACGCTTTTCAGGTTTTTAATTTTATTTTTCCATTTCTATAGCTTAGTATGGATTGATGTATTTAGGATAATTAATGGCCTTGCGTAATGTAGAAGATTTTTTAACAGTCTTTGCCTTTAAAATAAATTTGTTGACTGACTTTTTTGTTGAATAAGATTGGTACATAAATGTTGTAATATTACTTAAATTTGTTAAGTATGCCATTGACCTTTTTTCTGCCAAAGAATAAAAAGCTAAAATATATGATCCTAATTAAAATAAATCACTTCTTAAAAATTCAATTAAAAGTCGGATAAAAGAAAAGAGAACAAAGACATTTATCTTTTCTTAGGAAAGTGTAAAAATTATTAGGCTTTACATCAGTCACCTGGTAAGCTCTCTAACAAATGATAAACTTAAAATTTCAACGAAATTGCTTGGAAAAAGAAGTTTAACTTATCCTATCTTCTGTCTTAGATTATAAGTTAGGTATTACCACTTAATCTTTTAAGAATGATTAACCTTTGTATCCAATGCACGATGTCGCAGCATTTTTGATACGAGCTGGTTCATATAAATTGGTTATTTTTTTCTATCTAAAATCTAAAATCGTTATAATATTTTTGTTTCTCAGATTTTGTCAGATTTTCGACAAAGAAATAACCGATTTATATGAAATCAACATACGTTTGTACCTTACCCTATTTTCTAGTTTTCAAAACTACATTTAGTTTTAATATACGATGGGCCCCTCATGTAGGTGTGCTTGCTTTTTAGTAGAATTGACGGGAGCCTAACTGAAATGACTTATACGAGCTTTTAAGAGCACATATTAGAAGATCTGTGAATTTAAATCTCTAGTCTTAATAGCTGGTAAGCTGATGAGTGATGACCTATTTTTTAGTCTGAATTTTTTTCGACTGATTTAATAAGACCCTCTGCCCTTTGAAAAACTATCACGTCACCCCCAACCAAAATTTGCTTTCGGAATATATTTTTTACCACTCATAATAGTTTATTTATCTCTGACAAAAATTCAGCTTTGAGGCAGATCAGTCAAAAAAATGTCAGCTCACGGGAAATAAAAAATAAGTTTTCATTTTAATTTTATAATGTTCGATCTTTAGTAATGAACGATAAATTATTCTTGTAAAAAATCATACAGACCAAATCATAATTCTTTTGTTCTTGTTATTTTATTGTGCTTCCTATACCATCTGTTATATTCAACGATCTTTTTTGCTTCACAGTTACACAAATAATATCTGATCGTACGTTTCAGCATTTGGTTAAACTGAAACCCATCTGCGTTGTAGATTTGACACAAAAGTCCCTTATATTGTGATTTATGCTAATTTTGGTATTTGTATGTGGAACATCTTCCATAGCGGCGTCGGCCAAAAAGCGCGCCCGTTGCGAGCAAGACGTCGACCGAGCGTGGCGCCTCGTAGCCTCTGCAATCTCGGATGCAAAGTATGAACACAAGATTTTTGATGTTGCGTTATAACATTTGGGATATTTTTAGTTTTAAGGTACAATAATCTTAAAAGTTTACAGAATAGGTAAGGTTTTTTTTTATGTGAGACCAACATGCTATGTGAACAAAATAAGGTAAAATAACTGTTCTTACCTAGTAGACTCCATAGCAAGGAAAAGAATATCATACAAGAAACCCCTATTCACATTGGCTTACTTACACGAAGAAAAAATACCCGTCTCAAACTATGCAGTTCCGGACTATTATAAATGCGCAGGGACTTTGATTCTGTTCTCTGTGAACAAAGTTACCGGTTCATCAATTATACCTATTTGTATAAAAGGATGTTGTGAATAAATGTAAGTTAACAATGGCACTTTTCATTCTTCTTTTGCGTACGCAATTGACAAATGTTATATTGCAAACTGATTTGAAAATACATATTTTTGATATTTTGATAATAAAAATTGCAATTTCTCTTCCTGCATCACTGTGATTCGTAACAATACTTTTATTGTTTTTACAATGTTATCTTGTTTGTCAATTTGACTTTGGGTCTAATTAAAATATCCCCTTGCTTTATATCTTTATACAACGATTGACGTAAAAATATCTATTTATCTACTACCGTTAGGTAACAGCTACTTTATCTTACTCATTTAGGTTACCTAATGACTTACTTTATTTCACGGAAATTACTTGTTGTATAAATAGATATTATACAACAAGTAAGTTAAAGGTGTTGGCTAAAAAGCTTATATTTTGTCCAACAAAAACAATATGTTATGTTTGCAAACTTCCCGTAATGTAATGTATGTCACTTCCACATTGTGCTGGAATCCATTTGTTATAATTCAATCTAGTTTTGTCTTTTCGTAAAAATGATATGGAAAACACAGTCTTGTATTTTAGCATGCTGTGCCAGTTCGAAGGTTTTGTTTTTACAGTATCTTTCTTTCTTTGGAATAATCTGTAGAGATCGAAATGTTTTCCAACATACGTTTTAAAAATGTTTTTGAAAATTTGATGATCTAGCCTTCAATTCAAGCATACATGAAATGCTAATAAAAAATTAACATATATGCCAAAACGACCAAACTCTACTTGCTTGGTTAGTGGTAAACTGCCTTTTCCAACGAAATGTTACCGAAAGTAATCTACCCTAGAGAGATATTTATTTGCAAGAAATGCTCTACCCATCCTGACCTCTTTACTTAACAAGATTGATTGCTTAACTTTCCAATGTATATATTTGTTGTTTAAAAATATGGGTCAATTAAAATTTAATGTCAAATTTCCTCCACTTAAAGTGTCCTTATTTAGTTAACAATTAATTAAGTCCACCCGTTTGAGTGTTGTGTGTGTACCTATATTATTTTAGGACCATGTTTTATTTTTAATTATAAATTTACACAAAAGTTAGAACGTAAAAAGAAAACGAAGCTTGTGGTAAATATGCCTGGCTTGAAGATGCCGTTTTTTACGTAAAAAGTCTAATCATAAGTCAATAGCAAAGTTTATTATATTGAGGCATTTTCCACAAGAAGAAATTTGAACGAAATTAAAGCAAAAGTAAATATTTGGTGGCCAATTTTCAGCGCAAAACTAAAAAACAAACTGCAGAACTAATGGTTCTCTTAAATTTGTACTTACAAGCTTTTGCAATATACAGGGTGTCCGCGATCAATGTGCTTTTTTTTATTTGGGAGAGCTGGGAAAAATCCAAGACATTCGACAGTTTTTTGAAAAAGTGCCCCCGAAAATAATGACCATTAAGCAGGTGGCTAAAAACACTTAATCGTAAATATTTACCAAATACTTTGTCCAAGCATTATGAAATTTGTATTATCAATAAAGGTAATAAAAACGGTCATTTTAAAATAGGCCCCCTCTTTTAAAATGAGTTAAACACTGGTAGTGTTGATAAAAACTGAATGTAATTTCTTTACCTTTAAGGATTTTGTAATTTTAAATATTTTTTTAAAAAGTGAAAACTTTTTTAGATAATTTTTGTGTATCGTTTTTAAATAAACTGCCAAAAACTGATTTAATGTTCCCCATATTTTGCATTTGACTTTTTAAAAGAAAGTCTAGTCTTATGCAAAAATGTGGATACATTAAGAGTGTTTTTGGTAGTTTATTCGTAAACAGTACAGTTTCTCAGAAACAAAAGTTTTTATTTGAATTGCGGTATTCAAAAAAGAAAGAAAATGCAGTTTTTATTATAGTCTAATCAGCCTATGATTCTGCTGTCAAAAAATGGTACATGGAAAATTTCTTCGGTTTCCTGTTCTATCTAGCTTACATAACAACATACTAAAATTCTAAAACTTTTCCTCCATGGAAAAATTGGAAAAATTCAAGATGGCGGCCTAAAATACTGACTTTTTTACATATATTGCTAAATAATTTCTATATGGTGATTCGTTAAATTTTTTAAGATTTAAAAAAATTTCCGAGAAGACATTATTTGGCAAAGTATCCGTACAAAATCTATCACCAACATATTTCGCAGCAAAAAATCACTGCCTTAGAGTCTTTTATCAAATAATGTGTTGGAAGGGAAAAACAGAAAATATTGTACCAGAAAATTTTGGATGGATTTGCAAAAACAATTTGTTGCAACCAATAAAAATGGACATTTCTGCAGCACCTGATCATCTTTTAACTGCAATAAGATGTAGATGTAAAGGGCAATGCGACAATAACCGTTGTTCATGCAGAAAACATAGCCTAAATTGTACAGCCGCATGCTCAGAGTGCTGGGGGGTTAACTGTTCAAATTCAATCATCATACTTGATGAAAATAATGAGGAAGAAATTTCCGAAGACAATGTTTCTTTTTAGTTTTTTTATTGTACTGTTAATAGTCTTAGAACGTACCAAGGACGTTGTAATGATATGTTGTATAAGTGAAATGCACTACCAAGTCCATTATGTGAATGTGGTAATTCTCTAAATACTATTAAAACATATTGTAGAGGACTGTTCAAACACCAATTTTGATGGCGGCTTTTATAAAATACATAATCTGACTTCTAACGCATTAACCCTGAAACCTCTGTAATTTTGTCAATTTATTGTACCTTGTAATAAAACTGGAATGTGAGCCTGGTATACTGGAGTTATTTTACTGATTATTTTGCCCTCTGGACTTGAAGCAGATGCTTTATTAGTATATGAACATTGTCCAAGGGCATCCCAAAAAAAAACATAATTTTTTTTGTAAAGCATTAAAAATCTTTTTTTATTGTGTTTATGCCCACCCTTTTCCGGTTCAAGGAGACCGCTTAGGGTGGTTTTATGTTAACATACGGACATTACTGCCAAAGTATTGTTAACCTTATAAAATCAAAGAATATATTTATGTATCAAAACCTATATTTAAAAAAAAATTCAGTTTAGATAATAAATATATCATCTCATTATTAAATGTTCATATTTTTTGTCTTGTCTTGATATTTCTTAAATTACTTATTTTATGTTTAAATGTGTTAAATATTAAATATAAAAATTGAAAAAAGCATTTAATTTTTATTAATGACTCGGTCAATAATAACTGGACATTTTCTACCTTGGGTTATAACATACTATTCAAACATTTATAATTCTTTAATGGACGCAATCATAAAATTAAATTTGGGATCACAAGGAACAATTATGTTGAGAAATAAATACATTTTTATAATTTTATCTTCAGTTTTTAGTCCATTAGCTAGACCCCCCATTTTGGTGTTTTTGGAAAGCATTTTTTACTGTCAATATAAAATGTATAAGAATATTTTAAGATTGAAAGCACCATATAGAAATTATTTAGCAATATATGTAAAAAAGTCAGTATTTTAGGCCGCCATCTTGAATTTTTCCAATTTCCCATGGAGGAAAAGTTTTAGAATTTTAGTATGTTGTTATGTAAGCTAGATAGAACAGAAAACCGAATAAATTTTCCATGTGCCATTTTTTGACAGCAGAATCATTTTTTAAAATAGGCTTATTCGACTATTAACACTACCAGTGTTTAACCCTTTTAAAACGGGTCCCAAATTTTGAAATGGGTCTAAAATGACCGTTTGTGTATCTTTATTGATTTTATAACTTTCATGATGATTGGGCAAATCGTTTGGTAAATATTTACGATTAAGTGTATTTAGTCTACCTAAGAAGGGGGACACTTTTTCAAAAAACTGTTTTTACCAAATGTGTTGGTTTTTATCCTAGCTATTTTCCATTAAAAAAAAGCAAATTTATTGCAGACTCCCTGTAGATAAAAATATGTGGTCAATAAATTTTAATTTGTTGGCTAATGTGTTAATATGACAAAAGTAAATGTAGGTTATAAAGGAATTATTAAACCACAACCCATCCTAAAAAAGTTGTAAAAGTGGAACACATGGCTCGTTAAACATAAAGCAACTTCAAAACTTTTAAAGTTTAATTAAATTTGGCGTCGTTAAGTGTGCAAAAATGTTTATCCTTAAGACCTTAAACTTTTTGTCCTGCTTTTTGTTATCAAAGATGTTCTTGTCTAGAGTATTAAAAATCGGAAGCACTGGGCTGGGCTAATATAAAAATACAAATAAAAATGTTTATTTAACACAAAGAATACGTAAGTTGTTTATCAACATTTTAACAACCAACAATAAAGCTTGATTAGACCATGGGAAAGAATACGATACGACCCCGTAAAACCTTTAAAGAATGTGACAATAAATTTGGTCACCAACATCAGCATTAGAATCACCAAAAAACCTACGTTATGCTTTTTTTATTTTCCGAGCAAAATATTAAAATTTGCACTGATTTTATTTTCTTCTGTTTTTAATTATCCCAACTTTCTTTTATTTACAAAATACTTTGTGTATTTTTGGATTTTAAGTTTCAAAGGCCTTTATCATTGAAAATTACTTTATCTCATACTAAATATGTCCCACTAAAAGCGAAAGGTGGTAAGCGCTTTAATTTAAAGCCAGCTTATTTGGGTTTTGTTGGGTACCTAATATTGAACGAAACTGAAATTATAAATAGCTTAGCGTTTACCGATAATTGACTAATGAAGCTTTCAAAAGTTATAAAATTTAAGTCGGATGTTGAAGGGGATTGTATAATTGTAAACAGCTTTTATGAAATAATCTGCTTTCATAATTTAATTAACCATTACCATTGGCAAAATTTAAATAGTATAGGTAAATCAAATAAATACACTTCTGCCAAACAAAAACCTCTTCAAATTAAAAAAAAGAACTTTGTATATACTCATCTCACTCACTCATACTGACAAATTCAATATTATTTAACACTTATACTGGTGATAAAATTCGAAATATGGTTTTTTAAGGTTGCTGAAATGCTTCATTATTAAACCCAAAATTTTATTTTATCAGGTTGGTATTCCAGATGCAAAAAGAATAAAAGATGAATTCATCCTTTGCAAGGTACTTTTTATTAACAAGTTTTACTAATTTAAACTATTGGGGGATATAGTTTCTTTGTAGAGGAAATAACTAGAAGAATTGGAGAAACAATATCAACGGTAAAATTTTCTCAAAAACGCCTATTCATTGAGAAAAGTCAATATTAAATATGTCTGACCTAAATTTACTTTTTATTGTCAATGTTGCTAATCCAATAAAAAAAAACTTAAGTTAAGTTTTTAATTCAAATTAAAAATGTATTTCAATAAATTTTAATGAAGCAAATATAAAAAATAATTTAAAACATTTTATAAGGAGTTTTTTAGCATTTGTCCATTATCCGATGCGCGGTTCGTTTTCCAAAACAGGACGCGTGCTAAGAAACTTTCCTTATACAACTCTATGTTTTAATATACTATTAAGAGTGTTAACCTACATTATTGTATTTATAAAAGATAAAAGGTAAAACTTTAGAACTGACCCGGCGCATTCGCCATTTATGTTAAAATGTGTTTACTCGTGTATTTATTTTCGTATAACTTATGACCTGAGCTTTTCTTTATCGTGGGTTAATAATTTTGTCTGTGTACTTAAGTACACCAATATTTTGTGTCCGAAAGGTACCTCAAACTTTTAAGTCCTATATAAAAGATTTATTTAAATTATAGATTGGCATCAGATACAAAAAGTTATAGTTAACTTTATTTAATCTCTATTTAACTATTATTTTATACCCAACGTAGATATTTTTTCAGTTTCGTTAAAATTAAAGTGCACAAACTTACTCAAATATTTATAGACAAGGTTCTTATAACATTTGGTTTACTTAAAAAACACACGGGAGGTTTATGGTAAAAAGAAAAACATTTTCGTAGATAGGAGATATTAAAGGTATAATTATATTTGTCTTAAGTTGAGGTAAGATTATATTTTTATCTAAAATTTATTGGAGCACAAGCACCTCTACCATATATTTTATTTATGTCTTCATTTATACGTAATGTTTTAAAGCTAACTTTAAAAATTTGAATGAAATACATAGGTATGTGAGAATGTTACATTTATACCAAATGAAAAGTAAAATTTGACATCATTTTAATCTTCAAAGAACGTTATTTTTATTTTAAATATCACTGTTTAGTATATTCACTCAGATCAAAATCTTTTTGCACCCTAAAAATTTTTACAGACTCTTCTGATTTTGGATACCGCATTCTAGGGTAAAATTAGGTGCCCTTATGGGGTAATTTGTGACAGTGGTCAATGAGTCAAACGAATAGCAAATTTAGTGCGATTGCAAGAAGAGTTCCAAAAGGCAAATTTCACGTCATATTAAAGTTCTGGGGGGGGGGGGGGTAATTACTTTCAATATCCCCATAAATCTGAGCTTGTGCTGACAGTTAGAAATGGCTGACGATGGCTGTGTTTTACTGCTGACCTTCCAGACCGATCTGCTCACTTAATAATCGTTAGTTTTAGACATATTGCTTTTAATCTGTCTTCGAAATGTATAACATCCACATGATCTATCGCCATGCATGCATTACCTCTATTAACACAAAGAACACGTACCTACATTTCTAAATTACCATTTATCAGCCCTTGGATAATCTAAAAAATAAGTTAAATTTAAAAAAACGCCGCTGTAGAAAATAAGTATTTAACTTGACAGGCAATTTACGGAAAGATATGACTTAATAACGTTTTATTTTTAACATCCATTACATTACCGTTAAATTTAAGTTTTGGCTTTACGTTTTATGTAAGATCAACGATCTATTTTTAAAGGTGAAAATGTACCTATTAAAGTAATCGACAAAATAATTAATGGATGATTTAGAACTAAGTTTTCCAAGTGAAAAGAAAGTTACATTCATTTTACTAAAACGTTTTGCAGCTTTCCTCTACTGAACGTTGCTTTGCAAAGTTTTTAATCTTTTTCTTAAGCTATCTACAACTAAAAAAATTTTGTTTCTAACAGGTACTAGGATCATTTGTAATAAATAAACTTGTGTGTTTTAGAGCGTTTTTGTGACTTTCGTGTAAACAAATAATTAGGGCTATTTTTGGTAAATGAATCAATTTCATTAAATTTTTAATAAGTGGGGATAACAATCTTTTTCCACTCTTCACTCATAATTGAAAAGTTATGTTAGTATCGACTCATAGATCAGAAAGAATAGCTCAGATTCTGGTTTATACTAAAACTATATGGTCCGTCCGTAAGTCATTATGGTAAACCAAAGTGACAAAATACGACTTGTTACACAGTTTGTTGTCATAGAAAATGTGATTTTGCATATTTTTTAGAACTTTTTATTATAATAATCAGTAAGCAAAAATGGTGGTTCAAAAAAGTTTATGTTTAACTTATATCTTCTTTAATATACTAAAAAAAACACCAAACTTTAACCACCATCAGTGTATCAATCTGAATTTTCTAAACATGTGCTTTGAATTTCAAAACAAAATGTTCTTTAGAACTTTAAAAATATCTAAAACTTTTTCGTCTTTTATTATGTAACTTTGTTGTAACGTAAAATTTAGGAGCTTTTTAGAGAATAAACCTTATACCTAGTAGGTAACTAAAGGAAGGACTTCAATCTTGTTCACTTTAGCAGCCCTTATCTCACATCAATGATGATGAAATAAGGTCATCAGTGTGTTGAAGCAGCTCTCGATATCACCGCTGAACATACGCCGCCCGCCGTTCTCACCTGAAGGACTTCTACACTCTTTTGTTATATTCTCAATAATTCTTAAACAACCATCCAGGATTATTTATTATTTTTTTTACTTTATTGTAGTAAAACACAAAAAGGTAATTATAATTATAACATGTAAACGGAAATGTTGCAATATTGCATACATTGTACCACAAATATTTTGCATATGAAACATAGGTAGCACCATCTATTGCTACATGCCCATTGTGCCATTGTGCATTAATAGCAAGTGTGGTACTTTCAGCGCGTAAATGGTTCAGTTAAAAAATTAGTATACGTTAAAGTGGACTTTTACAATCATTTTTTAATTTGGCCTTGAAAACATCTGCGGTGCATGTTGCTCCAGTGGCACCTAACTATTTTGATTTTGCGCTACATATAATAATATGTAGCGCAAATAATATGTAGCATGATAATGCTGATTCAGCATTATCTATACCCTGGTTCCTGGCCTACTCTAAGGCGGTTTTTTCTTTGCTTACTCGTTACTTTTAAAGTTTAAGTTACGATCATAACAAGTCCCAGCATTTAGGTGACTGGAGCCGTAGGGTTTCAAGTTCAAGTATTAATTATTTAAACTGCAGCTACTTAATCAATCCATTTGTAAGTACTCTGTTTTTATTAAAACTATAATAAAAACGTCCATTAGAAGCATAATAAATTTATCATTATACATAATAGTAAAATATTTAGTTATTAGTATTATTCAGTAACTGAGTATACTTTCAATCAATAGCCATTTTTTAAATTTTAATTTTTTAATGCAATTGCAGTTATATAAAAAAAAATAAAGTATAAAAGAGTAATAAGCATTATGATATTAAGTCTTCCTATTGGAAAATGTATTTCCGCCTGTTTTTTTATTTAAAGGATACTTATCCAGGTAGTTGGACCTTTCCGGGAAGCCAAGATTATATGACAGCACAAAAAGCAAAAGGGATCTTCTGGGTTTTTTCTTTATTTAACTCTGAAAGCGGAAGTGAAAATAACGAAATGTGTTCTGAACTTTAACAGACTGTTACGTTTTTTTTCGGCCTAATATTAGACCTATTTGCTAACTTTTGCTTAGATATTACTTGAATGTAAATTATTTTTATTTTTGAGGTACTAGTAGGTTGGTGGGGATTTATAAAAGAAGGCTTAGGTTAAAATAGTTATAGGGTATAAATATACCATTTAAAGTAAGACAAATTAGAAAATACAGAAACACGTTAAAGTTGTAGAATAAGAAATCCGGCGCATTCGCCATTTAATTATTTACTGCGCGCTCCGTACTAATAGTCCGTTTGCATAACTGGAGCTATGATTTGAATTACAGTTTACTGACCATATTTAAAATATATTTGGCATACATTGTTTGCGTAGAGTACCCCATTTCTAAAACATGGGGCTACAAAAATAAAAAATAAGATTCACTCCCATTTATTAGTTTTTTGTATTTATGTTCAAAAAGCCCAAAAAGGTTGAGTTAAAGAAGTGCGTAAAATAGTGAGAATTTTCAACAGCAAGTTATGTATGTCCAATTTAAAGTACTAAGTTAACGTGAAATAAGGCTAAGGCAGAATGCATTGTTTTAAATAAAATAACGAATCCTTAAAATTCGCATTTGGCATTAATAAACAAGATGAGGACTATTTTTAAGAAAAGCGGTATAAAAATCTGGAAAATCTCTTAAAGTATAGTAAGATTCCAAAATGCTGAATGTACTTAGCTAATGAAATTATATTGCGTTTCTGTAAGTACTTGGCACAATGCAATCCCAACAAACATTATCTTGACATCTCTTTAAAAATAAAAACAAAAGAAACGATTTATTTAAAAGAAAAGAAAAGAAGGGTGTGAAAACGCACTTAACCCTTTTTGCATCAGTGGCCTATATTTTATCATCATTTTAATGGTGTTTTTTATGACTAGGAAATGCTTAGGCTTCAAAACCTAATTATTTTGTTATGCCATGAGCAAATAAAAGCGGCCCATAAGTAGGCCATGGGGATTGTCAAAATATTGTTAATTGACAGATTTTACATTGTTCATAGCCTATTTAGGGGCCGTTTTTATTTGCTCACCCGATATATGATAAGAAGGGGGGGCATATGGATTTCGTATGTAATAGGAAGATTCTTTTTGATTGTCCAATAAACTTACATTGGACAATCAAATATGGACTCGAGTCGGGAATTTTTTGATGGTCATGCTAATCTTTTAAATCTTCCAGCAAAATACTGTAGTGTGAGTATAATTTATCTTCTACATCATTCTATTTCTATAGGGTTCAAAGACATTAACCAGTATAGAATTAAGTTCAGAATCATTTTTTTGTATATTATATTTTATCAGTTCTCATTGGACAACGTCATGCACGTAAGTTGAAATAAAGACATCTAACAGGTAATACGTGTCCTGCTTTCTCTATGGATTTCCACCAACATTTATAGTCATTTAAAGTTTTTCTCGAGCAAAGGACCTCTTGTAGTCTGTAATAAATTTATATCAAAAACTTACGTTGCAAAAAATATCTAAACAGAATATAAAGGGGGTATTTTTATATTTAAGTAAAAAAAACTTTAAAAAGGTCATGATAAAATGTGTATAGATAGAGTCTAATTTAATATTTTTATTAGTTATTAAGGCCGATTTATACAACATAACTTTTACTTTACTTCGGCGTAATTTCACTTCCACTTAACTTTACAAATTGGCCTAATTTACAGATTGCAAAGTTACGTAAAATTGGGATCAGTTAAGCGCATGTGTCTGAACTCACGACTTCTGACAATTTACACCTGGGCGGTAATTACGGAATATCGCTTCGTACAAAACCTACATAAGAAGATCAGATCTAACAGGTATCGTACAAAGCGATATTCTACCCTTGACAATAAGGGTAAATATCTCATTTTTGCAAATTTTGCGCATGATGGCCAAGCTCGGGTCTCGAGTTAGTACGACTTTATACGACTTAAAGCTAAATAAATCAGCAAAGTAGCGCTAAAGTGAAGCATAAATTTGCCAATTCATTCCCATGTATTTTATTTAATTTTCGGTTAAGTTACGCCGAAGTAAAGCGGAAGTTAAGTGAAAGTTACGTTCTATAAATCGGCCTTTATTGGGCTATTTCCCACTTGATAATTTTTCTGAATTTTTAATTGTACCTACTTACTTGAAAAAATATTTATATTTTAAGCTTTTTAAAATAAATCAATAATAACCGAGAACAATAAGGATTAATGTATTTAATTAATTGTAAAACAACCAGTAGGCAAAACGGATTATAATCCTTAGTTAGTTTAGGATTCTAAACATCAAAACAAAGAATTATAAGCTATCCTAGCTATCGTAAATCCCTTTAGTTCAACTATTTAAATAAAGCTAAATGGTTTTACCCAAAAAAAGTTGAATCCCTACAATAAGAATCCTAATTGTTGTAAAAAATCACAGGCAGGTGGGTTTGATTTCCACTACCTCCAATATAGTGTGGCTAGGCTTTAGAGGAGGTTGTTGGTTGTATGTGTCTGTGCTTATATTATGTATATTCCCAATTAGTAGTAGTATTATTAATGTCAGAAACGGGAGCACTACTGTGTGTGTGTGTCAAATTTTTTGTAAATAATCGTTTTACTTTTTACTTTCCATGACCATAAGTAATATTTAGATGCCTAATAATTTTATATTATATACTAGTTTAAAAATTATTCAAAATGGCATTGCATGGCACATTGCCCATCTAAATTAATGAAATTTAAAAATAGTGAGACTTAAATTGACTTTTTTTATTTTATAAAGTAAAAGAAGTTAGTATACAATATTTTTTGCTTAAATGTATAAATTATATAAATTCATTAATAGGGATGAAATATTATAAGTATTTTTATTGCTACGCCATCTATCAAAGAAACTAAAACTTAAATAAAACATTTTTATTGCGCTTCTAGCATTAGAAACTATGTAGTATTAAAAAGTTTTTAACTTCAATTTATCGATGTGTATATAGTTTATTTACTTGCAAGTTAACACCTTGTGATCTTCTTTTTCTAGGTTGCCTAATAAATACTTATGTGACCCATTTATATGTCTATAAAATATCGATAGACATTACACTGAAGGCAATTGAATTGATTTCAAATTAAAGCACCCGTTGGAGCGTGTTGAAGAATGTTTTCTCATTCTAATCCTCGTAAAGGTGCATAGCCAATCAAATTAAATTTATCGTAAACATCCTGATTGAAAATTTAAGAATTCAGATCAGACAGGATCTGCCTTGACAGAAATGCGTTGCCCGAAATTACACAAATCAGTGAGATCAGCGCGACGTGAAAATGCTTTGAACTTCTTTAGGGCTCCTTTTAAGCAGTTAAATGTAGCTCTACTATAGAGCTTATTTCTATTTTATTAGAATTACACTTTTTAAGTAAAATTTAAGGAAAATTACACCAGTCACGTACATACCTACTTTATGATGGAATTGGAATAACTTGTTTAGACTTAAAGTCAGCAAATTGTCTCAATATTCTTTTTGTTTAAAAATATGAGTTGGTATTGTATCCCAACGATAGGCAGCTGTTTCGTCATCATTTTATTGATAACTCATCAGTATCGTATAGCTCACTGCACTCATACTTTCAAGCACGTTGCTAACGTATAAAGATACTTATGTTCTTAGCGGTGGTAGAATTCATTGCAAGAGTTGTAACTTTAAAAGGGAATGAAGCCTAACCTTTAGTAATCTACAGGATAAACCACTATCTATAATCAGATTTATTAGTTTTAACATATTAATGTCCAGATGCCTTGTCGCATTTTCCATATCAACGTATTTTTTATAGGATTTCCTTTTAGTCAGTTCCATTAAACTGAGTGTGCACAATGCGTAAATAGCAGATAAATCTGCATAATTTATCGTGTGTGAGTTAAGTGTGTGTTCACAACTAAGCCGGTTGGTAGCCCTTTCTCGCAAGCATTTCTGTCTCTTATCAGAGGCAAAAAAACGGGATGGAACCCGCTTCACTTGGGAATACCCAAGTGAACCAGGTCCGGTCTTCAGGAGTGATCCAAAAATTGAAAAAAAGTCTACTAGTAACATTTAGTGATGGGATGTATCTAGAAATGCCTTCGCTCGAAAGACGAAGTAAAAGATGCGGTCAAGGTATACGACAAAATTTCACGGTTGGGGGTAGTCTAACTCAGAGCATAGGTATTAAACCATAGTCGCAGAAACAAAATAAATTAATAAAAAAAATATTATAAGCAGGCATTTTCCACAGAATCAAAGGATCGAGGCTTCCAAGCAGTCTCAGTTGTGAACACACATAAACCAAAAACTTTCAAACTTTGCTTAATGAACAAGGATATGAGTCAATATTGCATCTTAAGAAGGTTTAGGTATTTCAAGGCTTATTAAAATAATCTTAATAATGTAGTAGCCTACATATTATAAACCTAAAAATATCAGCTAATAAAATAGAATGTGTGGTGCAGTGAAGAAAAATACGCCCGAGGAAAACCTTTTAAATTGTGTATCATCACCCATCTCGAGTCATCACTGGCAGATAGATGTGGAGATCGCAGCATTTTTCAGAGCAATTTTCTACAATGTTCCTCTTCCAACGTATTTTAGCAGTATATAGTAGCCCTTTATCTTCATTTATCAAAATGTCGTTAAACGCTCACGCACCACAATAAAAAACAAGATGCTCACTACTGTGCTCATACAATATACAATATTCAGGGTATCCAAAAAAAAAACTATCCAGGGTAGTTTTTGACGTTCCTGCTTTAATTGAAAAAAATTTATCACCTGTCGATTTCTAATTAAAGGGGAACATAATATGTTATAAGTTTTGGCACTGACGGAATTATCAGAGAGTCTGGGAAAATTTAACTTAATTACATTTTTTTTTATATTGAATAATAATAAGAGCTTTCAAAAAATTTGCCATTTAAGTGTCGACCCCTGTCCCATTTAAACATTTAGACGTTTGACTCCGCCAGGCTGAGGGATTACTTTGTCAGTATCAAAACTTATTATGCTTCCCCTCCTCAAAAATGGACAGGTTCGAGCTTTTTTTAAATTAGAAGCAGGAACGTCAAAAACTAATCCTGGCTAATTTTTGTTGAGACACCCTGTATTAATTTTTAATTCAGAATGCAAGTAAAACGTTTATTTAACCCCAGGTGCTTTCATTTATTATATGATATATACACCTAAACATATCTATTTTGATTCAATAGGTATTTATTTATTAAATGATCCAGATTTATTTATTGCCTTCATGTTACACCATATAGAGTAATTAATCTTTTCTATAACTGGGTTTTAGATTAATGGATAAAATTATATCGAAAAAGATCAATGCATCAGATATAATTAAACTGGGTATTTATCAATTTATAAAAATAGCTAGGTCTAGAAAAAAATTGTTCATTAGTTTTTGGCAATAAATCCATTTTTCGATGATCATTCTTTGTGCTAAAAATTTTATAGATCAAAATAAAAATAATATTGTTGGAGTAATACCTAATCATTTCGTAATTTTAATCATAAACCTACCTACCTACTCTTAAAAAGATTTTCGTATTGTTCATATTATTTTATTTAACAACGTAGTGGTCTTGTGCATAATGTATGTTTAAACTGAAAACTGACCTAATTTCCATAAAGACTTAATATATGTTTTTACATTAAACCTGTGTTTTAAGTATTGTGTAAAGTCTATATTCGATTCTTTAATCCACCGGCAGGCAGTTTGTAAAGAAAATTCAAGATACTTTTAATTTTCAAACAACAATTATGGATTTGTTAAAAGAAGTAGACTTACTCGTAGCATTTAAGTACATCATTTGAACTTTAATCTCTTGTGCATACCTTTCAGAAACAAAGACAAAGAGGAAACACGACAACAAAAGGAAAATTCGTATAACACAAAGGTTTTTATTAGAGATCATTTTGTGACCAAGGGAGAGAAGACATAAATCCCATATACACCGTTGTTACACGAAAAGGTTTTTACTTTAACTACCTTAAAAATGTACTCATATCTTATCATCTTTATTTTGATAAATGAATGCTTTTATTTACAAACTTGTTAGTCATTTCTGAAAATTAAAGTTTAGTAAATCTTTTTTCGATAATGGCATTATAATTTAAACTAATAATGGGAATAATCGATTCTTTTGAGAATCGATTCTTTTCGCTCTATGAAATTTCAAATTAAAAAAAAAAATATTGACAATTCCAACAAGAGAAATGTCACATTTTTTGGCAGACAAAACTTGATTCGTAGCAAGGCATACTTCATTTTATCAGGCCGGCGCATTCTCATGTTTATTTTTTTGAATCCTAGCGGCCTTTTCTAGAAGATCCAGTTTTGTGACGTCACGAAAATTAGTTTGGCTACTCGCTATCGGTATCGCTTTAGTCAGCAATAAAAGTGAATTGGCACTGAGTTTTTCCTCAAAACTTTTTTTTATGAGTCAAATTTCATAGAGCGAAAAAAATTGATTCTCAAATGAATGATTATTTTCATCACTAATTTAAACAGTGTTTCAAAATTAAAATCTAAGAGTTATTCTGACGTTAGGGATCTTAAATACATAAGAAATTCTGAACAAAATAGAAAATATTTACCAATCCTATCATGACCAATAAATATAATGGGCCTTATTTAAAGGTATTGAATTTTAAAACAGTTTTCTATTTTAAATGAAAACCAAACTTCAGCTTTGGCAGATGTTGCCATTCCTAAAAGTTAAATTTGACGTGAAACTCGAAAATGTTTAATTATTATAAAGGCAACACATTGGAGATTCATATTTTATTGACACACTGAGAACCTTTATCAAAATTTCCACCTTCAAAAACATCAAAAGTTGCTTAAAGCTTATTTGCCATTACCTACCTTGATGAAAAAAATTAACTTACCCTTCTCATTTTTAGGGAATTAAAAACATAACAATTTGCCGATAATGTTAAAAATTTGAGTAATTCATGGCAATTTTATTGTCATTTAACCACATACCAAACTAGCCAATTAAGATATTTAAAAATTGCCCAAAACTGTATCAACAAAAGATACTTTGTATATTAAGGTTTTAAATGCTCTTTGACATAATGCTTTATGCGTCTTTGAGTTGGCACAAGTTAAAATCATTAAAAATTTTAAACTTTAAAAGAAAATATTAAGATTATAACGATAACTAAACAAAATTAATCTTTACTAATATTCTTGATGTTTTACTTAAAGTTAAAGTAGCTACTTTTAAGTGCTTTACTTTTAAATGTTGCATTAATTAAATGATGACGATAAAAAACATAACTTGGACAATTTTTCATCGATATAAATTAGGTATATTTAGTTTTACTAAAACACTAATTTCAAGTCAGAAAAATATTGAAGCAGTGCAAAGTTGCGACCCGGTTGCAGCACTATTTTGTTTAAAAGTAAATGTTTTTGGGCATAAAATTGTAATTTACGCATTAATAAATACAACTGACTAATCAAATATAAATTTTTTTAAAGAAAACTATCATTTTTAGACTATAATATGTCGTTTGCGACGTCGCAAATTTGCACTGTTCGAAATTTATTGACTTGAAATTAGCCTGTAAGGCTACACAGGTGTAAGCACCAGACACCCATTTTGACTTTCTCTTTTGGCGCCCCCATCTTAAATATGTAAAAATATAGATGCCACAAAATATTTATTCTGCATTTGTTCATTCATTCATACAAAAAAGCTAAACCTGATCAATTTAGGTGTTGAAGTAATTTTTTGGATTTTTCCTTATATTTTATATTTTTGATATTATTTTAAAACCAAACTTTCTGACTCCAAAGAAGGAAATATTTAGTCAATCTAATCCTACCATTGGATTTTAAGAATTCCGCTTGGTTTGTGAATCTTGAATGATTGAAACGACTACTCTACTGCACAACAACCTGCCGGCCCCCTCTTAAGCCTATTCGAGTTAAGAAATGGCGAATGCGCCGCAATAATCTATTAAATTAAGTAATGAACTGGTTAAGAATGTTAATGTTTATATTAATTCTTAGTCAATATTTCCTTAATAGCCTTGGAGAATCAGTTACTAACATTTATTCAAAATGCAATTATCAAAAAAACTTGCAAAAAATGTAATTGGTTTACTGGTTGTAGAGACTATAATTCCCCTTAATTTGATTTGACGTTTATTTTGGTCCAAACCTTGAGACACAAAATAAATGTTCTAAAAGAAGATTTCACAGGCATCAGTCTGGAGTGACACAAACGCCACCCACCTATTTAAAGAGATATCTTATACAAGGCCTAGGCGGGTTAGCCCAACTTCTTTTAATCCAGTAGGTCCTTAGAACGTTGCGTCGAGATATGCCATCCATTCCTCTTTTCCCCCGGCTACGCTCGCTGTGCCTTCTAAATGCTTATCTGATTTGACTTTAGATAGATTGCTTAACTAGGGCTGCAATCTCCTGCTAGTACAATTCTGGAGCATTTGGACCTTCATTGAAAATTAAGATTAATATTTATGGATAGACCCTTTTGGTAAATTACACTAGATTGTGGTGAGGATAATAAATACCTTTGGTTTTGTTATGTTCACGTTGTGTACGTATGCTTAAATTTGAAAGCGGTTTTTACAAAATACATAATTTATCTTAAAATGCATTAATTGGAATCAATCCAGGCCTCGCCTTCGGCTTGTCCTGAAATCCTACTCGTCCTGTAAAGGTTTTCTTTCAGTACTAGTGTCTTAAATATCTATTAAAAAAAACAAATAAATGTAAAGTAAGTCTTAAGTCTCTGGCTTTCTTATCACTCCCCGGTTTTAGATTTAGAGAGACAAAATTTTTACCATTCCATTGTCTAATTTGGTTTGGCTCTTAGTAGAAATAAGTATTGGTTAGCTACGCTCGGATCCCGCTAGTTTAGCCTTGGTTTAGCCTAATTTCAGATACGTCGAGTCGCCTATGTCGCCCACAAATTTGCGCCGTCAGACTGCTTGTGTAATTTATTATTTGATTTAAATCACAATTATATCAAACATCTGAATCTCCTTCATTCTGTAATTATGCATTGCATTTGGGCTGGCTGCTAACAAAAAGTTTGTGCCAAATTTTTCATAACTGCTGAAAGAACGAATAAATATTGATCTATACGGTGTAGCAATGTGTAAGGTATAATAATTTAACTAATAAAAAAAATAACCATTCACACAGTTATTGTATGTGCTGTATACAATGTATAATATTATATTTGTTTTTAATTTCGACAGTCACGATTTAATTGGTAAATTTTTATTTTCATTTTACCTATTGTATGATTTTTTTAGACATTTATTATGTACAAATGAGACCATAAATAAAAATGACGTTAAAAATGGTCATTTAATAAACAATAGGTGGTTAAATAGTTTTCAGTATAATAAATCATAAACATGGAAAACGATTAAAATTGAATTAAAGTACTTAAACCGAGTAATAAAAGCCATCTGGAAAACGACCAAACTGAAAAAATAATTATTTGAGCAATTTTGTAGCTCGTTAAAGCCTACAATAAATATTCGTAAAAATTTAATTTATGAAGCCCTAAAAAAATTTAAAAAAATATTATTTCAAAATTTAATTTCCCATTAATTAATAGTTATGATTTTTTTAGTAAGTATTGTTGTAGGGGCAACAGGCTAATAAAGTAATACAACTACATAATATTTTTTTAAAAGTTTAAAAATAACAAGCTTTATACATTCCTTAACAATTAAATTGGGCTGATTTTTAAAAAATCCTTCATTTAAAAATCAGGCGGTTATTTTGCAGGATACTAAAAACACAGTGTGAGTTTAATTGCGGTGTACTTTTTTGTGCTTTTAACGGCTATAATTACTAGTGAAACCTGAAGCTGCAACTTTTATTTTAAAGAGTATTAAATTTTGCTTTTTGCGGACGTGCTGACCTTTAAGAAAGCGCTATCTATTTTCCAAGTTACAAAAAATTAGAACTTAAAAGAAAGTTAAATTAATGAGTTGCAAACATTTTACGACATGTCTAAAAACTAAGCGTGAACACTCGGGCGGGAAAACTCAATTCAGACTTTGGGCCGCTGCAGAGTTGAGTTATGAAGTTGATATATCTACACCGGAGACTGCAAGGCAAGCTCGCTTGGCTGTTTTTGAAGTCTTATTACTCAAAATATGAGATGATAACTCGTTGAGAAATAATTTAACAAGCATTGGTCTTTATAAACCCTAAATTAAAACTATTACTGAGAGTCGGGCCAAATTGCTCTGGTCATCCTTGAATTAGGAAAATTTTATATAAATAATATCAAAGAGGTTATACATTTACAAAAGAGCTTTTGTCTGGGGATCACCAAAGAAATCCATCGGTATGAGGTATTAGAGTGCAAAACATCGAATGCTCATACTTTGAAGAGAAGAGCACATATCAACAGAAAAATGGTTTAATACAAAGCTACAGTCTATCTTAAACCATTTCACCATTTGTTTTTCTTTTAAATGGTCGAATTACATTTTTATAATCAATTTAATTTTACAAAATTTTCATGAAATGAAGTTGACAACAATGTCTATAAAATCTATATAATGCAAAAGAGTACTTGATCAGGACACATAGATTAAGCTTTAGTTGTATTTTTCTAGAATTTATTCAACTTTGTTTATTTTTTATAAATAAACATAACCAGGTCTACCACCCACAACGTACACTCGCGTGCGTCAATTTTTGGACACCTGTATTTAAAATTGACTATAAGTTTAGTAAGCAATTTTAAAGTTTGTTAGTATAATTTCTTGCTTCGGGGCATTATTTACGATAATATTTAAAATTGGTGTCATCTGAAATGATCTTGTTTTAACTAACACGTAGCTAAGCAAATACCCCCGAAATTAATAAATTCAACCTTAAAAGCTCATGAAAATAGTTAATCACATTACACGACGTAATTGTGTTAATGAATTATGAGGCCTCTGATTATTTTAACTCTACCAAGTTTTACAGATAAGCGGGTAAAAATTACATTCTAACTTAATGGATCGTTTGGGAATTTTTAATGTCTTTTAATTTTGTACTAACATTAAAAGTAGGTAATAAATAATTTACTTTTATAATTACATTAAAAGATTTTATCAATTAGTCTAAAACAAATTAAGACAAATAATTTTTTTGAAAGGGCACACACACTTTGTGTAGTAGGAATAGTTATATTTTTTATCTTTTTAATATAAAGGCCGATTTATACAACGTAACTTTTCCTTTACTTCGGCGTAACTTCACTGCCACTTAACTTTACAAATTTGCCTAATTTACAGATTGCAAAGCTACGTGAAATTGGGATCAGTTAAGCGCATGTGTCTGAACTCGCGACTTCTGACAATTTACACCTGGACGGTTTTTACGGAATATCGCTTCGTACCTACGAGTACGACCTAACCAGGTATCGTACGAAACGATATTCCGTAATCATTACTCTTGACAATACGGGTGAATATCTCATTTTTGCAAATTTTGCGCATGATGACCAAGCTCGGGTCTCGAGTTAGTACGACTTTATACGACTTAAAGCTAAATGAATCAGCAAAGTAGCGCTAAAGTGAAGTATAAATTTGCCAATACATTCCCATGTATTTTATTTAATTTTCGGTTAAGTTACGCCGAAGTAAAGCGGAAGTAAAGTGAAAGTTACGATGTATAAATCGGCCTTAAGAATGCATTTTAATTCAAAGAGCAAACCATAACACGCAAAAATAAACGGCATTTTGGTAAAATTTGCTTTATTATGTAATACTTTTAGCAATTAGTATGCTATGGTAAATTGTGGAACGAGGGGCAATTCAATAAGAGAATTAGTGTACATTTATTTAAGAATTTGTAGAATTTGTTAAGAATCTGTTGAGAATTTGTAGAATTTGTTTAGAATTTGTTAAGAATTTGTTGAGAATTTGCTAATTAGTGTACACAATTTTCCCATCTGATTTGACAGTTGTTGTGGAATGACTGCTTTGAAGCCATGTTTTAAAAAAAGATATAAAAATCAGGCATAAAATATGGACGTCTTGCAGACTGTTTATTCAAGTTTATTGTAAAACATTTGGGATTAAAAAATTTAAATATCAAAACCAAATAAAACTTAATAATATAATTTACAAGAATTTAATATAAATGTAAATTTTTAGAAACTTCTTTTTAAAAACCTAATATTAGCAAAAGACAGGAAGCATTTATTTTATTTTAAGTCGCTTAAAATGCAATCTTGTCTTTAATTTACATTTCTACCACCCTGAAGGACAGTTTATTTTTAAACCTTCCCACAATAATTATATTATCAATATTGCCACTAGTGAAAATAAATAGTTGCTGTTTTTTAGAAAATGATCAAAAACTAATTTTTTTAGGGGTGGTTTCACTGGTTTCTTCTTTCTGCGTCGAACACTCCCCCATAAATGCACTTTAGGTTAGCGCTTTAAATATTCTAAAAATAATATTTATTAAACAAAAACATTGTGCTGTAGACTTTTAAAAACTACTTACAAATTATTTTTTTGGTTGTTTACCAGATGTGGGTATTTTGTTATTCTGCTAAAATGCTTTAATTTGATTTTAATCGTGTTTTATTTTTATGATTTATTGAACTGAAAGCTATTTTAAACACCAAACTATTGTTTACTAAACAACCGTTTTTTAAAGTAATAACGAGTATTTATTTTTATTTTTTTTTTGTACTATAAAATGGCATTACCTAAATTATATTGTCGAAAAAATAAAGCGTTATAAGTTAACAATAAAAATATTTTTATCTAATCTTTAGGATAGATAGCGCACAAAAACGGCCCTGAGAAACAAAATAATTTGTTTTAGTTGGATGGCGTCTACAATCTTAAATGTTGGCGCCACTAAAAAGAAAACATCTTATTCTTTCCATAATTATTGGGTTCAAAAAGTTTGGGTTGGTAAGCTGCGACAATTTGACTTAAAGTATAAAAAAAACTCCTTTAATTTCTTTTTGTTGCGTTGAAAATAGCTAGGTAGTACCTACTTAATTTTTAATTTGTATAATTATTATCAGATAACACAAAATTGATATTTCATTTTGTGTAAGTATACTTATCTGTAAATGAACGATAAAAGTAATTAATCATTTAAATCAATAAGGATACTTAATTAAGTATCAATGGTAATGCATGAATGTTCAATAATTTAAAGCCCGATCATATTGTCTGGAGTATAACAATAAATCATTAGGAATTATAGTATATTTTTTTTATAGAGAGAATTTTTTACCTTTACCTTAAAAAAATTAGTTACTCTGATTGGTTGCATGCTCCGTGAATTCACACTAGAAAAATTCAAAATGGCCGCAGCAAAACATATGTTTTTTTTGGCATAAAAAAAACTTTGGTTATGCTTAACGTCAACTTCTATAGTGTCACTATAACAATCAAAACAAAAGTTGAACAGTTGAGTTTTTTTTAAATGCCAACATCTTGTCACGTCAACATGCCACTTAAAATTCTTATAAAAAAAAATGTTAGTTTTATAACACCATAAACAAATTTTAAATCCTCTTTACCAAAAAGATTATTTTTCTGGAATTGCTGTTAATGTGGATTGTGCATTTTAAACCTGTGTTTAATAGTTAGGCTGCTTCGGAAGATCCTGCTTTAAGAATCTTTTAAATAAATTAAGAGCATGGGACCGAAAGGGGGACTGGAATTTAAACCATGAACTGCAGAATTTCTTTATGCGAAAACTCTCAGGATCTAAACTAAAGTCCCTTCGCAAAAAAGGCGGCCAAATTTTGTATACATTATGCTTCACAAGCGGGGTTTTAATAAGTGGTGATTTTTGCGGATGACGCTGTTTTAATAGTGCTTAAACGGAGCTTATCTGTTCTGCAATTTTATAAGTTTGCCGATTGAATAGTTTACAATAATCCACCGATTCTTCTAAGTTGTGCCACTAAACAATTATTTATTTTATTTCATTAAAATTTATTTGATGTACAACCTTTGAGAATCTAATATTATAATTTACAAATATTCTAAAAAGTCTTTCACTGCAAGTTAAATATTTTTTGCGCGACACTCAAATTGTTTTATTTCCAAAATGGCTTGTTCTCAAAGCTGTTTATTTTGCTGTCTGAGTTTCTGCAAAATGGCCAAAATATCCTGCTGCAGTATGAATCGGTGTGGCACAATTGCATTGAATTTAAAGGGTGCTTTTTGGCTTCTCATTTCACGTTTATATATAATTTTTTGCCCCTTTAATGCTTCTACATAACTAATACCTCCAAGATGATTGAGAATCCCCTTTATGGCCTCTATTGTATCCCCAACCGTTACCCAACACACAAGACACTTTCACAACATGTTACTCATTAAGAAATAGGTGTATATGGACAAAAACATTAAATTTGTTTTGAATTTTAGTTTTTTGTGACAGATTTGTTTAAATCTTTCAGTTTTGACAAACGTTAGATTTTGAGCTTTGTTCGAAAATACAACAAAAACGAGGAAAATTACTGAACAAACCCCTAATAGGCAACCCAAAAAACACATTTATCGTGTGGTCGGAGTTTCTCTCTATAAAAAAAATGAACTATAGGTATACTATCTGTGTGAATTACGGAAACAGCAAGATGTACTGAATTTAATTAAATAAAACTTAGTAGCCAAAATAATAACATGTTATTAATACACTTATTATACATAATATATGTTGGTGCAACTTGGTAAAGAACAAATGTTTTTATTTATTAGACTAAGACACTAGATAGATAGGAATGGTCACGGTCCGGCATTTTTGGTCCATAGCAAAGTAAGTTTTAGTAAAGTAGTAAACTTGTCCTTAAAAATGACATGGACGTAAACTAACGTCAATGTTATTTTGGGTCCATAGCAAAGTAAGTTTTTAGTAAAGTAGTAAACTTGTCCTTAAAAATGACATGGACGTAACGTCAATGTTAAAATATTCAAATAAAAATAATTTAAAAAATTAAAACAACATGAAACTAGACTTATTTTCGCTTTATATTGTTGCGCAAAGATTTTACGATGAAAATATTATACTCAAAAAGTGTGAATGGCTTACTTTTATTCAAAAAATATTTTGAAAGGGTATACCGTTCCAAAAATACAGCTTTTTAAGTGAGGTTGATTAAAAATGCTTATATTATTTCAAATTTTAACACATATCCACAGTCCCCATTATAATGCTTTTTCGACGATATGAGCTAATAATTTAGTAACAAACGGGCTCCTGAGTACTGGACCAGTAAGTGCACAATCAATGAAGGTAATCAAAACAGTTATTTTAAACCAATTTGTAAATTTAGGGCTCCTCCCGAATATGGATAACTGCTAGAAAGGTGCATACAAAAGTTAAATGTTTTTTTTTTAATATATTGCAGCACATATTGTTACAGTTGTAAATTAAATAATATAAATTATTTAAAATATAATTAGTTGAAATGCTTTGCAAAAAAGATATTTTATGTATGAAAATAAAACTTATTTGCTAAGAGTATCTTCTAGCCCACTCTTGTTTAGATGCTTTTCCAGGTCATCAAATTTTTCGAATATTTGTACCTTTTTAAGCAAGGAGACGAGTTCCAACTGGTTCTTAGAGCGGGTTTCCAAATATTTATTTAAGGATTTCACACTTTTCAGCTCGCTTTTTAACAAAACCATCAGGGCATCGTTTAACGAAAATTTTTGTAAATTACTGTCCGCATCCACAAAGCTACTTTCGTAATTTCCGAACAAGTAATTAATTTTTTTTTACTGCAACCTTGTTTCCTTCTGTAGGAACATTTTCGTTTGAAAGAATGTCAATTAATCAAGTTCCTGCGAACATCCAATCTGCACCATTTTAACTCAACTCAAAAAGCGAAAATAAGTCTAGTTTCATGTTGTTTTAATTTTTTAAATTATTTTTATTTGAATATTTTAACATTGACGTTACGTCCATGTCATTTTTAAGGACAAGTTTACTACTTTACTAAAAACTTACTTTGCTATGGACCCAAAATAACATTGACGTTAGTTTACGTCCATGTCATTTTTAAGGACAAGTTTACTTCTTTACTAAAACTTACTTTGCTATGGACCAAAAATGCCGGACCGTGATCATTCCTATCTATCTAGTACCTTAATTAGACCAATAAGGACAAATCTATTTTAAAAATATCTAATGGATAACCAGTAACCACAAACTAAGTGGTCTGTGACATAACAAACTTTGAACTTACATAGAATACCAATACAAATCTATGATTTTAAAGTGGTCAACTCAAAACGTCTACATGTCATTGCTATGACATTTCATCAAAATTGTTGTATTTTTGATCAGCAAAAACAACTAATTTCATTTTTTGCATTATCATTTAAAACTAAAACATGACGGATGTAAATAAGATGGAAGAACCCGGAAATTCAGAAGAATTAGTGGGGAAAAACAAAATATCAGTTACTGTTAAAACTCAAAGGCAGCAACAAACTGTTGAAGTGGACGAAAGTATATCGGTCAAGGATTTTAAAGAGCTTATTGCCACAAAGTTTAACACAAACGTTGATCAGTTGTTGATGATATTTGCTGGAAAAATTATGAAAGACAATCACACACTGCAGCAGCATGCTATTAAAGATGGTTTTACGATTCACTTGGTTATTAAAGAAAAACCAGTTGAGCCTGTGGCACCTGTTGCTACCGAACGTAACCCTTTAGCTGGAAGCTTACCCTACTTTAGCCCCATGATGGGGGGAGCAGCTGAAAGAAACCTTGACCCAAATTTAATACGGTCGATTTTGCTGCAGGTTCCTCAGGTGCAAGAAATGATTGAAACGCATCCAGACTTTGGGCAAATGCTTAACAATCCAGAGATGTTGAGGCAGACCATATCGATGGCGCGAAATCCCTCAGTTATGCAAGAACTTTTGAGACAACAGGACAGAGCATTTAATAATTTGGAAAGCATGCCAGGAGGTTAGTTTTAAACGTGATAATTGGTTAACAAAAAAATTTCCTGATACGCCTAAGTGAAAAAAAAAAGTAAGGCCTTTTTTGCCATTTTCGTTTACAGAACGGTTGTGCACAAATTACATCCTGTTTACCTAATGGATTTTTAGTTATTCGTGTTGTATTTAATAGATTTTTTGCGTTAGGAAGTCAAGCGTTGGAGAATTTATTTAGAAGTATGCAAGATCCTCTAATGAGCGCTTTGGACGACACGCTAACACAAAATCAGTTTAACAGCGTAAGAGGGAATAATACACCAACTCAACAAGGAACTGAAAACAGAGATGCTCTTCCTAATCCTTGGGTACCGAATACTTTACAACCTCCGGCGCCGTTGACTAGTGCAGGACTTCAACCTAGTATGCCTAACAATGCGCCTTTGTTTGGTCTGATGCAGCAAATGTTACGCGATACTCAATTTAACCAAGGTAACTTTACAGCGTTATTAGTGTGTTGTCCATGATGATGTTAATTATTGCATGATTACCACTTGTTAACATACTAATAGCGTCGTTAGTTTAAATCTGCAAAGTTGGGCCAACAAGTTAACCCAGACCCCTAGAGTTATTAATACCAAAATATGTCCTTCCTATATTAGCAGCAGAAATATTAGCAATACGTATTTGCCTGCACCTTAAAGAAAAATGTGTTTTGTAATAAGTTGTTGTTACTCAAATAACTTGCGTTGATTGCCATTTTTAACCTCAATAAAAGACATTTATTATTTATGTTTCACAAAACGCTTTGGGCAATATTTTACAACTTTGTTGGATGGCAGGATAAAGAAAGTGTTTTTGCTTTTATTTTGGCATCTTCAACTTCAACCCGTAAATTAAAACATCTATATTTCGAAATATGCCACCTGCTGCTGGAGGAAATATTTTCACTTGCGCTAAACAGAGAAATCGCGATAGCTGAAATTACTATCAAGTCGTATGCACAAATCACTAAATAATTTAAGCTCTATATTGAAATATCTCATTCAGTTGAGACGACAGCGTTAGCTCCGTGCTAAATTTGAGGTAAAACCAGTCGAGTAATTTACTTATCCGCACCTTGTACTAGTTGCAAGCATACGGGAATTTAGATTCATCAATATTCAAATGTAGAAAGTAATTTTCTAAGCAATGTTGACGTAGTTCAGTTGATTTTGTAAATGTTCTCTGTTTACTTGCATTATTTACAGAAGAGTTTAAGGTAGAAAAACTAACATTTTCTCTTGCATGGAAAAAAACGGTCGTGCATTCAATGCATTTATTATTCTCATTCTAATTTTTTTTTTTAAATACTTGTCTTGTTTTTGTGGCTTTATAAACAACGTGTAGGTAATCAAATAGATTTAAAAATGGCGAATGCGCCGGGCTAGCATTTCTGCAAACAACTCGACCTGACATGACTAAATGGCAGTTTTGAGAAATGGTAAAGGTCCATTAACGTATTTCTCAGGCTAGTCTTCTTGCTTGGGTTTCCAACTAATTAGTGCATCAGATGTTTAGTCTTTCACATCGAAAAAAAAACTTATGTAAAATAAACAAAAAAACAATTCATAACCCAACTAAGTATACCTACCTGTTTTATATTTAATCTGTGTCTAGATATTTTCGCAATTGATTAAAGTTTTGTTTTTACAACAACTGCTTTGATATCAAGTTGTGTTATCTAAGCAAATCTGGAAAGTTTCTCTAAACAAGTAAGTACACCACAAGCCTAACTAACTTTCAACATATTGCTTCGTATATTAAACGAGAAACAGAAAGTAAACTCAGCAGTAGACACATCAATAAAGCACTTTATTAAATAAAGTCATTTTTTATGCCCGAATAATTTATATTTTGGTATTACAGTACAATTTTAGGGATTTATAGCATTTTTATTGTGAGTAAATGTATTTTGTTTTTGGCCTAAATAATGCTTTAACTATTATGATTGAATTACTTGCGAACAATCCATTAACAAAGGTACAAAAGTTTCAAATTTAATAAAGACTTGCTTTTAAATCTTGATACGAAAACTGCTATTGACAACTGTAAAATTTCCAGACAGAACAATATTATTTATGAAATTGCAAACCTCCTTTAATTTACACAAAAACCCAATTTTCTATTTACTGTCTCATTATTTTTGATGTAATTCTGGAAGCAATAAATTTCTACTATTGAAATAATCCTTTTAATAAGAAACTTTATGTTGCTCAAAAGAATGTTGGTAATAATGCATTAAAACAGTTTATGATGTCAAGAAACTTTGTTCGACTAACACCAATATTTGTAATTCACTAAGCTTCTTCATACTTCCACATTGGCCTTAATCCTAAAACGTCTAATACTTTTTTATTTTTCCGCAGCAAACCTGAATTCCAACATAGCTGCCCCTACATCAGAATCATCACCAATGGATACAGCCCCATCAGACTTGAATGCTCTACTTAATCGCATGAGAAATACTTTAGAAAACTTTCCGGGAGGAAACGTATCCTTCGAAGACACATACCGTTTGCAGTTGGAGCAACTGGAAGCCATGGGATTTGAGAATCGACAGGCTAATTTGCAGGCTCTTATTCAGAGTTATGGCGATGTCAATGGAGCCATTGAGAGACTTCTTAATCCGACCGGTTAAACTTTTAAAATTCTTTCAGTTATAATACTTATTAAATAGTTTTGAGTTTTTATGACATGCTTTTTGAAACTTTTAATTTGGCGACAATAAAATAATTTCAATTTTGCCAAGTTTTAATTTTTCAATGTTCTTAGGTAATTTAAATTCTGGATTATAAGAGGATTTAAAAATTATTTTGTTAGACATAATAAATCGGTGCCACGACCTTTTCATTTCGTTCTTCGCCTCTCTTTGCGTTTAAAAATCCTTATGCAAATACAATCTCATTAGGAAGTTTTATCGAGTTTTAAGTGTTTATTCTGAAGATTCGAAGGAGACAAATGAAGCAAATGCAAATGATTTTATTTGTTTACCGACTAGTTTTGGATTCCCATAAATGATTCATTAACTTGTTAAAATCTAATAATTAGGAGGCAATTTATCAAGTTATCCAACTTTTACACAAATAAATCAATAATAATTAGCAGAAATTTATTACTGCAGATTTTTAACGTATTTTAGTCAAAATTTTAAAGCAGTTTCCTCTCAATATAAATTCAATATGAAAAAGGATAAACGTCTGCTTTTTAAAGCTGTTACCTACAAGAGTGGAAAAACAATTATCTAAAATCTAGATCATGTGTCTTTAATGGAACATTGTAAGTGCAATGCATTCACATAACATTATAGGGCGTTTATAGATCACTTTGTGTATTTAATATTGTATCTCGTTTACTATTTAATGTTTATCTAGCAAAAGCAACATGTTTATAAAACTTGGTATTACCTTATATCTGGAAGTTAAACAAACACAAAAACCAAATCCATGAATGTTTTTTCACTTATTTCAATCACTTTCATTTAAAAACTAATAAAGAACCGAATCACCCACTAAATTAACGATGTATATTTTGTTAGTTTTTAAGGTTAGATTACACCTAGTGGTAGTTTAAATTGTAAGATAGAATAGTTCAGGTAAACAATACTAGGTGACTAAAGTAAAAGTTCGTTTTATGAATAAGGTAGGATATGCACAAATTTATCTTTCCATGGTTTTTCTCGGCCGCGAAGTAAATGCTTTACCAGAATAATATAAATCGGCCATGGACGTGAAAAAATCACTTATACCTTTTGGAAATTAAACATCTTCCATTTTATAATGTTCATTTGTACCTATTTTTGACATGTATTTATAATATCATACGAATATATATATATCTTTTAAAATAAAAGATACTAGGTAGATAAAAAAAAACAATACAAAGTCATTTATAAACCGCCGATAAAAATGTGTAGGCCTTTCAGAATATAAGTATAAGCGATATCCAATTTATTATTGAATTCAAGTTTTAAAAACCAAAGACACAATCACTTAAATGCTTTTTAAAAACAATTCCTGTAATTATCGCAACTTAAGTCAAAAGAAATAAATACACTAAACTGTTTATCCATATATTTATTTTGGCCTGGTAAAATAAAACGATTGTCATTTTGTAATTTAACTCATAACATTAACTTTTTAACGGCCATTCCTACAATGTCATGTTAGTTTATAAACTGACAGTTTCAGCAAAGGACGGCGCTTGTGAAGGTTAATTTAAATGCCAAAACCCCTTCTAAAAAATTAAATCTAGCTTTTATTAAACTGTTAGTTTATAAAGAAACATGACATTTTAGGCATGGGTGTAAATATAAAAATTAGGACAATAACCAATTAAAAACATGAGCATTAGCAATGTTTTAATAATTTTCATGGCCTTTTCCAATTAAGGTAAAATTTTGTTACTTATTCGATAGAAAAATTAAATCTTTAATTTTTTATTTTAAATTTGCACCAGATCTTTTATTAGGATCTATTTACCAATGGTGCCAAAGGCATACTGTAAAGAAGTTTTAATGAGTTTATTTTAAGAGCGGCTAAATCAAAATATCGCCTGGCGTCGCGTCGATGCGACCGACGCAAAATTTATATTTGATTAAAGTTTAGCTTTCAAAATGTTTTCATCCTAATCAGTATGCAATCCTTACCCAGCCTTAATATTCTGTGATCTTGTACCTGCAGACAAATTTTCTAATTTGTTTATTGCATCAAGATGCAAATCCTGGCATAATATTTAATCTCTAAAATTCTTTAGAAATTATCCAGACGTTAACTCAATATTTAAGCTAATAACTTGGTTTCAAATAGATGATTAATGGAATGATTTTGAAACTACAAAAAATTATAATTTTTTCTTGCAAAAACTCTTGAGGTTCTTAAAGAAACCGCAAAAACTCCTGACATGTTGTATAGTTAAACTACAACCCACGTTCGAAAAATATTAACTGAAACTATAAGGAATAGCATTTAAAATCAGATCATGCATTTTGGTTTTATGGTGAACGCTGAAAATGACAGCAAAATCTATAATAAAAATTTATAGCTATTGATTCAATTTATAAGCGATTGCAAAATTTATTTTGCTCAAATTTATCTAGAAACTGCCTTTGTCATTTGAAATTTTATTTTGACTTCCTCTATAGTGAAGAACGAGAATATTTTCTATCTTTTACATTAATATTCTTTTATTTTTACCTAAAACATCATAGTTTTGGACAAGTTTTATTTGTTAATGGACCAAGAAAACCGAGCAGCAAACTTTATATTAAGGATAAGATTTAATTTGTATGCAGAATTTTAAAGTGTAAAGTATAAAATACCCCAAGGAACGCCAAACTCTGTGGGTACTTTTGCATAGTTTTATCAAAATTGCACAATTAAATTTAAATCAAAATCAAGCGGGTTAAAAATTGAGTATGGATAAATTTTTCGTATTCCATTTTTTATTAAAACAGATAAAAACGTGATATAATGTCTATCTGCATATGAAATACAAAAAAGTCGACGCTGGAGTTTTGTTTTGTATGATACTATGACAAAGTTTTTATTTAATTACATACCTAAAAAATTTAATAAAAGTTTAAAAACTAAGTACCTACCTACGACATGTAATTAAGAGTTGATACAAAAGCACTGTTTTCTGTTTACAACAATGGAACGTAATGCTACTTGTGATTCAAATATTTATGATTTAAATAAAATGTTGTACCCAACTAATTTTTCAATAATATGTGTAAAAAAATTATTATAAATTCTATTCTTATGCCCCATTTTACTAAGGCTTTAAAAAAGGTAAATATGAGCACCAGATATTATTTTCCCATGGCCATCTACAAGTTATTTTGACGGTGCAGAATTACACACATTTGTACAATATGCTGTTTGTTTAAAAATTAACAGAATTTAACAAAACTCTTTAATTTTAAAACCTAAACACATTTAAAAACTTAAATAAAAGCGATAAAACTTGATTACAAAACAAATCATGAAAAAAATATATTTTTCATCCATGCCTACATAAAAATAAAACTCAAGACTCAGCAAATGCATTTTACAAACGGGTCATCCGCTTGCCGCCCGGTCCGACAACTAAATTATGTGGACAATACTCATAAAAAGTGGTGCTGTAATTTGTGCTTTTTTACTATGTGTCTGGAGCGCTTACGCTCGAATAAAAATGCAATGAATTCTCCAGAAATTCCAGTTTTAAACGCCCTCGTACCAAAAGATCTACGCCCGAATTGTAATGTTCAGCAGATTTATTCGTTGTAAAGGACATTGGTTTGAGCAAGCTTTATTTTTTACACCATTGTTATATGGTTTCGCTAACAATTCTGCAGCTTATTAGTTGAAGTTTCACTTTTTCTTAGTTTCACCAAGATAGTTTAACTACCAGTGCTTTAACAAAGAGGTATATATGTTAGCAGTTTGGTATTATCAAGTATGCTATAGTAGTAACTATGGTAACTTGAGTTGTTGATCATAAGTCAGTTATAGTTTTTGACGATTAAAATGAGACGTTATTTGAAATATTGTTGATTAATTTGCTAATATCAAGCTAACGCTAACATCAGAAGTGGGATTACAACCTAAACGTTTAACCACAATTCAAGAAAATAGTTAAAATTAGGTTCTGACGAAAAAAATTTGCCATCTCCTGAAAAACGGTCCCACAAGGACTACGATCAAGTGTGGTCTTCCAAATGCTTTGTGTACAACCTGAACAACAAGCTAGTGTCCAGACTCGTGTTGGAATTCCGAAAAGAATGTTAAAAGCAATGGGGCCAACAAGTTTTCCATCCTTCACCCGAGACAAGTGTTGCAGTTGACAGTGTTGGCACAAATGTCACTTCGTTGACACTAGCTAATTTAAGCGAACGCGTGGGGTGCAATGATGATTTTTGGTGCGTATGATGCTCTTAAAGAACGTGCTGGAAGACATTGCAATAAATGACGGCCGATTGCTGGAATGTGGAAAGATTTTTGACGCAAAAGCTGATTTTGTCCGATTACAAAGTGAGGTCGCGCCATGCATCCAGTAAAATTAGCCGAATCAAGTACTTTTGTAACCTCTCGCTTTGCCACTGACAAAATTGCTTGATAAATGCAATTTTCATGAATTTAATTCGTGTTGTGTTGAAAAAGAGACCAGAAACTTTTCTTGGTTGTGAACCGAGAACATTGCTGAACATCGCTAGTGAACGTTGAACACCAGTAGTGAACCGATGTTTTGATTGCGCTAACGAGTGTCGTTATCTTACCTGCAACTGTACTTCAAATGTGTTAGAACCACCCTCTTTAACGGTTGCTCAATGCTGCGAGAGAAATAGAACTGTCCATGTTTGGAGCTGTTGCACATAGCAAAGATACTTGGAATTTTTATCAGCATAAAATCAGCAGAACGCCATTTTACATGTTAATCGTGTTATTGCGCTTATTGGGTATGTTAACTACCAGTTTTTATGATCCGAAAGTTGTTATGTCAGGATTGAACGAGTAGAGCAATGATCCTCATGTGATTCTTTATGCCATTGCCATTTGGTGTTCTGTTCTTGCTGTCTTGGTTACGCCGGAGGATAGCATGTCCGGTAGTATATCAAGGAGTTACGAAGGTTATCAGATGTGCCACGTGGATTGCTAATGCCGAAATGTGCCTGTGGTATGAACACTGAGGTAACGGACAGGGTCCTAAGACATAACGCCAATGTTTTGACGACTGTTCGATTGGTTATGGTGAAAATGATCGCCACACATTTGTTGTGAAAATGGTAAACGAACATGAAAGATACGCACGTGGTTTAAAAAAAAAATATGTTCGGAGTTGCTGAGCATGTACATGGGGTAAGTTAAAAACTTGCAATAATAAAAAGGATGTAGTACATCGCAGTCGAACTAAAAAGGCTGCAGGTCTTGAAGATATTTGGCGTCTATACGATGCTAAATTTTGGTAAAGTCGCATGGTAAATCGCAAACTGGAATTTGTTTGCAAAATATTCTTGTTTTGGATATTTTGATTTTATTAAACCATGTCGTTTTGCGATATGATTCAATTGTCCTGCGGAATAGCACTGTGGGAGTACCACGAGAAGAAAGAGCCTTGTTGGCACTGGTGAGAGTATCACCCATGAAAGAGCTATAAAGCAGTGGCATTGACGATACGCTGAATGGTATGATTTCAGACAATAATGTGGGATGTACCAACCACAATTAAAAGAGCCTGTGTGGCACTGGTGAGAGTATCACCCGGGCGGTTTTTGATCACCGCAATTGTTGGTCTTGTGGACCATTATTCTCACCTCTACTATGGTGGGAAGTTCTCTTTACTTTATTACTAAACTATTATGTTGACAAATATGTTGGCTTGACAGAATATTGACAGTTTTGAACGCTTAACTGTTGACAACTTTGGTTTAATTATTAAATGTGTCATAAATGCTGACGTTCGACATAACCATGGCCCATGTTAAAAAAAAAATATAATTTTTTTTTGTTTCGGCCATGTTAAATGTTACTAAATGGGCACCTCATCCACTAAAGATGAACGCATAACCAAAGTAAAAAGAAATGTCTATTAAGAGAACCATTGTAAAACTGGTGAGAGTATCACCCGGGCTATTATGTGGGAGTACCCACAAGAGAGACAGCCACTGATAAGAATTAAGTATTACTCATAAAAGAGTAGTGTACTGAATGGTATGATTTCAGGCGTTGTATTACAAGATATTATCAAAGAAGGGTTGCGCAGTTAATACACTGAATGGCATGATTTCAGACATTGTATTACAAGGTATTAAAAAAGAGCGATGTTAATACCCTGAATGGTAAGATTTCAGTAGTAATATTACAGTGCATCCATGAGAGTACCATGCAAACTTACTTTGTTACTTTGCTCTTGTCCGAATCTCATTTTAGAGGTTTTCAGTCCAATGACGGGCTATTTAAACTTCTATCCGATCAGCATTTTAGAGTTCGCCAATAATGCATGTTGTTTGGTACTGTGAGCATATTAGCAAAGTGGACTCTTAAAGGAAAGCCTAGCAAATACCTCCTAGGCAAACAAAATGAACAAAATGCTTAAAAAAAAAGCACAGAGCGAAAGAAATTAAATTTCCTGCAGGAACTTGATTTAAGCATACGGTGGTGGTTTATTCTTAAAATTCGTTTGTCCAAAAATTGGGATTCGTGTCATGCAAATGATACGACAGGTATACAAAAGCGAACAAAAGTAAACAGATATTCACGAAAATATTTTCACCTGAATATGTCATTTGGTGATTACGTTTTACGATCAAGTAAGACATTAAATTACCGGGTGTTGATCAAGTTTTACGCTTAAAAGTAAGACATTGACTCTTGTTGTGGTCAGTTTTGCGCCTTTGTTTAAAGGGGCATTCTGGTCCGTTCAAGGAGTTTTCCAGTGTAATTTACAATACCATGTACTACGGGTAATTTAAATTTATGAATTATGCCTCATGTTTACACTTAAAATAAAAAAAATCTGGCATGTACAACTGACGAACTTTTAGATTTGATTTATTGTGCGATGTTCTGTCTACGATATCTAAAGCACGATATATTAAGTTTTGATGTGCAAGTTTGTGCTGTTTGAAGTATTTGGTGGTGCAATGTATTCAGCGAAGTGCTTCAGAATTGGATGTTTTAAGAACTGGTGAAAACCCGTTGCCTAGGTGCCGATTTGCAGTATCCAGCGGTTGACTCGCAGTATCACAAAGTTTTCCCAACTTACCAATCAAATTTTTAAAGCTAGTAGTGTGGACAGTCCGTTAAAAGATCTAAACTTTGATGTGTGCTCGTTCAAGGTTATTTAAATCATGCTTCAACTATGAAGTGGTATGAAGGATTTTTAGGAGCCGCATGTTGATGGATATTTGCCGCATATTGGTTGCCTCAGTGTTGCGATACTTTTACAAGTTCGAAATGACAATCGCTTTATTTTGTAGTTTAGTCCTTAAGTCTGCCAGTAGTAATATTACTTAGGAGCCCAGGTAGAGGTGTGATTAACCGACTTCACAGTTGACGATGTCTTTTGCTTCTGAAAGATTTTTGCAATGCTGCTGTCCAAAGCAGTTATTGGTTTGCTCTATTGTATGATTATCTTTAAATTACAGACTCATTTGTTTCATTTAATGTAACAAATGATATCCTGTGTTGCGAGCAATATTGTACGAGGGTGGCCGGTTTTGAATTCCTTGGATTTTATTGGTTTGATTTTATAGTGTTTGATGTCCAAATAAATTTTTTGGAGTTATGCCTGGCGCGAGGACGCACCAGTTGTCAGTATGGCCGTGTTAGCAGTTTGGTATTATCAAGTATGCTATAGTAGTAACTATGGTAACTTGAGTTGTTGATCATAAGTCAGTTATAGTTTTTGACGATTAAAATGAGACGTTATTTGAAATATTGTTGATTAATTTGCTAATATCAAGCTAACGCTAACATATATACAAGAAAGGAATCACTGATTGAATGGCATTAGAAATGTGCTATACACCAGATTGTTCAATTAGTTCGCATCCATAGTTCTTATTTATAACGAGTGATTCATGACTCAACGTACCTATCAAAAGAAATGATTGTAAAGGTGAAACACTAAATTTAAACCGGATAATTACTAATACATCGGAACATAAAAATTCAATCAATAGACTATAAGACAGACCTGGACATAAATATACAAAACATTACTATACATAATATTATATTTTTAATCAAAAAAATGGAGGGTATATGGATCTTCTCTTTGAAAATAAGTACTTTATTTGGTTAAATTAAAAATGGCTTACAAAAGTTCAATTTAAGATACTGGTTTTCTAAATTGAAACATCATCAGTAATTCTCTTAATTAAAACAGCTATATTGAATAACCCTTAAATAAAGAACTAAAAAAAAATTGCAGCAAAGTAAGGTACGTACAATAATATATATTTTTAAATTTTCTTATAAACATTAGCAGACTTGGCATATAAAATACTTTGCAATACTTGTGAAAGGCTTCCAAATTGGGCCGATTTAGTTTGGGATATTCGTGTTCAGTGTTGGTGTAATTTAGGAGAATTTGCTTAAAATTCGCCTCAGAAGCCATTTGGTTTATGGTTTGAATGTGCGAAAAAGAAAGCTATAAAACTGTAACATTATCCTACTACAAGTGAGAGTAGTTAAATGTTAAATAATTCTTAAAAACTACCATCGTTAGAGAGATATAACAGAAGGTGTCACAATAAAGCCAACCCGGCGCATTCGCCATTTTGCATTTACATGAGGTAGAATTTTATTTTTTATTTATATTATAGCACCCGAGGGGGGTTTCGCTAGGGGAATTGCTGTACACAATTGGAGGAATTTTGTAGGAATTGGAGGAATTGTTTGGGAATTGGGGGAATTTTTTGGGAATTGGAGGAATTTTTGGGAATTGGAGGAATTTTTTGGGAATTTGGGGAATTTGAGAATTTTTTCGGAATTAGAGGAATTTCTTGGGAAATTAGAGGTATTTTTTGGAAAATAAAAGCTATTTTTTAAGAAATTTCAAGGTAATATACAAAGCTTACGGTCCAATTAAATTTATTGTCGCAGCACCAGTTAGGCAATGAACGAGTTCATTAAACTTTTAAAAATTGGTAGCAAAGATATTTTGAAAAATACTATTTTTCACAAGATTTTATTTTTTACCTGGGCACTACTCGAATAACTTTTATTCCTCTTAGAAATAAAATCCATTTGTTTTTGTCTTTTATACCCGAGTAGTGATCGGGTAGTAATTCAGAACAAAGTCCATCGTTTCGCACTCTTCTACTCGTAGAATGCAACAATATTCTTATTCTTTAAGAAGCATCACCACCTTCTAACAGTAAGAGAGTGCTATGCGAAGTACGTTTATGCGACTCCAATGGTCACCCTATTTCCAAGTAAAACGACCGCGAAGATGTACCTTAACGGGAAGGGTCCAAATCCAAGATTGGGAATAATTATTTCCAAAAATAATCGATTGCATTTTTTTAAATATTTAATGTAACTATGACCATAAATTTCAGTAATCGGTTACTATTTAACAAAATTCAGTAGTAACGGCCCTTTTTAAAATTTTACACCAAACATATTTAAAAATTTTAAATTTTTCGCCAAAACTTTTTAATGTTTTTGAATTTTGCGCCTGTAACAATACATTTAAATTTTGCGCCAAACGTTTAAAATTTCCCGCCAAAACTTTTCAATGTTTTTGAAATTCGCGCAAAAATTAACAATAAATTTAAATTTTGCGCCAACAACTTGGAATTTCCCGCCAAAACTTATTGATGTTTTTGAATTTCTTGCCAAAAATAACCATAAGTTTAAATTTTGCGTCAAAAATTCTGAAAATTTAAAATGTAATGCATTTTTAAAGGTTTTTTTAAGAGAAATTCTGGAAATTTTTTTTGGGGAATTGGAGGAATTTTTCGGGGAATTTGAGGAATTTTTTGGGAATTGGAGGAATTCTATGGAAATTGGGGGAATTTTTTAGGAATTTGGGGAATTTTTTAGGAATTGGGGGAATTTTTTGGGAATTGGGGGAATTTGTGAAATTTTTTTGGGAATTTGGAGGAATTTTTTACAAAGAATTCCTCTTGGGGGAAGTGGTGTACACTATTTGGGTATGTGAATTCCCCCTCGATGGCACCTATTCAGATCAGGTTCGCGGTCGTTATAATCGGGAATAGGGCAACCACCAACATCACAATGACTTGGGTCAATCTAACGTTTTTCAAGTATCTGAACAGAAAGGTAGGTTACCATTAAAATTAAAATAAATAATTTCTTCAATATGGCTACATCTGTAGAATAACTGCTGGGTAATCATAACATTAAACCCTTTAAAGGACGCCGTTTTTTCGACAACCAACATGAATTAGAAAATGTAGGCAGCAGGAGTCAGTCTGATGCTAGGGTAATAATGCTTTTAATAAATCAGAGTGCCAATCTGTGTCAACATTGCTTTTCATGGTGATCCAATTTGCTCCTGCTTGTCCTCTTTTTTAAACGAAACATTATTGAATAATTAATACTTTTATGTAACTCAAAAATTTGTTAGTTAATATCACATACCTAGGTACGTTAATTAACAAGAGAATAAACAAGGCATTTAATTTAATACATCCCCTAAGGTTGTTATGACTCAATGAAAATTTGTAATATCAATTTTTAGTAAAAGTTACTATATGGAAATATGCCCCAAGTAAACCTTTTGCTAAATGCTAAATTAGTAAATTGAATGGAAAAGACATTATTAACATTGTGCGCAAAGGTCGTAAGCTCTTGTAGGGAAGGTATGAAATCAAGATATGTTGTTTAATTAATAAATCCCAGTAGGTAATTTAGCGCCTAAATTACCATAATACAAATGCATGTACAATTTCAAATGTCAAATGTAATCTTTAAAGTAAACAGAAATCTTCCTGTAAATTCCGACGTAATAGGATTTTCAGCTTCAAGAAAGTTTAAGAATAGCAAACTTGTGACTTAACAAGGTTAAAAGAATTACTATCCACTTGGCTTGACAAATAATTTCGTGTTCCTACTAATCCTACTTCTCATGTAGCTAAGAATGTTGAAAAATTTGCACTCTTTTTACCGACAAATTTAACAAGAGACGCTTCGTAGATTTAAGTATAAAGACGCGCAGACAATTTAATTTAAATGCATTCAACAACTAGGTAAAATGTTTTATTTTTCATTGAACAAACGGCCAATCTACCTTGATTTTACTTCGCAGAACATTATTTATAAAGATAATTTGGAATTAATCTTTCAAGAGATTATCAAATTTTTAGGTGACACTGTCGCACGCTATCTAGGGGTTTAACTTCTTAATAGATTATTATGATTAATATTAATTAATTAATATCAATCAAAAATTGATCTATTCGTAAACTTTTTTAATGTTATACTGAAATTCTAAAAATCTCTCTGTAGTTTCCAGTATCATCTTGTAAAATACAATAAAGTAGTTCAAGTTATATCGACAATTTTTATGGCTCTATCACGAATACTTATTATGCTTGTCAATAGCATGACTGCACGAACAACTTTAAGAAAACCGTTAAAAGATAAAAAAAACTTTTTAATAATATTTAGATTTTGTTCATTGATTACTATTTAGGATACTACCCATCAGCTTTAGTTCGCAATTTAAGACACGAGCTTGACTATAAGCTAACAGTTGCATGACTCTAGTTCCTAGGATTGCATTTTATGCAATTATGCAGTGAATACTTTGCTATTCCAATTTATGTCAAAACCACTTATCTTTGAATAGTAAACATGCTTCGAGTTATAATTTAAGCATCTTAACCAATATTTTAAATTCAAAATTAAAACACCAACCTAAATCAGTAAAAATAATTGAAGTTTTTTTCAAAGTCCGCATATTTATTCCCTTGATTTTTTAAATGATTAGAAATCAAATCAGATTCAGGTACAACCTGAATATTTTTATTTATATTAGAAATTTAATATACCTACATCTTGCAGCTTGCTAAACCAGTGTTGATTTATGCAGAAAATAAACCGGCAATTTTTGCATTTTCTTCAAATGCATTTTATGTTTATTTTGCTTTGTTTAAGCAATTTATTTTGTACCTAAAGCTAGCAATGAAGTGCTTTGAAAAATTATTGTAACGAACGATGTTTGGATTCACTATGTTTATGTTGTCGTTGTTACTATCTACTAGTATTTACGTTTTCGGGAACCTATTGCAAAATTTTGGCTATGCTTCGTCTTTAAATTCAGGTATTAAGGATCTCCTTTCATAATGTTTATGGTAAAACTGCCTTATCCCTAAGGTTTTATTTTTATGTTTTCACATAAAAACCTATTAATAAGATGATAAAAACCTATGTTTTAGAAAAATTTATATTTGAGGCTAGATGTTTCGTAGTTTCGAAAGTAAAAAATATATTTTTTTTATCAGACGCATGCATGAGGTTTGTTAAGCTGCTTATTAAGCCCAATACAAATATAGGGTTTGCATCACCTAAATTAAAATTACCTGTAGATGACATAAAATAGTAAGTATTGCGAAGTTTATTAATATCGGGTGAGCAAACAAAAACGGCCCCTAAGTAGGCTATGAACAATGGTCAAATTTGTCAATTAACAATATTTTGACAATTCCCATGGCCTACTTATGGGCCGTTTTTATTTGCTCACTCGATATATTTATTTTTTACCACAATAATAGAATGTCAAAGTGGTGAGACGTTTGTTGGCGTTGCGCATTTTACCATTTTGGTAGGACCACTCTACCTAATTGACGAAATAAAAGTTCTTCCCAAAGTTAATAGATAAATTCAAAGATCGTTAACATGATATTTAATAGCCGTGAGGTATCGCAAAATCATACAAATTTATAACTTATTTTGTGTATCTCGTACCTACACAATAAATGAATCTTTTTGTTGGTTGGTCAGTTTTACTCGCGTTTTATAATGCAATTTATAATCCGGACTATTCAGAGTTGGTTACTATTATAATATCTAAAACTATAAAACAACATTTTGGATTTATTTACACTGCATTGTTTGTTTTAATGTTACCTTTAAATTAAGATTAGAAGCATTAGCGCTATTGTAACGCTAGTTTCTATACCAACCCCGTAATATGCTAAAATGATGTAAAAACAAGTCAAATGTAAAACAGGAAACCTTTTAGAATGTTAAGGGTTCTACTTGCAATGCGATCTAATGTTTCGTTTATTCCGGTTTATTCGAAAGAGAGTCATACTTACCTCTAGTAGCCCGTATTACTCCGCGAGTTTTTATTGACAATTTTATCTAAGAACATTTATTTAATTCGAGGGGCAAATCAGATGGACAAATTCTCAACAAATTCTTAATAAATTCTACAAATTCTCAACCAATTCTACAAATTCTTAAAAAAATGTACACTAATTCTTTCATTGAATTGCCCCTCGATTTAATTAGAGATAACTTATTTTTTATGTAATGTATTTTATAAAATACATAGATATTTTGGTTAATGTAAAAAAAATTTCCAAATAAATTTAACTACTATTGGGTCTCAGCAGGCTAAAAAAGTAGAAGAACTAAAATAAACTGGTGTAAATACGGCTTACGTCAAACTGCATAATTTAGAAATTCGTTTAGAATCGACGCGCTTAATTTAGACACAACTGAATTGACGTTCTTATTGTTATTCAGTCAACACTCTTGTTAACATTGTATATTTAAGGACTAGGTGCAATTATTTAAAGCAGAATAATAATCATTAATTGTAACTTTAGTAAAGTACATCTCCGGTAGATCTAGAAATTTCAAAATTCTAATTTAATTTTATCATCGAATAATTGACAAAATAGATAGCTGCTGTTAATAATAAGAATAAGATTTTAAACTATTAACAAGCGGCTCGGGCACAGTAACACTTTTTCTATTTTCGTTAAAAATTAATTTTGAAAAATGTCCTTTCTTATTTTTTAATTTTATATCAGACCAGTAGAGGTATTTACCATATAATGCAGTAGTTGTTTACTTGAGGCTTCAGCCTAAAGAAGTATCATATTAGCTGATCCGTTGAGTATATGGCATAGCCATACGATAGCAGACTGCCTGTGAGTCACTTTTGTCTTGGCAGATGGCAGTAACGGCATATGTCCTTTCTTTGGTACTTGTTAAAATTTACAAGTAGGTATCTAATTTTCTTACATTGACTGTACCCTGATACGTGATTTTGTTGAACCCAATAAGGCCAAACAGCTGTCAATCATTTCAGGTTTGGTAGATGTACACCCTTAAGAAAAGGGAGAACATCTTTTATAACTTGGCGGCTCCGCTCAGAATCGTTGTGAATTTTACATTTTCATATTTAAAAATGAATTGTCAATTATTTACCAAAACAGTGTGCCGCAATTACTTTGTAACCGGATGTTTTTTTGTTCATTTTGACAATTTATCCAATTGTTGCAGAAATTTTTAGTAATTTTCTATGTTTTATAACGCTATAAACATACATACTCCAGTCCAAGCAAAGTCAGACACTTGTTGGATAGCTATAATAATGGCCCATAATTGTCTATACATTTTATGTGATGGCGGTTTACTTTACATTCGATATTTAATTATAAAATGTGTTTACAATGTTTGTGGAAAATGTTAATGAAACTTTCAACAAACACGGTTTGTCATTGTGTCATGGGATAACAACAGCTAACCGTAAATCCCTGCACATTAGTACAAAAAAAAACCTTGTTTAAATATGCATCAAATAATGACTCCTAATGAGCTATTATTTTATCTCATTTGCCAGCTTTTGGAAATTTGTATTGTTAATTATATTTCTATTTAGAATTTATTAATGTTTGTTTTAGTTCCCCAATTTAATTTAGTCTGTTTTAATTTAATATTATTCTTATCTAGGAACAGGAACTCGAATAATCTAAATATCATCGAAGTACATTATCTAGGCGCAATAAACATGCAAAACTTACCTTCTAAAATCCCGACTCCAGCACGCGTAAATAACTGGATTCATGCTGGAATTTACCCAACCGAGCCATGTCACCACTGCCAAAACAATTTCTTCATGCCATATGCAGTGTAAGCAGAAGCCGCTCAATAAGTTCACTACAAAAAATGGTAACCAACACACTATGAAAACTCCCATGACGATTCCAAGAGTTTTAGCCGCCTTTTTCTCCTTGGCAAACTTTGCTAACTTGCGGCTTAACGAGAAGTTTTTACTGTGTGGACCGAGACGAGTGGACGGCATTCGCGTTAACCCGTTGTTTTGCAACGCTGTAAGTGGTTCATCTTCCTGTGTTGAAAATCGCGCCTCTGGGATTTTGCAAGTACCACCGCGATGGATTCGCAACGTTAGCTCTAGTTCTCCCGAACCTAGCAGTATTTGTTTGGTACCCAAACGCAGTGATTTGGTTTGTTCTACCGCTGCTCGGTAAATTCTATAATAGGTAAAAACCATCACAAATAGAGGAAGATAAAAGGAAATGGTTGATGAGAATATAAGGTAACCTAAATGCTCAGTAAAGGGACACTTGTAATCAGGAATTGGTTCCATACGCACGGCTCTCCACCAAACAATCGCCGGGAACGAAATGGCGCTTGAGCAAACCCAGACAGCGGCAATAAGAAGTGCGGAACGTATTCGAGTCATACGCATTGGGTACGTAATTGGATCAGTAATGGCCCAATATCGATCCAATGAAATAACGCACAGATTTAATATGCTCGCGGTACTGAACAGCACATCCAGAGAGCGCCATATATCGCACCAATCTGTACCGAAGAACCACGTGTGTTCCAAAACCTCGTATAGAGCGCTAAAGGGCATTACGACCAAACCAACCAGGCAGTCTGCCACAGCTAGTGACGTAATAAAATAGTTGGTAGCAGTGTGCAGGTAACGTTCGCGTACAACAGCAATAATGACTAGCATGTTCCCGAAAACCGTGGTCATAGAAAACAACAGGAGCAATGTTACCACGACCGCACGGTCCTGCATTAAACTGCTCCATTTATTCCATGCAATTTCTCGCTCGTAATCAGCTGACATTGTATTGTTTACGTAAGTATAGTTATAGTAAGTTTCTTGTAATGTTAAATTGTTGTCCATGGATGGCCACATTCCCGCTGTGGGCAATGTAGGTGGAAAAAGATATAAGTCTGTTGTGTTCATGTTGTTCAAGTAATGATTTCTGAAAAAAACAAAAGCATTAGCTATAAAATTAATTTTGGTACCTTTTAAAGTTAACTGTATTTAAATGTATCCTTTGTTAATTATCTTTTCAGCACCTTGTTTTTGTAAACATTAAGAGGTTAAAGGATCAAACCTTTACTACTTCTCGAGCCGCCGCAATGGTAAATCCGATAACCATTTTGGTATTTTTGGACCCCCCGGCGATGAACTAAACTAGAAAAAGCTCACATCAGAATTCACTCTATGATTCTTTTTTTTAGTATGCTGCTAAGTGTAAAGTCGGACCAATTTATTTGAAACCTATCCTTAAATTCAATAAAGGAAAGATTAAATATCCTATAGATAGCACAGCACGTTCAGTTGCATTCATGCAGCAACAGCTTTTATTTCGGGACACAGAATGGATTGATATGAGTAGGTACTTCAGAGCAATTTCAAAAGCATAAAAATCATTGAAATACTCAATAAATGTCGACAAAGTCACAAAAGGGTTGCCTACGTAAACTTATTAACTATAAATTTATATTCAACAGTTTGTCTAAAAAAGGAACTTGTTCTTTCTATAAAATTAAGGATAAGTGACCTCATTGTAGCAAAACACGCAAATTACGAGGTGGTTCAAATAACTTAAAAAGTGACCAGAGGACTTGTTCTAACTATCGCACGAAAGCTAAGCCAAAAAATTTCTGGCGAGGTCCTAGGAAGCCCTGGAGTAGCCTAACTATAAAAAAATAGAGTAACAATGCTCAATTTCTTATTTGGATAACACTCTCTTACTTTTTTTAAAGGAATTATTAATTATTAAAAGAAGTCTATCTCTGCGTAATGCAACTTAGTTGGTTGCTTTCGCCTCGCTGAGTAGCGCACAGCTAACCTATTGACGAGATGGCATAGCCACATACGATAGCAGACTTCGTGTGGGTCATTTCTGTCTTGGCAGATGGCAGTAACGCCTCTTTTCCTATTTTTGATATTTCTTGAAATATTTAAGTATCTGAGTTTCTTGAGGTTTATCTTTGACCTGATACGTGATTCTAATGAGCTCCAATAGGGCGAAAAGCTGTTAATAACAAAAACTCTCCCGATAAAAATAAATTATTTGTATGAAGCACCAGTTTGTTGCTCATAAAGTCATTTCTATCTTCTTAAGAACCTTAGCCTGACCACAGACCAATCATCTGCTTTGGGTTTTAAAATTCAACATGCTCCTTCTCTTTATTCTAAAACGAAGTAGTAGATACGATTAGCTAATTGTTTCTTTTTGTTATTGAATGATTTTATTTTACGATTTACTTAATTTAAATATGGAGAAACTATTTATTTACTAATCGCATTGTTTTTATGGGTGAAATGGTGAATCACTTGGTATAGTAATAATGAATATTAAAGTATTTAAATTAAATGAAACAAAGCAGCTAGGGTTAATGCAGCAAAGCACCAGCCACTTTAAGCTGCAACAAAAAAAGTGTAACAGGGTGAAACAAGGGTGAGATTTCATAGCGTTAATGGAACACGCAAATTTAAATGTTAATTATAAAATGAATATACTGTAAGGAATAAATTATCATACAAAAGTACCGATATCCTTGTAAATTATAGGCTTCCATCAACTTTATACCCATATGTGGCATTTAACTTCTATGTTAAATATTTAAACAAATCACCCGTTATTGAGTGTTTACTGCATTTTGTCTTTAATCAAATATTTACCTATTAATTACATTTGTATGTAAAATCAGGTTATAAAATAGGTGTGCCTAATAGAAAAAGGCATGGCTCACCAAAAAGGGATAGGATGCCAACCAAAAATTTCACGCTAAAATTGTATATTTCACGCCAGAAAATATACTAATATTCTTGGAGCACGACATTTCCTAAATGACAAAAAAATAATTTACCAGAGTCGTTCATAACGTTTAATCACGAAGAAAAGGTAAATTTTTTTGTAACTTATAGTCCGTTTATTTTTTTTGTTCTAGTGTCGTTTTTGAAATAAACCAAAACGTCGACAACTTCAAAATTGGTCTTTATTGTATAAATCTGTTTTCCGCTATCTCTGCATTATTTCTCGACTGTGGCAGATCCTAGACTTCTTTTCATCTATTTTTTATTTATATTCACGCATTTAAGCTAAAATAATCAAATTACGAATAATATTTTCTAACGTTAAATTCATATTTGTCGCACTGTAAAGTAAACCTATGATTTGATTTTGTGTTAAAAGTATGAAATGGATTTTTTTATATTAAATTTGAGATTCCCATGTGTAAGATATAATTCCAACTTCAAATATGTTTCAGCATAAAGCGATAGTTGGTATCAGGTGTGGGTATAGGTACATTTAGTCTTTTATTGCTAGATATCATTCATGTTAAAATACAATTTTGTTAGATAGCGCTTTTATCTTGCAATTTTGGATTATTGCAAAGTCGTATATTTTCTTTTCCACTTTTCAGGATTTTTAGGATTTGGTTTACACCGCAAAAATTGTGTACGATAGCCAAATTTTCCAATTTATTAAACTCTTTTTCGTACTTCCGAGACTAAAGATACTACTTCAGTCATTTTTGACAGGAAGTGAAGTGGCACATTTCGTCCCTCCGGGATAGAAAAAGTCGACAATCCCGGAGGGATTAAATTATAAAAACATGTTTTTGGAGATTTTTTTTCTTAAATAAATTAATTGAAGTTATAGTTTACGTTAATATTAACATTAAAATTATTACAAATTGCAAGATTTACTAGTTTTTGATGAGCTGACAAAACTTCCTGGTTAATATTAACGTCTTTTTTATATTGAACTGGTGCTTGTTCTGGGGCAGCAATAATGGTCGATGGAAATGAAGCTGGTCTTGTTACAGTGCTGGATGATCCAGAGTCGGCATCTTTCATCATTAAAATATTCGTCATCTGGAGCCTCACGTAAAAATTGATCCACCTGCTCGCCTGTAAGAATTTTTGACTTCTTTGGCTTAAACCCGTCGTTTTTTCTCAAGAAAACTATTCCATTTGATTACCTACGTAAATTAATATTTAATCCTTTGTATAACATAATTTTGCTAACAATATAAGGTTCACAATTTAAGCAAATTTTGAAACAGAATGTATACGTATAGCTAGCGCAACCCTATATGAGTTAACATTGAATGAATTAACAGCTTTGCTCATGTTGTGAGACACATATGTCGAATAATGGAGTCATAGCCTGGTGTCGAGTGGAGCCATCATCATCATTGAATTCATATTTTATACATGAAGTGCATAATTTGTTCACTTTAAATTGTGCTCAACGTTGCTTGTTTTATATTAACATGTTTATGTCTAATTCAAGAGCACTTTCAAATCTAGATGAAACTTGGTTTAACGCTGAAATTGAAATAAAAAAACCGTTGCAGTGGTTCCTTTTAACCCTCACGTTATTAACGTAGAAATAGAATAACTAGAAGTTAATTGGTTATAATCATAACATTTCAGTGTGTGTGTCTAAGATCGAAGAGGCTAGTATGGGTTCCATTGAATACGTTTGTTTATTAGACATTAAATTATTTTAAATTTTCATTGATAAAAAAAAGCTAATAAATGCTGCATAATTTTAAGTCTTTTTGAGGTTAATTAATTGTTTATTCCAGTTAGCACCTCAAAATATGGAAAATGATCAAATTTAGGTATAAAAAAAGTATTTGGAAGTAGCTTTCTATTATTTTTATGTTACAATGTTACCAAGGACATAGTATACAATAAAAAACAATTAATTGGTCTTGTGATTTGCTTTTGTGTAAATGTAGCATATCAAAACCGTTGCTGCTTCTAAACGAAGTTATATCACAAACCAATTTTTTTTTAGGCGTCTCTATTACCACATTAACATTTTAAAATATCAAAAAAAAATCTACTCACTCCCACATTACTTTTTTTGTTGCCATATTTGTTCATTTTTCATGGCTGCCTAGTAGATACGGAGAGCAACCGGGTCATATTTTTTTTTATAGAAATATGTGTCCATTATCAACTAAGAACTACTACTAATTTTAATCTTCCAATAATTTAAAATGATACGATCTTGTTTAAAATTAACGTACAGTCGGTAACATTTTAAAAGCATTGCTGTTTCTAAACGAACTGTAGATATCAGTTGTCAAATGCGTTTTTAATTACCCAACTGATCCTATAACTATTATATACACAGGATTTTTAATGTTCGCAATAATACTCAAATCCTTAGTACTTAAAAAACTTAACAGGGTGCAATCATTGTAAGCGTAAATTATAAAACACACGAGAATTAAACGAACACATTTTATTTCTTGATTGACGATGTCGATTTGATTGGATTTTATTAAATTACAGTTTAATCAAAATTTAAAAGGAATTTAAATAAAATCTGCAAATGACGTGTTATAATTTATTTTTGCTTCTACCTACATAACGTTTATTTCCGCAAGGACTATTTGTAGGTAATTCGATAAAAGAGTTTAACACGTTGGAGTTCTCGCTTAAGACATAAAATCCAGTTTAACATGAAAAGGTTTATACAATTTTCTAAAGTGTTTTAAAAACAATTTTGTGTTTGAATATTGAACCGAAAAGTTTTTAAGCACTCGTGTGCAAACAATTCTGTGGAAAAGTATTTTGTTGTTTTTCTATTTGTAAGTCGAAAAAGACAGTAAAGTTTTACTACTGGGTTTATTTCCTTGGAGTATTTTTCGTGTTATACCTAATAAAGAATAAAATTGTACAAGATGCATAAAAGTATGAAATGGAATATTTTCCATACAACATTCTAACACAATGTAAAACGACCTTAATTGTCTCTTAAATGACTTAAAAAATGTATCAAACACAAATGAATCACCTACAACCAATGAGTAACTCAAAAGCCTATAAACAATGTCTTTTAATTATATCTTTCACAATAAAGTTGTAAGCAAAAAGTAAACGAAATTATAAATAAAATAATCTGAAAGTTTTTAAACTTATAATATGTCGAATGCGCCGGGCAAACGCTTTATGTTTCTGTCAAACATAGCTAAAGAAGTGTACAATTGGAAGTGTATCTTTCATTTCGAATTAAAAAAAATCCATTTTTTTCTATAAACCTAAATTTGCAGAGGTTAGTTACTCGTCAATCGGTTTCTAGAAAATTACAACTATCCCCCGAAGATTTACAGAATTTGCGTTATCATTATTATGTCAAGTCAGGGGATTAATGTTCACGTTAAGTAAATTTAATAGTAGTTAAGCTATACCATTCAGCCATAGGCTCCATGCCATAAGCTGTGCCTGAAACTAAGAAGAGGCACAGTTGAAGTTATCATTCAGAAATTCTAAATGCGTCTTAGAGCTACCTACTCATTAAGCGAAGCCGTTAGACATTGGGGCTAATTTCTAATTGTAATAGGCAGCCTACTACGAGTAGCTGAATTATAAATTTATCCTACTTGCCAAAATAAAGGCTTGTCTTCATATAGCACGCTCTCTTAACAAGTGTAGGCTAGGGTGGCATACATTGAACCACCTCCTAAATGGGACCAGTGGTATAGCTTGCATATGAAAGATAGGCAGTATCATTTGTTAATTTATGAATCATCAAGGCTTCATGTTCATTGAGTACTTACAACAAGTGTGATACCTCCAGCACGTGGTTAGTTATTATTGACAAATTTATAAAAATCACGTTAAAAATCTAATACTTACCGTAACCCTATACATAAATGGAAGCAGTGTTTAACTTATTTCAATCTAATTTACAATGCTTGGCTTCCTTATAAGCATAGGCATCCTATACCTAGGTATAGCCCATCAGAAAAGGCAAATCAATTTAGATCTGTAGAAGAAACAATCCATTTTCAAATATTTTTTTTTAATACACTTTTTTCCGTTACACTGTGAATTATAATATCTTAAATTGCAACCCGCATCTTTTTAAATAAACATACTGTATTATTATCCTCTTAACCACGCAATTCAGTTTTATTGTAATCTTGATCTGGCAACCCATACAGTCTTGAAATCCAAATCAAATCCGAATCTAAAGAAGCAAATACACTAGAAATAAAAATCCTTATCATACTATTATAATAATTGCCTAAAGGTGGATGATCATTATTATTACTGTCGCAACCACGACACTTTGGAATTTCAAATCATACTTCCAGTTAAATTTAGGCTGGCTAAATCGTCGGAACTAATGTTCCGAATAAAGGAATTTCGCATTTGATAGTTTGCATGCAAGGAAACCGAGAAAAGTGATTACCAGTGCTTACCTATTTCTTTAATAAACGTAAAATCTACATATGTCCTTAATTTTGTAGTTTGGAATTTTAGCACTTTCGTGATTTCAGTGAGACTTTTGCTAAATGAGTTTTTGCCTAATTTTCCCCCACAGAACAAAGCGTGGTATGTTTAAGTTTAAGATGATTGAATTCTTAAAATGTACCATTTTAAATGTTTGACTTAAATGAAAGCAATTTTAGTTAAGAGCAAAAGAAAAATTATCCTTGTTTTTTGGTTACTATACAGGGACTTTTTCTCAAGGATAATTTTTGTTTTCTTGATTTCAGCCTTCAATATTTTGTGTATTTATACATTTAGCCCTTTTTTTAACATTATCAATTGTTTATACAACAAACTCTTAAAGTATAAATTTTAAAATAAAATAATACCTTTGTAGTTTTGTTGTTAAATACAAAAAGAAATTCCGGTAATGGACCTATTAAACTTTAATTTTTGATGCAATTGCGTAGCTATTTTTGATTATTAAAAACAAGAATTAAAAACAGTTATTTACCTGAAATGTGGAAGTATAAATAAATATTGATATTAAATGTTTAAAAAATGTTAGTACCCATTTCTTCCAGAAATAAAAATAATAATAACATAAATAAATTGCAACAGGTAGCAAAAATCACAGATTTTTTCAACACCAAATTTTAAAATACAGAAATTTTTGGACTTTTTTATAAGAATATAATTTAACATAAAATTCCCATAAATTTCTTAAAGGAGAATAGGGTATAGTATTTTTTTTTTATTAACTTATTTTACATCGGTCTGTTTCTGCAACTATGGCTTAATACCGATGCTCTGAGTGAGTGACTACCCCCAACCGAGAATTTTTGTCGTATCCCTTCCTCTCTCAAAGATGGGTAGAGCTCTTTTACGTGCACATGAGCACACGGGACCGCATCTTTTACTTCGTCTTCCGAGCGAAGGTATCACTAGAAACATTTATCCCACCAGTAAATGTTACTAGCAGACTTTTTTCATTTTTGGATTACTCCCGGGTTCGAACCCGGGTCACTTTGGTGAGAGGCAGTGATACTTACCTCGACACCATGCCTGCCGGCTAGTATTTTTTAATTTAAAGATTTCTGACAAACTGTTTATTTGCTGAGAATATCGAATCTGTGCAACAATACACCCGTTTATTGAAAATATAAGGATTCCGGTTTTATTAGAGTATTGGTTATAATGGTTATTGATTATTATAAAATAAGATTTCCTTATGACTTATTCCCACGATCGGCTTTAATAATAATACCCAAGTCAAAAATGTTAATGTTAGTGTTCAATATTCATAGAAAGGGTAGGAAATAACAATTTAAGATTGAATCGGTGCCATACAAGTTGAGCCATTCATTATGTAAATGTAAGTAACTTTCACATAGTAAAGTATTTTTTAAATCACTCTGTATTCAGAACTATTATTTTTGTATAAAAAAAATTAATCTGTATTTGATTAAAATAAAATAAATAACAATAATAATGTTCAAATAAACATACAAATTGAAAGCCAAATTAAATTTTAATACTTAAACCCATAAATAAGCAACACAAAGCTTATAAAAATTTTGCATAACAATGGGATTTCTTTGACACAAAACGTTCAAAAGAAAACGGAGAAAATTCGTTTACTGAAAAAATCAGAGTAAGCATTTTTATTCAAACGCAACGGACAATTATTATGGAAACACTTTTGTATTAAGTTTAATTTTAAAGTTCACTAAAAATTAATCAAAAAATTTATTAAAGTCACTCTTATCTAATTATGATAATAACAATGCAAAAGTTTTTATTAATTTAAACGAATTTAGAAAAGAGAAACTTTTATTCAAGGTTATGATCTTATAGTGAAGTTAGGTTGTTTACAAAAAGTGTCTAATACAGATCTTTAATTAAAGGTTCGTCAAAATTCAATCATGGTATGTTTTAATTAGGTTAGGCTATTTGACGGAGATTTAAAAAGTTTTACATGGGAAAGTTGCCCGGCGTATTCGCCATTTTATAAGTTTTAGTTTGCATAAAAAATAAATAAATATGTTTATATAAAAGTATGCTTCTGTATTATCTAAGCACATACCAAACTGATTCTGGATGGTTTAATTTTTATGTATTTATTTACTAAACAATCTATGGACAGGCTTAAAACTATAGAATATACCTATAGGTCATGCTTATTTTAGATTTAAAATATTTTTGATGAAACAAACCTTCAATAACCCTTCACATTTGTTTTATGTATCTAACAAGATTCTTAGAGCTTCTGCTTTCGAAAATCGATAATTTGTTTGGTTGTATCATCATCACTCAGCGAAGGTAAATATTGGCGATGTGGGTCCGTATATTGGATAAATGCTATCCGGTCTTCGATCAGGTCCATCCATCCAAGCTAGCGACCTACATGAAATTAAACATAACATACAGATGATGATCACAGCCTCACCAGGTTGCTTTGTGGTCTAGCTTACATGGATAGATTTCCACTTTGGTTCACTTCATCCAAACATTTCAACCCTTTTAGTCACTCTACTGTTTTAAACCAGTTTATTATTACGTAATTCTGTCTTGAGGATTCCAACGGCTTATAATGACACACCGAACTAAAAGAGCAAATTATACCCTGAATATGTATTTTAATGTTTTAATAACCGATTTCCGCTTTTCCAAACCCAACAAGTTCTTTTTGGATATATGCACTATGCCATATTTTAGATATCTATCTCGATGTTTTAAATTTAAGTAATACAAAATTGGTAAAATGGTGCAAATTTGCGTATTCACAAACTAAAACTTGACTACTTCGAACCGTTTTTCGGTTACATAAAAAAGTGCATTTTAATTATTACAAGTTGTTACTTTTTTGGGGTAAGACTATTGGAACTTGACCTTAGTTAGTTATTTTAAAAAGCTCGATTAAAAATCTAATGAAAAAGACTTAACACCACTTAACTCTACTTAACTTAACGCGAACTTAACGTGACCAAGTTAGTTAATTCAGAAACGCATTAATTTAACTAATTCAAGGCAGTAAACGCACCTATCGGTGAATCTTAGAACCTCAATATATTACTGGTTTAAATTAAAAATGAAACTGGAGAATGGCAGTTTTATTATTTTATTATTAAAGTTTGGTGTAGTAGTCGATACATGGCCCTAGTGAAAAACGATGACAAAGGCCTACTTTACACGAAATTAGTTAAATTATCAGAGATGACCTAAAAGATGGAGTCAATTTCATCTATAAATGAGATTTCAACATTTGTATAATTTATTTAATTTTGTGTTAATTCGCGCTATGTTAATCTTAAGAGGCGTTAATTTATGTAAACTATAAATCATGCTTTATAATTAAAAATTCCCTTTTTGTAGATATTGGGAGTTTACATGTAATGTTAACTGAAATATAGAGTCGATATCTCAATTTATTCCAGGGTGTATCGACAAAATCTCTTTGTCGTAAATAAAAAAAATGAATTTTTCTGGATTTACTGTGGACCATAAACAAGAATAATACATGTTAAAATAGAAGTCAATCCCAGCGATCCCACTTTACTATGAATAACAAAGCTTCAAACACACAAAATAGAACCAATGCTGATAACAAATTTCTATCTATCTACATACTGTTCTTTGGGATCTTTTATAAATAAATTTGGATTTGAATGTATATTGAAAATGTTAAACAGGTAGCTTCATATTCTTTGAATAAATATTAGTTTTTGGGATTGTTTATAATATTTGTTATTATTTGAATAACGAATTGAATACAGTTCATCACTTCATAATAACTTATTTTCTAAAGTTGATTTATCAAATTGGGTTTAAGAATAATAATTAATAAAGTATAGCTAATATTGTAATAGTTATGTAGGAAGGTATTCTGAACGTGACCTATAAATCTACTTATATTAAAGTTATATAATCCAATCGAGTATCCAATTAATTAACGAACCTAAAAAATTATCTATGCACTTGATTCTTAACGAAGTATGTAAAAGTATGTACACTAAACCTAAAGAGACTTTTAGGAAAATAAGGCAAATTAGTCCCTAGTGTCCTGTAAAAACACTTACCGACATAAGTACCGCTTCTGGCCTTTTTAGAATGTTTTTTAAGGAGAATTTAATAAGTCTTAGGTAAAACCGTAAAGTAAGCTATGTACATAGAATAAATAAAAGTGTTCTTTTTAAAGTTTCTTAAATTCCCAAACATGTCTAGTTTATTTCCCTTAAAGTTTTTTTTCTTTAAAACTGTCGTTATTGGCAAAGTTAGTAGGGTCATTAGTCATCTAGGATAAAAATCTAATTAGTTTAATAGACATTATCTTCAAAATTGCGCTTTAAGTTTTATTTTAGAGATCTAGTGTAGGACGTTTGTTTGGGTCCAAGAAGTCGCCACGATATCCAATATAATTTATCCTGGGCTCGCGTCTGGTCGAAATTGACACTGCCGCCAATGTTGCCATGTTCGTAGGACGAAAAGTGAAAGAGAACGCTGGACAAAGTCAATATTATCATAAGGAAAATCTATCCCATTTTTATCCCTTATGGCTAAAAAAGGATTAGGCTTCAAAACGTAAATCTTCAATTTTATGTATGCTCACACTAGGCCGGATGCTGATCACTGACCAAAAGGGTGTTTTTTAATAAAGAGATATTGAACTTGTCGAAGCTGTAAGTACCTATACATATCCATAAAATAAAGGTAAATTGGAAACTGTATAAGGGTCACGTAAAATAAAATGCACCGTAAGTGACAATTTTTCCTTTCTGTAATTGGTTTTACGTGATCAAGCAAGAATTACAAAGTTTGCGTTTTAGACTATTTAAAATTTTTTCGCAATCTGCATTTCAAACGAAACTCTATGTCGCCAAAATTTGTTTAGACCCCAGATTTTGTTTCCTTTTTTTAACATAATAATCTAAAATATTTCGCTTTAACGTTTGTCCTTTATAAATTATTTACCTACAGAGAAACCTAATACGCCACTATCAGAAAAAAAGAAACATAATAATCATGTTAATGGAAAGAAACATCTTATGAAAAAATAATTCAACCAGAATTTGATGGCTAGCATAAAAGTTTAATAAACCTGCATCGCTTAAAAAAAGGAATGGTGCATTCAGAAAGTTTTTATTTAAAAAATTGAACGAAATTAAGAATTTGTTTAAGAAAATATTGGCTTCTTATTGGTCCATCTGACATTGACATTAAAATTTCTTATTTGTCAAATAGACCCATGAACATCCGTAAATTTCTTAAATTAATTGTAATTTAGTTTAATTTTTAAAATAAAAACTTTCTGAATGCACCATAAAAAAATTAGTGCTTAATACATACAGGGTGTTTATTTTAATACTTTTCAGACCAGACTGAAGGGGATATAATATGTCATAGATTTTGACACTGAGAAATGTGGTAAAAAAAGATAGACCTGTTTTTAATTAGAGTGCCTAGCCTAGATGTCAAATTGACAGATATTGTCGTGTGTGCACTATTTTTAATTATTTTTAAAAAAATACCAAAAACCTTCTAAAAATTAAAAAATAAATTACAACTTAATTTTTTTTTATTTTTGTGTAGAAAATATCAAAACTTTTTAAATAATGCGTCACTTGACTCTTTTTTTATTTAAACATTTTGGAGGAGCATTCCCCAGGTTAACTAAGTAATCAACTTTGCCTTCGTTTAACTAACCTTGTATTTCTTAGGAACGAAGATCCCAATGGTTGCTTTCGAGCTCACGAAACCCTTTATAATGAATAAAAATTTATTTTTAGGAACATATTCATGATTTAATAATGATTTGGACAATGAACCTGAAAGCTTTATAACTTTTTTGAAACCATTTGTTTCTTTTCCGGTTATCAATTCGATAGGTATTATTCTGCTTCTATATTATATGGTATTAAATCGTAAAAATATTATTGATTAACAAAAATAATGGGTTTCTATAATAAGAAAATTGATTAGGTACTTGTACTTGTAATTTGTGAGCAAAAACAAAGGAAATTATAAATTTTCAATTTTGTGATGGTAATAGTTTATTCGTAGAGAGAGCCGAACTGATAGTGCCTTAAACACAGGAGATAATAAATCGTAAACTTGCGTATCTGGACAGGCCATTACACCGGTAGGTATTTGGTTCAGAGCAGACATGCACTATAATTTTGAAAAATGTATTTATTAGAGTTTCACTTTTGCTTTTGTCCACAGTAAATTCCACAGGTATTATTAATAAACGTTGTAGCATCAAAAAGTTGTGGAAGCAGCTTTTAAATTTAATAATTTAAAATTGCTGTTTAAAATTCTTAACTTGGATTGGAAAAAAATATATGAAAATTACGGTTTCGCTGGCTCGATAACAATCTGGCTACTTTTAAATTATTCTGATTTATTATACGTTCACTTCAAAAAGAAGTAATAACATTATTTATTTAGGTAGGTAAGTACTTTTATTTGTAATATTCTATATTATTTTTAGAACTCTGTTCTTACATTAAACTTACCTACATACAATTTAATAAAATCCATAACAAAAAATTACCAACTTAATTTTAAAAATGATCGTTGACTTTGAATACTGTGGGTGTAATGCGGTCCTGGAAGCAATCAATCCAATATCGTACGTTTCTTATTACAAATCTAAATCGGGAGCCATTCAGAGCTAGCTTCGTCAATTGTTTGATATGGGAGTTTCCTCTATTATTCCTCTTTGGCATACAATTCCAATGCATTTTAAATAAAAGGGAAAAATCAGAAGTTTTATAGTTATAAGTTAACGCAATTTCGTCGAAGAGGCCCCTTGAGCTAAATTTTCTTGTATAGGCGTTCTTATTGTAACCAAAATTAGTTATCTCCACCGCAGAACTCCAATCTCGCCTTCTTTGAATTATTTGATATGCAAATTCAAATCGCTTAAATGTGATAACACCAAGGCTAATGCTATATTTCTTGGAAATCTTGAACTTTAACCGTTTAAAAATAAATAGGTACCTACCCACTACTAGAAAACAACATCCCATCTAATTTAAATGAAATGTCTGCAATATTATTACAGTTAATAAGAAATTGACCGAAGAGGTTTAGGTATTTGTTAAAAACAGTTATGAGCTTTTTTATCTATTGCAACATACATAAAAAAAACTGTGATTTTTTTTTATTGTATCACTTCAATGTAAAATTAAAAACGGTCTGGATTCTGGATTACCAGATTTTTTATAAAATACCTATTAAGTGTAAAAATTGTAAAATATTTTTTTTTATTTAAAAAATATTAAGTGTGCCACCCATAACCCATATACAAATATAAAAGGGGCATGTGGACCTCCCCCTATAAAATCTAAAATTTTAAAAACTATACACAATTTAACAAATTCTTTAAAAATAATGTGAAAAAATTAATTAAAACCGATTAATATATTTTTTCATAAAGGTGTGTACTTATCGTGGAATAAAACTAATAAAAGTAACAAATCTGTATATTGTAACGACAAATTATATAAACATTTACCAGATTTAAGTACTTTTGATGCTTTTGTATGTACAACAGAGCTTAACTAACCGTTGCAGTTTAAAGTTTTGAGGTTTTCTATAGACCACACACAAAAAGTAATTCGTTAAGTGCTAAAAAAACAAATCAAATGAGGGTGGCCCAGTAACCCCTCTGGCCAAGTTTACCTTATTGCTTGGTCCTGAAGAAATATTTTATTTTTTTGTATTACCTACGTATGTTATATTTTCGGTTTAATTAGTTACCATAAAAGCATATTTATATGGATACTTTATTCTATTAATTAGTAACAAACAATTTAGCTTTTATTTAGTGCAAAATACGATTGACCAAACTATAGCAATATGATTGCCTGTTTATGCATTACTTCGTGCATTACAGTAATCCAAATTAATTAATTTGCTCCAAATCCATTTATTTTGATGTAAATATCAAACTCAAACATCAAAATGATGAAAGTTAATAATCCCTGATGTTTTTGAGTAACAAGCCAGCAGTAAGCATTCTAGCTATTAATTATGTTTCCCATTATCTGGACTACAAATTATCTTGCAACACATGTACATTTTCCCGGCGCATTCACCATATTCTTTAAATAATACGAAACATTTTGTTGTGCCCACAAATTTAAAACCCATAAATAAATCTAAAGAAACATGTGAACACATTTAAACATTACTTTGTTGTTTACTCGAACTTACAAACAGAATACCTAAAATATAAAAACAAACTGCAAACATATGTACATACTTTTGATGTTTACATCAATATAGTCTGCATAAAATTTGCCTTTTTTAAACTTAATTTATTTTTTTTAACTAAACTGACTACTTAATTAAAAAAAAATTTCTTGCACTTAACTTTTTTTTATTAAATGTATTTTTTGTTTTTTAGAATAAATTTAAGCATTTTGCTTAGTTTAGTAGCAAATATGGCTAACATTTAAACCGCTTTTGGTAATTTGTCCAAACAAACGGTACCTACGTGTTTTGTACGCTTCATTTTTTATAAACAAAAATTAAACTAAACACGGAGACCCTGCATATTTTTTATAAAGGACGATGTAGTAATGCATAGAGACAAATAAAATAATCTGTTTCTGTGGAATATGTAATGTTGGTTGCCCAAATTTCAGGAAACAACCCTTTTTGTTTTATGGAGTCTGGGGTAATTCGAATTAAAATCATTTATCATGTATTAAATAATGATTCTATGTAAATTGAAGAACAATCTGGTTGGTTTTGGGTTCGTTAGTCAATCCAAAAACTGCCAAATAAAATTATTAAAAATGGCCAAAAAAGGTGCTTTTAAATTTACTAAATTTGGTATTTTAGTGCATTGTGATACATATTTTAAACCACTCATATTGTGTAGTGATCTTCTTTCTTAAAGGTAAGTACAATCCAAAAACTGCCAAATAAAATTATTAAAAATGGCCAAAAAAGGTGCTTTTAAATTTACTAAATTTGGTATTTTAGTGCATTGTGATACATATTTTAAACCACTCATATTGTGTAGTGATCTTCTTTCTTAAAGGTAAGTACCATTTTTAAACATAAATGATTCTTTATTTCCTGACTGCATGAAACAAAAAGGGTTGGATTTTTACCATATTTCACAGAACAGATCATTTTAGTTTGTCTCAACGCATAACGACTTGCTATTTTAAAGAGCTCTAATATCTAATAGTTATACCAAGTATGTTTAATTTTTTAAATAATGAACTCCTTCTTGTCTTATAAGGGTCTATATAAGGTTGGTTAAATGGGGCCCAAGTTGAGTATTTAAATGCAAATTAAAAAAAAAACAATTTAATCAATTGTAAGTTATCTGCACTGATTGCACTATTTCAGAGTTTGGAAATGGAAGGAGTTGTTACTCGAGTTGTTTTTAACAAAATGCAGATCTGCTTTTTTACAAAAACCTTAACCATTATCGTCTATGATCTTGACGTTAACACGCTCCAAAATCATTAGCCTTAACACATACTTAGTTTAGGTTTCTTTAAGCTATTCACGAAAAACTTGAACTGAGTTATTTTACGAACCATATAACGGAATGAATTTGACCGAAAAATTAAACTATTTCTTCAAATTCGTTTTTTTCAATTCGTTTTCATATGTATATAAAACGATATTTTTTTAGGATTTCTTGTTTTTCTAAATTACTTACCGTGTGTCCCGCAAAAAGCGCACCAGCTCATAACGTTCTACGTATACTTTCTACAGAACTGAAATTTTAGAAGTTGTCTAAGGAGACTTTTAGCCTTCTTTTCATGTATTCAAAGAAATGTATGACTTCCGGTTTAAGCGGAAATGACATTAATTTTTATTTTTTAATGGAACACCCTATATATTTTGACATTTTTAGGAACATTCTTTTAATGAGAATACAATCGTTTTTAAAAAAATGATGTATCTCTAATATTAACGATTCTATAGCTCTTTGAAAATCACCTAATTTCATCATAATCGTCTATCTTAGTCATAGAGTCCTGAAGCATAGATTGCAGCGTTCTCTGTAAGACCAAATTAGCTCATTTTCAAAGTGCTATAAAATCGTTAATATTGGTGGTACATTATTTTTTTAAAAACGATTGTGTTCTTAAAATTTAATGTCATTTCCGCTTAAACCGGAAGTCATACATTTTTGTAAAGGCATGTAAAAGAAGGCTAAAAGTCTTCTTAGATGACTGCTAAAATTTCAGTTCTGTTGAAAGTATACGTGGAAAGTTATGAGCTCGTGCGCTTTTTGCGGGACACACGCTATGTATTGCTATAAAAAAAAATGAAAAATTTATTTATTTTTTTTTATATTATGGTCTGAATTTTTGGTAAAATTACTTTTAATTTAAAATGAATCTCTTTTAACAAAAGTTAATTCAATTTATTTAATTTTATGATACCTACTAGTGTCTATTTCGCATTGCCACTTCCAAACGCCTTTATGCTTGAGTTTGGTAAATGGTAAATAGTAAATTTAAATGAAAAAAAAAGTAAATGCGTACCTACTTAGGTAACACAAATAAGCAAAAAAATACGAAATACGTTTCATTTAAAAAAGTTCACCCCTATTTCTGATAGAAACAGAAATTTTTATTTGAAATAACCCGTCCGAAATCCCTTTAGTTTGAAATTTTATTTTATTTAGGAGAAGTGGGTTTCGTGTAAAAATGACTTGAAACGAATCTGACACCCCCTCTGCTGACTGCTGATAAATAAACAAGCTTTTATAAAAATTAAGGTCACACTTACTATGTACATATGTAATAAGTTTTTTATGTATATTTTTCTTAGTATATTGATCAATTTTTTTCATAATTCACCAAATTTTACCCTTAAAATAAATATCAACTTGGACGTTCTTATAATCTGTATTGTGTACAATCTTTAGAACTTTTCCAGGTGGTCCTTTTTAAGTTTACGATTAATGTATTTTTAATACCTTATTATTTATTGCATGGTTTAAAGCCGACAAGCTTCAATTAAAAGAAAACATTCAACACCATGAATCTGCAAAATTTTGAATTATCGTCTTTCCCAGTCTTGATAAGAAACCGCCCATAAATTATTCAAGAAAAACTACTGGTTTAAAATTAGATTATAATTTCTCTGCTTTTTTACTTTTATTAATAGCTGGATGCGACGTCAAACAAAATTAATTATTACCGACATCAACCGCGGCACTGTAAAATAGGATATCGATAATAAAAAGGCAAAAACTGTGGTGGTAAATCCAATTTTCAGAAAACCAATTTGGACTTTTTACTTACATTTTAAATTCACTTCCGATCTTATTTTTAGTCTGAACGAAGCCTTTATTTTTATCACAAACACATACATATCTTTATTTGTTTTTAACTCGAAAAGTTTGAGTTTTTTTCACTACCTAATTATTAATTTAAATTAATACCACCATTAATTTGGCTTCCTTTGCACAAATGATTGGTTGTTTTTAACAACTAACGTGGCTGATTTTAATTAATAATTTCGTCAGTAATAATTTTTGAAAAATACAGGCACGCGCACCGTGTCAACGTTTTCAATTTAAACTTTTAAGGGATGAGTGGATGATGTCGACTAAAGCCGCTGCTGGCATCAACGATGCACCCGCCAAAACTTTCATAGCTTTCCTCGTGCTTTTGACCGCATGCGCATTCTAATTAGTTAAGTTGACATCAGCTTTTGTCGAGATTATCGTAGTAAAAAAATCTAATTCTGATTTTTTTTTGTGTATACAATATATGTAAACTGCTCAACAATTGAAGTGGACCGATTTTAAAAATACTTACGATTTTTTATTTGCGATAATATTTTTGTCATAATAACTTGGGACGCTATATTATAAAAGGACATTACATTCTTAATGATATCTTCTACCAAACGTTAAAAAAAAAATGTTGTTCAAATTTTTAAAAATCCAGGCGTCCAGGCGTTCAGGCGACAACCTCGCCTGCATTTGAAATGTGTTTTAGCCCTTTGCAGACCTCACTCATCAAAAATGTACTCTGCCAGTCTAATGATGGTAATTGTAGGCCCCAGAAATAACAGATAAATCCTTAAAATTAAGGATAAACAACTTCGCCTGACTTTAAAAACAGCAAGAAAAAAAATTAAAACAAAATGAAATGTCCTTTTATAATATAGGGTCCCAAGTTATTATGACAAAAAAATTATAGCCAAAAAACGTATGTTTAAAATAACGTTTTAAAATCAGTCCACTTCAATTGTTGAGCAGTTTATATTTTTATTCCTTTTAAAAGGAAAATTTAAAATTAAAAGCAAAAATGCTAAAATTATTTGTCATGTCTAATGGACCATATTAGCTTTGTTCGCAGAGGCCAATATCCCTGATTCTGACTGTCCGCTGGTGGAAAAATCCTGCACAGAACTGCATTTTTTTAATGTGCGCAACCTGTTGACAGTTTAAACACGGTCAAAATCCGAGATTCTGTCCTCTACGAAGAAAGCTTTATTCGTTCAAAAATTGGTTGGGTCATTTAAGGATATATATCATACCACCCTTTGTTCAAGATGCTAACTGACATAACTATGTGCCATTTTTTGGACAGCCTGTATACCAGAAAACATTAAATTGCGCCGGTTTAAAAATTTAGTGTACCAGCTAAAAGATATGTACAACATTTACGGAATGTTTGACATCTTCATAATCATAATGTGCATTTGCAACGAAACTTCGATATATATATAAAACAGTTCGCATTTTGCTTTATGCACGAATTTTGTATTAAAAGTTAAAATGAGTCATTATACACTTTTTTACCAAATTATCTAAAACTGTCGATGTAAAACACTACGTAAATGTAATGCATAAGTTTTAGTTGGTACACTGAATGTTTTAAACCGACAGTTTGATGTTTTTTGTTATATTAGTTATGTCAGTTAGATTCTTTAATGACTGTTGGTGTGACATATATCCTTGGATACCCCAACCAATTTTTGAACAAATATGGCCCATTGCCATTAGAAAGAATTGCCCGATTTTATTGAACCCGGGCATAGACACATTGTTTTTGGTTTTAAAACTGTCTTTAGAGTTAATATAGTTCTTTTTAGGAGTCTGAAACACAGGTCTTAACTCAAATGGTTATCCTTTATAGTAAACGGGCCCAATACCGGGGCATAATCAAAGGTTTTATTTATATCTATTTTAATTTCATACATAACAAAATACCTATCATATTTTGTAAGCTTTTCTTAAATCAATTAAATAAGAAGCCTTGAAATGTATAACCATTATAATCAGTATACTTACAATATCCTGACAGTTAATTAACTTTTACATAAAGAAGCAAATGTGGGCGAACGTTTGGCTACTATAAAAGAAAATATAATTTAGATCTTCGGTTAAAGCTTCATTCCAGTGGAAAATATTGTTATGCTTCTCGCAGACAAACTTAAGAACAACTTTGATATTAAAGGGCACTTATAAGTGCCATTATTTTTATCTTCTATATGTATGTAATAAGACTTTAAAAAGTTAATCTTTTTCTGTATTTTATTGACTTCACAACTTTTAGAGATTTATTTTTGCATGCATTTGTTAGTCGGTTGTAAGTTATCACGAAGAAATAGTATTTATTTCTCTTTTATTTTTAGACAATAAATATTTAAGAAACAGGAAACTTTTTAAAAATAATTTGGTGATAGTAATCGGGATTCGAGGAAGCAAATAATTTCTTGAATAATTTTGTATTACTGTGATTGGTAGGTATACTATTTTCGTTTGTTTGTTGTCTGTTATTTACCTGTCGTAACCAGAATATTCTCCTGAAGGAGGGATTGAAATATCGACTTTAAACTTGGTAAACATTCAGTGTACTGACTGGGTAATAACTTTATGATTATGATCTCGCATCTTTTCGATATATTTTGTGAAAACCATGGCAAAGTATCCGGTATGTTCTCGCGCATTTTTGGCCTACTAGACCAAGCATTTGTGACGTCATGTGGTTGCTGCACAGAAATTATATTTCTATGGGTTGCTGTCACATCCACTTTGTCCGTCAGTAGAAGTTTCAAAATAAACTTAACAAACGTCTTTCAATACATGTCAGATGTTACTTTTATTTTATTGTTATTTAAAGATATGCGAACCCTTAGTGTCCAGTTATAGAAAGGTCTGCTACTATTGATTTAATCTAAATATTATTCTACAATTATTAAAATGTATTGTTGTGTGAATACTGAACAGAAAAGCTGGTTTACGAATTCAAATATAACAAACCATTTTTCAAGTTAATTTCGTTTTTTCTCCACAAGCAATATATAACCCATATTTTAGCGATGTCCACATCCTTTCGAAAAATTTAGTAATAATTAGTATTAATGTCGCTGCCTTTTGTAAGAACCAAATGGTTTCCACTTTTGAAACTCGCTACCGCACAATAAATCATCGTTAAGTAGTTTATAAAAAATCACAAATTACTTCACTCAAAAACTTGTTTAAAAATAATAGTTTATACAACAATAAACAATAACAACAATAAAAACCTTTTGAATAATTTAAAACATCAAAAAATTTGCTGAAATGTTTTTAAAACTGCTTGACATATAAACGTCAGATGAATAACAAGTTTGAACTAGGTGACTAGATTTAAAACGCTTCATATTTTTTATGTTTGAACATCAAAATAATAACTAGGTGACTAGATTCTGGCTTTGGTTTCATACCACATGACGTCATGCGCAGAAATGAATGAATTTTATTCAAGCCTCGAGCATACCAGTGTTCTTTGCCATGGTGAAAACATAAAAACAACAATGAAATTCAAAAGGTTACATAATAGCACAAGTTATAGCATAACAATGCTGCTCTCTAAAAGCAATATAAAGAGAATCCAAATCAAAAATGAAATAAATTTTAAAAATTAATTACTTTCATTTTATTAAAATAATAATTAAAAACTGGAAACATTCAGCTTAAAAATTGTATAATTTACCCAATAAATTGAGTTTTTAGTAAAATATTATTTGAGTCAATACAAAAGGCTTATAATTACAAATGTTTGTTTGTATAAAAATTGTTCGTTTTTATAGTTATTTATACCTTAAAATGCCGCAATTCCAGTGATGGCTCGTCCCAAAATTAAAGAATGAATATCATGAGTGCCTGAAAAGTATTTGTATTAATACACCGTATTAATAGTGAGGTCACTAAAGCTCCATATAGATCTATTCCGCCGTTGACCACCCTCGCGGTCGTTATATTTGGGAAACGTCAGATATGCGTCAAACTGACTCAAATCATTGTGCTGCTGGTGGTCATTTAGTTTGCCAAGTATAACGACCGCAAGGGTGGTCAACGGCGGGAAAGATCTATAGTTTTGAAAAGTACGTGTAGCTTCAGTGGCGTCACACTAATGCGGTGTATTATAATTACACACTCTCAATGATAAATTCAGCTTGTTTTTTTGGCTAGATAAAATTGTTTATCAGACTATTTTTTAAAAAATGAAAATACTTTGTTAAATAGCTTTAAAAAATTGATTTGACACTTTTGAAATAAAAAATTTAGTTTACCTAAAAAAACCATTGACACATCAAATAAGTATCGTGACAAATACCGTACGTAATACCATATGATAAATATTTTATCTCAAATAAAAACGCGTCGAAGAAAAAATTCAATATCTTTCTTAAAATATCTTATATCTGTTTAAATTATCTAAAAAAAATATATTTGTTCTTAAGATACAGTCATCATAATTTACGATACCCGATTGGGCCTTTGAACATTAGCATAACAAATTTACCGACCAATTAAAATTCTCGCAAAAAAAATAAGAATTAATTGATTTTTTAGGGGCAATCGATATTATTAGAACCCAGCATTTTTATAATGTATATTCTTTTTAATTAGGATAAAAAATGATTTTATATTGAACGGTAAGTGATTTTTTAACTTTAACCGAGATTAACTTGAACCCCCTTTCGAGAACACTTGAATACCTGAATTGAAGCCTAAAGCGTCTAACAACTCAAGCTGATTGTAATAATATCAAACAATCAATTCCCAAAGGACATTTTAAAAAATATACTTACCCTCATATGTATTGACAGTTTCCAAGTTGACCATATGACGAATAATGTGATATTCGTCATGAATTCCGTTTCCTCCAAGCATATCTCTTGCATCACGTGCTATAGCAAGAGACTTGGCAACATTATTTCTCTTAAGAAGCGATATCATATCAGGAGTATGCCTAAAAAAATTTATGTTTTAGCCAGCGTGAAGTCTGCATCAGAGATGTAATTCGGATTTGATTATTTTTTGGCAGTTTATTTACTTATCAATTAATAAATTAAAGATGCCATACTGATTGTTAAACATAAGAAAGGGTAAAGGTTCTCAAGAATGACGGCTGACAAATAGGATTTGAACGGAATGGGTGTAGAATCTATTATAGTCGTTATATTACAAGAGAGCCCAAAATTTCAGATGCTTACTGTTTTTTCTCTTTAAGTCGTCCAACCTGTAAACACCCTTGGAGACCAAGGGAAATTTCAGTAACCATATCTGCAAATTTCTTTTGCATTAATTGGTTTGCTGCTAGAGGTTTGTTAAATTGTTTTCTTTCCAGAGTGTACTCCCTGGCCAATTTTAAACAAGTTTCTGCTGCTCCTAAAGCTCCCCATGCAATTCCATATCTAAACAACAATAAAATTCGTAAAAAAATAACAATAACAATAATAGCTTACAATTAATAGATTTTTTTAGTATTTTTTGAGTTAACTAGTATTAAGAACGTGCTAAAAAGTCTCTTGTATTCATATTTGTTTGAAAAGGCAAATATTATTGCTTTACCTGGCATTATTTAAACATCCAAAAGGTCCTTTAAGACCTTGCACATTTGGTAACATATGATCTTCAGGAACTTTAACATTATCCAGTAAAATCATTCCAGTAACTGAGGCTCTGAGTGATAATTTTCCTTCTATTTTTGGCGTTGCTAAGCCTTTTCCATGTTCTTTACGATTTACAATAAAACCTCGAATATTATTATCATCGCATTTTGCCCAAACTATTATTATGTCGGAAATGGGCGAATTCGTTATCCTAAAACAGACAATGACTAATAAACTTTTTGGGAACAAAATTACTAAAAGCAAATGCGCACCATGTTTTATTTCCATTAAGAGTGTATGTTTTGGAAGAAGAATCATATTTAGCTCTAGTTTCCATACCGGCAGGGTCACTTCCCGCGTTTGGTTCCGTAAGACCAAAACAACCAATTAGTTTTCCGCTTGCTAAAAATGTAATTTTACAGGGTGGTCTTTTATATTTTGCACATAGACAAATGAGGGGTTCTACCAACGTCACTACAAGTGTAAAACAATCCCTTTAAGTTTATTAATACTGTACCAAAAGTTTGGTTCCAGCGGTGGACTATCCAGTCGGTGAATCATCTTGCCAGTGAACTATTTGCTCGGTGAATTGCTGTCGGTGGACTGCAGTCAGTGACTATGGAGACTCAAAAGTTTCGATAAGACTCGACAAGTAAAAATTTTATGAAAAAGTTTTTGACTTTTAAAGAAAATTATCTTAACAACAATGCCTTGCCGAACTGATTTTTGCTTTCGGCGACGATGCACCACATTAATAAACTGTTCTTGAAATTTAAACATGGACCCAACATTCTTAACGCCCATCCTAAGACAGGGATGTTTCGGAAATATATGGATACGGCAGTTAAACCAGAAAATGCACAAGTAACGCACAGCAAGATTAAAACATTCTAAGCCAAATATAAAATCCTAATATTGAAATCAAACAATCTTACATAAACAGCTGAATCTGAAAGAAAAAATATTTTATGTTGGACAGCCCAATTTTCTAGGGAGACACAAAAGTAGTCTGGCTTTAATTAATAATCCAGAATTTTAAATATGTTCGGCAGTGGAATTTTATAAATCGCATACAAAACCACGAATGATGTCCAATAAAGAGTTTACATAAAAAAATTAAAAATGCCCGACAATAAACTTGGGGGGTTACATGTAAAGAATATAATAAGCCAAAAAAGGTAACGTTTCCTTGCTAGTTCCTTTGTAGTTAACTAAAAAAATTACTGAGGCGAAACTACTTGTCGTAATTTATAAACCAGGAAAGATATACAAAATAAAGCGTCAACCTCGGATTTTTTTGGAGCTGGCGGGACTTTCGTGATAAACCTTTGTTTTGATGTTATAAATGTTGTCTCAAAAGTCACCATCGATATCGTGTGAGCGTAACTTTTTACGCGGGGTCAAAGGTCATGGAAAACCGTTTTTGGCCCATAATGGCTTTAATATGCTTCTAATAACTTTTGGAGTTATTACATCAAATATAGATCGAGAAATTCTCTACATATTTGATCTTGGGTGGACATTTTTTAATCAACCCTTACCCACCTAGGGGCTGTAGACTGAAGTGCGTACCCCATATTTCAAACACCGCTAAAGTGGTGGCATTTAATGATTAAGAGATGTCCATTCGTAAATTTATATAATATTTATATAATAACCCTCTGGGGGCTAAAATCCACCCCCATCTTTCCAAAAATTAAACATTTTTTTATGAAACGGTTTTCAGCTACATTATTAAAAAAAGTGTCGTTTCCTATTAATTGATTATATTTAAACCCATTTTTAACAAAAACAGCCCCATTGGGCTAATATTTTATCCAGGAGGGATGATTTAAAAAAAAGTTGCATGGGGGTGGATTTTAGCCCCCAGGGGATTATTTGAGAAGTTGTCCTTCTCAAATTGTTTAATGGAACCTAAGGAATAAATTTACGAATGGACATCTCTTAATCATTAAATGCCACCATTTTAGCGGTGTTTGAAATATGGGGTACGCACTTCAGTCTACAGCCCATAGGTGGGTAAGGGTTGATTAAAAAATGTCCACCCAAGATATGTAGAGAATTTCTCGATCTATATTTGATGTAATAACTCCAAAAGTCATTAGAAGCATATTAAAGCCATTATGGGCCAAAAACGGTTTTCAATGACCTTTGACCCCGCGTAAAAAGTTACGCTCACACGATATCGATGGTGACTTTTGAGACAACATTTATAACATCAAAACAAAGGTTTATCACAAAAGTCCCGCCAGCTCCAAAAAATTCCGAGGTTGATGTTTTATTTGTTTGGTGTATAACAAAATTTTCGGTATAGTCCTAATTGACAATTCCAACAAGAGAAATCTCACATTTTTTGGCAGACAAAAATTGATTCGTAGCAAGGCATACTTCATTTTATCAGGCCGGCGCACTCTCATGTTTATTTTTTTAAATGCTGGAGGCCTTATTTGCTAGAAGATGCAGTTTTGTGACGTCACAGAAATTAGTTTGGCTCGCTAACGGAATCGCTTTAGTCAGCAATAAAAGTGAATAAACTTGAAGGTTTTCTTTGACACTTGTTAGTGAAACCCCCTATTTGTCTATATTCAAATGGCATTCTTTTGAGAAGCAAGATGCCTAATTAATACTGACCCAGTTCAGGTAAATATTTCTGTTTCTGTTCTTCAGATCCATATTGTTCAATAGCTCCCATGGCCAACGAGGACTGCACACTCATTGCCGATCTGTACCCACTATCCACTCTTTCAACTTCACGGGCTAAAAGACCATATGCTACACTTGATACGCCAGCGCATCCGTAGCCTTTTATTGTAGCTCCCAGAACTCCCATTTCGCCCATTTCCTGCATTATTTCTTTATCGAACACTACAAAAAATCAGGAATATGTTAGTTCAAATTTAAGTAAGACATTTTTCAAAGCAAACCTTCATTTCTATTGGCCAATAAAATTCTTGGTTGTAGCTTATCTTGGCAGTAAGATCTAAAAGAATCCCGAACACTAATTTCATCTTGAGTCAATTGTGATTCCAAATTAAGGGGATCTTCCCAATTAAACAAAACTAAAAGTTAAATAAAATTAAATTACTTGCGTCATTATTTTAAAGGATTGTTTTTATATTGTGACATCTTTAAAGAATAATCACAGTTAAAGCAAATATATAATTGTGCAACATCTAAAACTAAAAAATAAAATATATAAAAAATTAAAATTACCTTTTGTTGATGCGTTTCTTTCCAAAATTTCTATTCAATAATTAAGAAAAATATTGTTGAAAAAAATTAAATAACAATTTAAAAAAGCATCACAAGGTTAAGTTATTACATACTTATTTACAAAAAGGATACGGTTAAATACTTTTTTATTTTTCACTGCATTTTCAAATATTTTACAGCTATTTTTCACTAACGACATTTTGTTTCACGTTCACTTTAGTGGCTCGTTAAAAATAAACTAATGAAATAATGGAAATGTGTGTAATTATACAAGTTATCTGTGACCTTTCTTTTTAAAATTTTAAAAATAAGTACCTATTGCTTAAGTAGATTACAAATAATACTTCCAAGTTGAGACTTATCGCTCCATCTACAAAATATTAAACGTTTTGGTACAAACCCTGTGAGGACAGTAAAGCTAATCAAAAGTTTATGGAGAATAAGCTGTAAGAAAATAGTAAAATAGAAGCAAGCCTATGAAAATTAAAAAAAGTCTTAGTTAAGGATCAATATAACGACGTATCATGAAACAACAATGGAAATATTTTTAATTATTTATTCTTTTGTCAACTCCACTGTTTAATCATGCCTTTCGAAGTGCATATACAAGTAATTTTAAAAAATTCCACTAATATTCTAATGGTGTAAATGATAAAGTTGGTCAACAGAAAAGATATACGCAAACTGGGATTGATTTAAGAACACAAGTTAATTGAGAGATTGAATTAAATTGTTATAAAAATTCAAATTACGCAATATGCGTATTAATTTATAAATAATTAAATAAATAAAAACAAGATTAAAAAATATAAACATAAAACATAACCTATAAAAGTAATTGTCAAAAGTAGGTCTATTCTAAAATGTAGGTAACATATGAACTACGGTCTTTGGTTTTGAAATAAAAGGGAAACTTATGAAACCAAAATTAAAAATAAGCTAAACAAAACACTTAAAAATTATTTTAATAAAATTCTCTTTTGATGTAATAATTCAATGCATTATTAAAAAAAGAAATTTATAAATGCTTTTTGTTTTTTCTTTTAAAAATTTTTTTTTAAAAAAAGTATGGACTTCATTAAAACAAATTTAAAAAAAAAGTCTATTTTTGTTAAAAACAATTAAACTATTTTATCCAACGTTTGAATAATATAATAATAATATTATTTGTTGAAATTGCATTTTCTCTCTAGAAAAAACCTAGGTTAATCCGATACACCAATGGGTTATTTTGGTAGGTAACAAATTTTGTAACAGACAGAAAAATAAATAAGAGATTTTTGCTCAGGATCTCGTTTAGGATGGATATTAACGATTTGGGACATATCTAGAAGTTCATTTTGTGTTAACGATATATTTTTTAAAAACTAACCATTTAATCTTTGTAAATTTATTTATGTATAATTACATATAGTTTCGCAAATAATTCTCCTCCATTTTTAGGTTCGATGATCAATTATTACAGGAGCAGAAAGTTCCTGGTGACTAGCCTGGTGATGTTTTTTAACATGATCATTCATATAAAACTTTCTTATAAATCCTTTACCACAATATTGACACACATGGGGCCGTTCTGCGGTATGTAGCATAATATGATTGTTTAAATGACGCTTTAAGCGAAAAGAACGTTGGCAGATTTCACAGGAAAATGGTTTGATATCCGTATGAGTTAACTCGTGCATTTGCATATCAACTTTTTTGATAAATGCGTGACCACAAATGCTGCAAACGTAAGGTTTGTCTCCTGCAAAAAGTTATACACATATTGTGGCTAAAAGTTATTTTGGGAACAAGCATTTAATTTTTACCATTCTAAATACAAAATGCTTACCAGTATGTATTCTTCTATGGGCCATAAGATGACTCTGTATTGCAAATGCTTTCTGACAAATATCACAAATATATCGCTTTTCATGTGTATGCGTCCTTACATGATATGTGAGCCCAGTTGGAGTGCTAAATGATTTTCCACAAAAAGTACATAAATATGGTTTATCGCCAGTATGAGTCCGATAATGCAATCTTAAGTTATTCTTTGAGGGAAACCGTTTTTGACAAATATCACATTCATAGTTCTTTTCGCCTGTATGAACTTTTGTATGCCTAAAAATAATTTATTTTCAGAAATGCTGCAAAAACCATTTTTGTCAAATATATTTTAAGTATGGTCAGCTAGCTGTTACTACTACCAAGTTTGTATATTTAGAATCGTTTTTTAAATGAGTGCTAGATTTTAAATGGTTTTTACCTGTTAAGGCATCCTTGGGCGCTGAAGCTCTTCCCACAAATATTGCACAAAAACTTGCCTTTATTTTCATGCCTTTTCTCATGACATTTTAAAATATACTTCGACTTAAAAGTTTGATTGCACGGTTCACATTCGTAAGTCTCGTTTTCTGCATCTGATTTATCTGAATCTATCACAGGTTTTTTGTTGCTAAATCTTTTTGAACGAGCCACAGGTTCTTCTGTTAATGTATCCTTTTTTGGTCGTCCCTTTTTTCTTACAATTCGAGTTGCACATATTGCTTTTTTCTTTTTGGGTTTACGTCTTTCTGGCCCCTCATCAACCTCTTTTTTAAGGCCAAATATTTCTGGTTTAACATCCACTTCAATTTTTTCATAATCATCATTTTCTGTAGTGTATTGTTTTAGTTTTGATTCCACATAATTATAGTACTTATTTACAGATTTCTCGCATTTTATTTGAAAATTGTGGACTATTAATGCTTCTGATAAGCAGTCTTCGCAAATGACGTAATGTTTAGTATTAAAAATCTAGAAGTATATTGTTTATAAGACTTGCTTATAGAATTTTTAAAGGGCTTTATAAAATTTACTTACCTCTAAATTGGCAAAATTTCTAAGGAGTTTTCCTAAGTCAAAGGTAATATTCTTGTAGGTTATTAATTCTTCCGATACTTCTTTAAGTAACTCCTTTTCATCTACACAAATTCGACAAATACCTTTTTTTTATTTCTTCATTTATCATTTTAGACAAAAACACAAAAAAAAATGTTGACTACTGCCAAAATAGTTCTAATGAGTACTTTGTAGTAGTTTAAAGATTCATATCTTGGTCCTCTCGATTCAATTTAAAAGTATTTGCTATAATATTTGAATAGTAGTAGAAATTGAAATAGTATGAATAATTAGGCGTCAAGATTAAGTTAATTAATTCCATTAACTCTCGGTTTCAGTAGAAATAAATCATTATAACTCACACACAAAATTTATCGTGTATGGAAAACTTTAATTAGTAGTTCAAATAGTTAATAAATCATGGACGCCTGAATAAAAATCTGACTTTAGAAGTTGTTTATTTGATTGATGTGTCACACGGGAGGGTCGCCACTCGACAAAATATTCCTTGTTATTAAGATAAAAGTAGATAGATGTTTTAAATTTCCAAAATTATAATCTAAAATGTGGAAATCTGCAGTAGGTGCTCAAATAAATATAAGCGACCAAAAAAATGAAGAGGATGATGAATGGGAAACAGATCCGGATTACGTTAATGATGTTAACGAGGAAGAGCAGCGTTGGGGCGGATCGGGGGGTCGTACTGCTGGTGCAATAAAGTAAGAACAGTACCAAAGAAAGAGAATTTTTAACTTTGCATATTATACTTTCAGTATGGATCAGTTACGAAAGGAAACTGAGGAAGCCGACACACAAAAGAAGAAGAAGGAACTTTTAGAGGGGACCCACAATCCCTCATTTGGATATGGTGGCAAATTCGGCGTCGAAAAAGATCGAATGGATAGCTCTGCAATGGGACATGAGTACATTGCCAAGGTAGAGAAGCATGCCTCACAAAAAGACTACAGTGCCGGGTTTGGAGGTAAATTTGGAGTTCAAACAGACAGGGTTGATCAGGTAAGTTAAATTAACTTAACACTATGATAATAAAAGATCGTTTATTGGGGTTTTACTTTTTAGAGTGCGCTTAGCTGGGATCATAAAGAGAAATTGGTAAAACATGCCTCGCAAAAAGATTACGTTAGTGGATTTGGTGGTAAATTTGGGGTTCAAAGTGATAGGCAAGATAAATCGGCTGTAGGATGGGATCATATCGAAAAGGTTGAAAAACATGAGTCACAAAAAGGTAAGGAAGAATCATTACATTGAAATATTTTTGACCGTCGGTATGTATCTTCAAAGAACAAAATCCTAACAAAAGAAAAAATGTTACGGAAACTATTAAATTTACGTTTAAATATGTTATGTACAGTATCTGTATGTACAGATATTTCATTTTGTGTAAAAAAGATTTCTCCGTTCTCTTTTCTTACATATGCATAACACATGTCGCCATTTAACATTATGTTGTATTAACTGAGAAAATGCACTATGAAATTAAAAATATTTCTAAAAGAATAAATGGAAATATGTAATAAAAATTAAGTACTTAAGTACATTAAAAAAAAATAAAAATGTATAGAACGTTACTTGTTATTATGGGAATAGAATGCATTCTTTCTCTGAAATAAAAAAAATCTTTAAAAATGCAATTATATTACAACTTATCGGAATGATTCAGATTGGTAAACAATCATCTTTTAAAAATATATGTTTTATTTTTAATCTACGTTAAGTTTTATTGCTCTTTAGTTTTTTATTAACTTATTTTGGGTTCTAAAATAAGCATAAGTTAAAATATTAGAAAAGTTTTACAATTTTACTGCGTAGTTAAGAAATTCAGACGATTAACAAAAATGTTATTTTTACATTTTAGATTACAGCAAAGGATTTGGTGGTAAGTTTGGGGTGCAATCCGACCGGCAAGATAAATCAGCAGTGGGTTGGGATCATCATGAAGCTTCCCAAAAACATGAAAGCCAAACTGATCACAAAATTGGCTTTGGTGGCAAATTCGGCGTTCAAACTGACCGAGTTGATAAAAGTGCTGCCAACTTCAACGAGGAACCCCAGAAAGTTGGTACCAACTACACTAAAGTCAAACCCGATATTGGAGGCGCCAAACCATCTGATTTAAAAGCCAGATTTGAAACGATGGGATCACAAGAAGCCAAAAAAGCACCTCCAACGACTGGTGCTCCCAAGAAATCAATTCATGCAAAAGCGGCAATGTTTTCGCAAAAACCAAGCAACGAAGAGTCGGCAACGCAACCTAGCGAAGTTGCATCAAAGCCCAAGCAACTTGATCAATCAAAACTAGCTCAATTCAACAACGCAACAACTGCTAATGTGCAGTCAGAATCAAAGTCAAACCAAGTAAGTAAAATAGCTGAGACGAGCCCGGAAAATCCGACTGTGTTCTATCTTTTTTTTGGTTAAATTGAAATTTAAAGCGATTTCTGAAAGAATGGTTCACACAATCAAAGACATATAATATCAAACTCTACTAATTCTTGGACATTCATTGTTCAAGTTTCAATATTAAACTCTTGTGAGGTTTTTAAATACTTAAAATCAAACCGTAAAGCGTTTTCGAAATATATTTTGAAAGGTCCGAAACTATAAAAACAACCTACCATATTTATATAAACATGTTTTACATTTAGCTTTCTTTTGATCTAAAATGGTTACTTTATAATAAAAAAAAATGATATGACCTTGACATTACTTTGGTTATTATTATTATTAAAATGGTTACTTTATAATAAAAAAAAATGATATGACCTTGACATTACTTTGAATCCTGTTCTTTTGTCCTTAATTCTTCAAGTTTAAGATCTATTACTATTGTGGTGTTTGAGATAATTTGTCAAAGTTTAACGCGTTTTCTGAAGATGGTCTACTAAATACGATTTAATACGAACCATAAAAACAACCTTTTATGTTTTAAAAACATTCCAACACTTTGCATGTAACTTGATATAGTTTGTTACTAAAAAAAAAGACCTGTTAAAATATGTGACCTTGAATCCCTGTTCTTGTGCATCCATCCTGCATGTTTGAGATATCTAACTATTGTAGTATTAGAACTATGGTAATGCAAACATTTACATTAGTAGAGGTGTTTTGTTCGTTCTGGTCCATCTCCCGCCAATTTTTAAAAAATAGAAAACTGTAACCGAAAAATGTCGGTAAGTAGGAAACTGCAATACCGACTTACCGACATCCGGTCTGCGCCTGCGTCAACAGGGCACTGTGTTACCGGCCTACTGACATATGGTCTGCGCATGCGTCAGTGCCCTGTTGACATAACCTGAAAAAAAAAGTCAGACATGCAGACAGGCAGACACCCAAATGACAGCTGTCAAAAATGACGGTTGTCACAAATGACAGCTGCCAACAACAGACATACAACTGACAGGCACACAAGATGGCGGCCACCACCCTAACCTAAAACACACACATACAACCTATCATACCTAGCTACCTACGACACATCCTACCAGCTTGAAGTCTGCAGCCCGACTGAAATTCGCTGGTCATCCACCTCCTTATATAGTTTCGCATCCCCACCATGTGACCTTCATTTGACCTTATCAGCTGATATCAGCCTGCAGCACCACGACTGACTACCGATCAGCTTCACTTCCTTATATAGACTTTCCCGCCAAATTCTCCAATTCCCTGCCGCCACCACCAACCACCATGAATACATAACCTCACTTTTACCTACGCGACAGTCCCACGATCCTACCACCTCGAAGTCTGCAGCCTGACTGAAATTTGCTGGTCATCCACCTCCTTATATAGTTTCGCATCCCCACCATGTGACCTTCATTTGACCTTATCAGCTGATATCAGCCTGCAGCACCACGACTGACTACCGATCAGCTTCACTTCCTTATATAGACTTTCCCGCCAAATTCTCCAATTCCCTGCCGCCACCACCAACCACCATGAATACATAACCTCACTTTTACCTACGCGACAGTCCCACGATCCTACCACCTCGAAGTCTGCAGCCTGACTGAAATTTGCTGGTCATCCACCTCCTTATATAGTTTCGCATCCCCACCATGTGACCTTCATTTGACCTTATCAGCTGATAGCCTGAAACCCGACTGACTACCGATCAGCTTCACTTCCTTATATAGACTTTCCCGCCAAATTCTCCAATTCCCTGCCGCCACCACCACACACCATGAATACATAACCTCACTTTTACATACGCGACAGTCCCACGATCCTACCACCTCGAAGTCTGCAGCCTGACTGAAATTTGCTGGTCATGCACCTACTTATATAGTTTCGTATCCCCACCACTCGGCTATTTCGTACTGCGCATGCGTGGTAGCTCGACCAATCAGCTGTTAGTATTGTGACCACGTGACCACAAGGTAGCCATGTCATGTGACCACGTGGTAGCCGACTACTGCGATTAGCCGGCACCTATAACATCGTGCAGGACCGAATACAAAACGAGTGACGTCACACCAGCTGTTTGCTGATGTTGTTTACATTTATGAAATTCCGACTTTGCCTGTCAGGACTTGTCTGTGACGTCACACGCAGCTGTGTATTATTGTTATGCTGGGAATAAGATATGATTTGTCGAAGCTGCCGTGGCCCTGTTGGTATATCGGTATAGTTGTAAGGCGGATAGTGCATTCTATGCTGGTTCGATCCCCCAATACGGCAGCTTCGTTTTTTCTTTTTTCTTTTTTATTTTAATTTTAAATTTTTTAACGATCGTAATTTTTTTTTTAATCTCGATTAGTTTGAAAGGTAGCAAAGGTAATTAAAATGTACATACCAAAAATGACATACCTTTCGTAAGCCCCTGCGCCCCGTCAAGGCTCGAGATTTTGCAGAGGTGCCTTCTCTGATCTCTTTTTTTTCATATTTTTTGGTTTTTTGTAATTTTTTTGTGGCTTTTTTATAATTTTAAATTTTTTTTGTGATTTTTATGCTTTTTTAATTTTTTTTTGTGATTTTTTTCATAATTTTTTACCATTAAGTATCAGAGAAAACAAGTTCTGAAATGAACTATAAACCAACTATAAACTATACTATACTAAATAATTTTTTTAATGTCTAACATTTTTTTTCACAATATTCAGTCTTTTTGTATTACAAAAATTTTTTGGTGGCAGAATTAGGATTGGTGCCAATTTTTGTTCATTGTTTTTTATTTGGACATATTTTTCTTTGACCCTATCGATGGACTCTTTTAAAATTTTAGATGTTGATGGCCCTTGATCCAAATCCAAATGGTAAGGCCTTTTTGCAGTGGGAGTAGTTGAATACAATGTACAATAACCTACTTCATGACGCAGTCTATTGTATGGTCTAGAAAAGACTTTGCCACATTGCAAACAAATATTTGCAATAATTCTTTCAAACTCGGCTTGATCCGGAAAGTAGTAATCCATTTTAATAGGTTATAAGTAATCCAAAATAATTAAACACTATCGTTCTTACTTCACCTTGAAGGTAGCGAAGTCGTATGATTAATGATTCAGAAGCAAGCAAGATCTTATATTTATACTAAAATGCCAAAGATGCACGCTAACAACATCTGGTTTCTTATCGGTGTGATGTCACAGACAAGTCTTGACAGTAAAAGTCGGAAGTCAGAACGCAGATAACTTATCAACATCTGGTTTCTTATCGGTGTGATGTCACAGACAAGTCTTGACAGGAAAAGTCGGAAGTCAGAACGCAGATAACTTATCAACATCTGGTTTCTTATCGGTGTGACGTCACAGACAAGTCTTGACAAGCAAAATCCAAGTGTGAACAACTGGTTTAGTAGTCAGCATGGGTCTTATACATATATAATCGTGCAGGACCGAATACAAAACACTTGCCTTATCAACATCGGGTTTCTTATCGGCGTGACGTCACAGACAAGTCTTGGCAGGCAAAGTTAAAGGTGTAAACAATGGGTATGACTTTACAAACAAGTCGGATCGTAGAAAATGGAAAAAATATTACTAATCACTGTCCGTAATCAGCTCATCTCCATCGCCATTGTTCTTATAGCCTATGGCTCGAGTGGAAATACCATCTTCAAGAATGGTTCGTTTGTCATCAAAGGGATTTAAGGAAAGTTTATTAATTTCTATCGTTGAAATTTTATGCTCTTTGGATCTAATTGCACGTACCGGTGTTCGAAGACACGAATTTGACTGCAAGCAAGTAACATAATCGTTAAAAGTAATGAATTTTTTCAGAGCGGCCGTTTGAATGCCTTTGGCTTTCCTTATTTCGTCTTGGTCAATTTTTATGGCATACATTTTAGCACGTAACCCAACAAAAGATGAAATTGGTTTGCTTTTGGTCTCATCTTTGAATTTTCCCAGTACTTTTTTATTTGATGTAGAATAACATGGGTGATTGGATGGGTAATCAGATGTATCCAAATATTGAAGCATTGATAGCATGTCATTGTACAAATCATGGCTTGTAATACGATATATAAACGAATCTGTGTCCATATAGGCCAATTTTAGATTTTCTACTCCATATTTGGGTAACATGACATCGTAATGGTACTGGTACATTGTAAATTTAGAAAGGTCTAAAATGGACATTCCTACGTAGATGGGTTTGTCAAAGAGTAAAGATGTCTTAGCCATATGAACTGCTGCAAGGTTTTCGCTATATATAGTGCGATCAACAAAGTGTGGTTTTGAAGTTAACTTTTCTATTTTTCTAGCACCACAAGCCAATTTTATGTTAATACGTTTGCGGATATTCTCCATAGTTTTGCCATACACCGAGTTGTTGTAAAGTTTATATAAATCTTTTTCAAAATCATTAGTTGCCAAAGTACGTAATCGTGTGTTGTGATCTATGTAAGGTTTAAGCCACGTCGATTGCTTGAATTTTAATACACGGTTAATATTTAATAAAACAAGGCCATGATTAAGTGCTTGTTTTAAGGCAACATAATGTACAACATAATTTTGACGTCTATTTAAATGCGGAACAAGTTTTTTAACATTTTTTATTTTGATGTTTTCTGGTAGGAAGGGAATATCATTATGAAGAGCATGTATTTCTGATGGGTATTCAATATCTACGTCCAAAATATAGCCATACTCGTCGTCATCAGCAATATTCAAGACATCAATGTCATCGGGACAGGTCCATTGAAACTCGTCGTACGGAAGCGGCTGTACCATTGCATGGCCATAAAGATTGTTACAATCCTGGTACGAGATGAAGGTTGATGGTTGACTTGGGTCAAAGTCAGGCAGATATTTGTTGTTGGCTTCTATGTAGCGATGGGAAACTTGGCATATACCCCCTCGAATGCCACTTTCCACCATAAGAATTTGTTCGTAATCTTGCAATAATTGCAACTCGATACCAGTAAATCGTAGCATTGCGTCCCATGAAAGACTTGGAAGTGTATAATAATGGCACGGATCCAGTTTGTGAGTTTTTATTGTAACATCACGAAAAGTTTCAAAAACATCGGCCAGCAGTAAAACATCTGTTTGAAGGTAAATGTCACTATATTCTCCAAGTGTTTTACATTTGAATGTCCTCCATACATTTTCAGCATGGGTGTAATCTTCCTCGGTGATTTCACTTCGCGTTAGACGATTGTAAAATGCTTCTCGAGGGGGTAATGTTTTTATGTTTAATTTTGCCCATGAAGAAATATAATCGTATGGAAACACACCTTTGCGGGATAAAAGTTGTATATGCTGAGGTGGAAAAAATTTGGTTATTTCACGAAGATGTGAAACATTTTTGGCTAGTGAATCCAAACTAGACGGCATAAATCTAAATGTGTCCACATATCGAATTTTCATTGATGGCGTAATTGTTTTGCTAAATGTAATGTATTTTTCTTCACTGTTCGGAATAATGTCGATGTCTTTGTCGTCGTAACCCAGTTCCTTAATTATGAAATGACTGTCATAGCCGCTAAGGTTATGTAACAAAACAGGCAAAAAATTGGGTACTTGATATCGAAGGTTGCAAGATTGATGTGCTGCTCCCCTATATTTTCCGGTAAGGTGGCAATGATCACGAACTTTGATATCTGTGTCGCAGAATGCTTTGTCGCAAAGATAACATGTTTCAGCCACTACGTGCAGAAGATCGTCTAGATTATCAAAGACCATGGGTTTCTTTGTGGAATATATTTTGGAAATTTTTTCCGCCAGAGATTTAACGTATTCAATAAAATGTTCTGCAGCGTCTTGTCCACGATATAAGTACGGCTCTGTTGGTAAAGTTGGATCCAAATTAAATACATCATCATCGGTACATTTAAGATAGGCACAAAAACTAAAGGGTTTGTGATTTTGATATTTTAAAGTGTATGAAAATCTTGGATCTGGAGTAGCATTCGCAATGGGTTCAAGTATTGCTTCAAAGTCAGCATACAGAACAAAAGGCACACGAAGTGCACGTTCGACATGTTCAAACTTAATGTAAGGCTTGTCTTTTGGCATTTCGACTCGAACCGGTTTATTTTTGTCACATAATCGTTTGTGTATTGCCATTCTATTTTCTCCATTATAATTAATATAGTAATGTTGGAAACAACGCTTGCATACCACTAGTCGACCGTGGTTATAAGTAAGTTGAGTGTGTACAAGTCGTTCGAAGTTTTTAATGTACACATAATGATGCAGGTTGCCACTTTTATTCGAAATAAGAAGTAAATCCCTATGATCTTCCAACTGTTCATTACAAATTTTTAGAGGGTAAACTGTATCTTTTTCCACGCCAAATACATTGATTGAAATATTGTTTACTTTTTCAAATTTTTTGATGTCTTCAAGGGGTGTTGGAAACGTAACACAGTCGAAGTTGTAGCGGTGAACTAAATTGGTATACTTAGTAACTCGTTGTGGGTCTCTTGAGGTAATTAATTTTGCCAAAATTGAATATTCAAAGCAATATTGATCATTATTTTCAACATTTATGCAAGCCTTTTTGTCCGCAATTGCTTTTGGTAAAGGTATATATGTGCTACCACCAAGAGGACTGTATTTGTTTATGCGAAGTCTTAGTCCATCTACAGCTACAAGAACCCATCCACTTTTTTTTAACTGTGTCTCCTCTAATTCCCTCTTCAGTTTTTCAAAGGAAGTGTTAACTAATTCATCTAAGTTTGAGTCTCTAACCACCACGACATTTTTGGTCTTAAAGGATGCATTTAGTTCTTCACTGAGTTGATTATGAAGTAAACAGTCAACGAGAATATTAAATTTTATGGCTCCATTTCTATTTAGTTCCATCTCCAACAAATTAAGCACCTGTTGCTTTATTGACAATAAAAATTGCGTCATGTCCAAATTCGTATCGGATCGTAGAAAAAATGACTTTAGGCGACTAGCAAATGCTGTTTCATATGGTGCTATTCCTTGGGAATTGGGTATAGTGGCTAACAGCTGATCAACGGGCGGTTCTACACGTCGATTTTTGATTTGTGGTTGACCACACACTTGTTCATGCCGCTTGTGGTTATGTAGGTTGGTAAAGGTATGTTGACAATGTTGACAAGTACCATTATACATTGCATTACACAATCTTTCATGTCTCGTGCGATTGGAGGCGTTGGTAAAGACTTTCCCACATTTCGAGCATATTTTTGCAATTTCACGTTCAAATTGTTCTTGATCAGGAAACAAACCTTCATGATGTCTTTTAGAAACTGAACTTGTAGGTTGGCATACGGCTTCATGACGCTGTCGATTGTATGTGTTGGAAAATACTTTACCACATGTTCCACAAATTTTCGTAATAATTCGTTCAAAGTCGGCTTGATCGTTAAACAATTGATCCATTTTTTACGTAATAAGTAATTCAAAGTACTTAAACAATATCGCAGAAGAAATATATCAGCTCGTTCTAACTTCACTTTGTAGGTGGCGAAGTCGAAGTCGGATGAATAATGATTCAAAAGCAAGCCAGATCTTATATATATACTTATACAAAATACAAAGCATGCGCGCTAGCAATCATCTGGTTTCTTATCGGTGTGATGTCACAGACAAGTCTTGACAGGAATATTATATAGCGTTTATATCTGCTAATGTTATCTGGTGGAATGTTCTAGAACAACTGCTGTTATCTGTTACTTGACTTATCAACATCTGTGAAGGTCACGAATAAAACTGATTTAGTAGTCCGCATGGGTATTATACTTATATATTCGTGCAGGACCGAATACAAAACACGTGCCTTATCAACATCTGGTTTCTTATCGGCGTGACGTCACAAACAAGTCTCGACTTGTCTGCGGCAGTGTAAACAACTTATTCTGCCTTCGATAGGTATATAAGGAAGTGACGTATAAGATTCTTTATTACTTTAATATGGAACCAAAAATTCAAAATATCGTCGCAACCGCGAACTTAAGTATTCCATTAGATATCAAGATGATAACGTCCCAAAATCAAAAGGCAAAGTACAATGCAAAGATGAATAATGCTATTATCAAAATAGAAAATCCAAAATGTACCGCACTTGTTTTTAAAACTGGAAAAATTGTACATGACATGGCTACCTTGTGGTCACGTGGTCACAATACTAACAGCTGATTGGTCGAGCTACCGCGCATGCGCAGTACGAAATAGCCGAGTGGTGGGGATACGAAACTATATAATTCAACAAGAAAGTGGCCAATCATCATTAATTCCAATACCATCGACGTCATTTTTTACTTCTCAAGGAAATTTAACACTCAGAAATAATTCTCCCAAGCCTTGCACCTCAGCATCAAATACAACAAAGCAACATACTGTAAATACTACAAGTACGACTAATAATTCGACAACAAAAAAGCGGTTATCAGAACATTCAATTGATGGAACATCAAATTTTGGACTATTGGCATCAGAGTATGTAAACAAAGTAATAAATGATGAAATGGATGGATATGACTTAATTTACGGGGTTCGTTATGATGGAAAGCGTCTACTTATGGGTAATGCCGAAATAAAAATCCACAATGACATTATTAATGTAGGTGGACATACAACATTTTTGGGAACGCCGGGTCTATATAAGCTGATGTTTCTAAAGCAACCTGGAACAGAATCTATTGAAAGATCCGAATGGAAAACATATCAAAAAATTTTATCACTTACAAAAGCGCATAAAAAAAGTTTTAGTCCTACTGGAAAAGTAAACAGACTTCTAAATAACAAAAAATATACACGTGTGATTTCAAAACTGTTTCCGTATAAAAAAAAATAAATGGATGCCAAACAACAGATTGTAAACGAACTTCATAAACCGGCAAGAAGAAATTTTAAACGTCGCTCTGTAATTTTAAAAGGTATCGACGATCTTTGGCAAGCTGATCTTATTGAAATGATACCGTATTCTCGACAAAATAATGGCTATAAATATATACTAGTTAATATAGATGGATTTTCAAAATATGCTTGGGCAGAGCCATTGAAAAATAAGTCAGCATCTGAAGTGGCAAATGCATTTTCCCGAATTTTGAAATCAGGGAGAACGCCAAAACATTTACAAACTGATCAAGGAAAGGAATTTTTTAATGGAACATTTTCAAAACTTATATCAAAACATAATATTAATCATTATTCGACATATAGCAACATTAAGGCTTGTATGGCCGAGAGATTAAATAGAACTCTTAAAAATCACTTATGGAAACAGTTTAGTTTACAAGGGTCCTACAAATGGGTAAAATATTTACCGATCCTATTAAAACAATATAATACTACAATCCATAGTACAATAAATATGAAACCATCTGCTGTAAAGGGAAAAAGCATAGAAAGACAATTGTTAAATAACGTTTATACTACAACAAGTGCGACTCGTCAACCCAAGTACTCGGTTAATGACCATGTAAGACTTTCAAAATATCGTTCACAGTTTGCAAAAGGTTATACACCATCTTGGACAACAGAAATTTTTCGTATTACCAAGGTGAAAAGAACAAAACCTACTACTTACTTACTTTCCGATACTTTGGGAAATCCGATCCAAGGTGGTTTCTATGAAGAAGAAATACAAAAAGTCAAACATCCAGATGTATATCTTGTTGAAAAAGTACTTAAACGAAAAGGTGATAAGGTACTAATAAAATGGTTAGGATTTGATTCATCACGCAACACGTGGGAAAGTGCAAAGAACCTAAAACTATAAAAGGAAGTACCTCGTACTCAATTACCTACCTACAAATGAAAAAAAATTATTAACCACAATGAAAAAACGAATTCGTGTAATTAAACCACCGAAAAAAATTGGTGGAAAATTTGGAACAACCGATTGGACCACATCAAACACGGATTTAAAATATTTAGTAAAATTAATGTCTATTAAGAATTTTCGGGGTGTTTACGATTTAAATAATTTGCCAATCAAACCAAGACCAAACGAAAAAGCTATAATATGTCTCAAGACTTCTAATGGATTCCATTGGGTGTGCTTCATAAAAAGTGGTAAGTGTGTCCGCTATTTTAATAGCATCGGAAATAAACCCCCACCAATTGAACTAGAACGTTATTTAAAAAATTTAAAAATTACGTGGAACAAGAAAAGATATCAACGTCCTGGAACATCATACTGCGGTTTTCTATGTCTTTTGTTTTTAAAGGAAATTCTATAAGAAATTCTATATAAGGAAGTACCACAACAGTAATTAAGTTAAAAAATAAATCATGACACTTCTTAACGTTTTGGAACCTTCCACTTTGGATGAAGGTATTGAGGGTATCGAATATCATACTCACTACCCATTTGCTTCAACATCATTAGACCACGGAGATGAAATTGTGATTTCAATTCAACATCAAGATATATATACACTTCCATGGCAAAGCTACATTTACATTGAAGGTAAATTTACCAAAGAAAATAATGAAAATCCAGATGATACCATTAGTTTAACAAATAACGCCTTTGCTTTTCTTTTTGATGAAATACGATATGAATTAAATGGCGTAGAAATTGATCGTGTACGAAACCTTGGACTTACCACTACAATGAAAGGATATTTAACACATTCGATGAATGACAAGCACATAATCGAAAACTATGGATTGGGATCATCTTCAGAATACAGTTATACTGAAATAACAGAAGAAGGATACTTTAATGTGTGCATTCCTCTGGCATTTCTACTCAGCTTTGCCGATGATCATAAAAAAGTAATCGTTAATATGAAACAAGACCTAATTCTTATGCGATCACGAAGAGATGAAAATTGCTACTTGTCTATACCTGATGATGATAACCGAATTACAAAAGGTAAAATTTCACTGACAAAATTATTTTTAAAAATGCCCTATGTTACTGTTTCCCCAAGTCAAAAACTTACACTTTTACGTCATTTGGAAACTGGTCTTGTATTAAACCTAAATTTCAGAAGTTGGGAAATATACGAATATCCTTTACTACCACGAAATCGTAATCATATTTGGTGTGTCAAAACGACAACACAAATTGAAAAGCCACGTTACGTAATTATAGGTTTTCAAACATCGCGAATGGATTACTACTTTCCGGATCAAGCCGAGTTTGAAAGAATTATTGCAAATATTTGTTTGCAATGTGGCAAAGTCTTTTCTAGACCATACAATAGACTGCGTCATGAAGTAGGTTATTGTACATTGTATTCAACTACTCCCACTGCAAAAAGGCCTTACCATTTTGATTTGGATCAAGGGCCATCAACATCTAAAATTTTAAAAGAGTCCATCGATAGGGTCAAAGAAAAATATGTTCAAATAAAAACCAAAGAAAAAAAATTGGCACCAATCCTAATTCTGCCACCAAAAAATTTTTGTAATACAAAAAGACTGAATATTGTGAAAAAAAATGTTAGACATTAAAAAAATTATTTAGTATAGTATAGTTTATAGTTGGTTTATAGTTCATTTCAGAACTTGTTTTCTCTGATACTTAATGGTAAAAAATTATGAAAAAAATCACAAAAAAAAATTAAAAAAGCATAAAAAACACAAAAAAAATTTAAAATTATAAAAAAGCCACAAAAAAATTACAAAAAACCAAAAAATATGAAAAAAAAGAGATCAGAGAAGGCACCTCTGCAAAATCTCGAGCCTTGACGGGGCGCAGGGGCTTACGAAAGGTATGTCATTTTTGGTATGTACATTTTAATTACCTTAGATACCTTTCAAACTAATCGAGATTAAAAAAAATTACGATCGTTGAAAAATTCAAAATTAAAAAAATAAAAGAAAAAAGAAAAAACGAAGCTGTCGTATTGGGGGATCGAACCAGCATAGAATGCACTATCCGCCTTACAACTATACCGATATACCAACAGGGCCACGGCAGCTTCGACAAATCATATCTTATTCCCAGCATAACAATAATACACAGCTGGGTTTGACGTCACAGACAAGTCCTGACAGGCAAAGTCGGAATTTCATAAATGTAAACAACATCAGCAAACAGCTGGTGTGACGTCACTCGTTTTGTATTCGGTCCTGCACGATGTTATAGGTGCCGGCTAATCGCAGTAGTCGGCCGCGGGTACCACGTGGTCACATGACATGGCTACCTTGTGGTCACGTGGTCACAATACTAACAGCTGATTGGTCGAGCTACCACGCATGCGCAGTACGAAATAGCCGAGTGGTGGGGATACGAAACTATATAAGTAGGTGCATGACCAGCAAATTTCAGTCAGGCTGCAGACTTCGAGGTGGTAGGATCGTGGGACTGTCGCGTAGGTAAAAGTGAGGTTATGTATTCATGGTGGTGGGTGGTGGCGGGGAATTGGAGAATTTGGCGGGAAAGTCTATATAAGGAAGTGAAGCTGATCGGTAGTCAGTCGGGTTTCAGGCTATCAGCTGATAAGGTCAAATGAAGGTCACATGGTGGGGATGCGAAACTATATAAGGAGGTGGATGACCAGCAAATTTCAGTCAGGCTGCAGACTTCGAGGTGGTAGGATCGTGGGACTGTCGCGTAGGTAAAAGTGAGGTTATGTATTCATGGTGGTGGGTGGTGGCGGGGAATTGGAGAATTTGGCGGGAAAGTCTATATAAGGAAGTGAAGCTGATCGGTAGTCAGTCGGGTTTCAGGCTATCAGCTAATAAGGTCAAATCAAGGTCACATGTTGGGGATACGAAACTATATAAGTAGGTGCATGACCAGCAAATTTCAGTCAGGCTGCAGACTTCGTGGTGGTAGGATCGTGGGACTGTCGCGTATGTAAAAGTGAGGTTATGTATTCATGGTGTGTGGTGGTGGCGGGGAATTGGAGAATTTGGCGGGAAAGTCTATATAAGGAAGTGAAGCTGATCGGTAGTCATGCTTCAGGCTATCAGCTGATAAGGTCAAATGAAGGTCACATGGTGGGGATGCGAAACTATATAAGGAGGTGGATGACCAGCGAATTTCAGTCGGGCTGCAGACTTCAAGCTGGTAGGATGTGTCGTAGGTAGCTAGGTATGATAGGTTGTATGTGTGTGTTTTAGGTTAGGGTGGTGGCCGCCATCTTGTTTGCCTGTCAGTTGTATGTCTGTTGTTGGCAGCTGTCATTTTTGACAATTGTCATTTTTGACAGCTGTCATTTGGGTGTCTGCATGTCTGGCTTTTTTTTTCAGGTTAGGTCAACAGGGCACTGACGCATGCGCAGACCATATGTCAGTAGGCCGGTAACACAGTGCCCTGTTGACGCAGGCGCAGACCGGATGTCGGTAAGTCGGTATTACAGTTTCCTACTTACCGACATTTTTCGGTTACAATTTTCTATTTTTTAAAAATTGGCGGGAGATGGACCAGAACGAACAAAACACCTCTACTTACATTTAAAAACGCCATAGCTTCTTTCTAAGGCATAAAATTATTTTAAAAAGTTTTTACGCAAAGGCTCTGCAAAGAAATATTTGTAAGCAAAACAAACACAATATTTTGGTCTTAATTTTTTTTGCATGCAAAGTCAAGTTTGAACCTTCTATTTAGTACAATAGTTGAGTAAATTACGGGTAAAGAAATTTTTTGCCCCGTACATCCAACCATCGTCACATACACCAAAGTGATATTTTTTAATTACAACCCAGTGGATGGTCCGATCGATATGATTCTAGTATCATGAGACGAGTAATTCTTTGCAGCATCTTTCCAACACATAATCATTTACATATCTTGGTTCGTTTTAGCGCATTTGCCAAAAAATCTCGATTTTCAGAAATTGCAATTACAATAGTACATTTCTTTTATGGTAAAGTCCCACGAACTCATAAAGATAAAAAAGATATAAAAACTAACTTCAAAAAAAAATATCCAAAAATAAAAACTAAAATTAAAATATCATTTTATTCAGAGACGCTTACCCATTTGTTTTCAGATAAAAGACGAAATAGCTCAACTAAAACAAAAGCAGGAACAAAAAAGTCCGCCTGCAACAATTATAAAAGAACCAAAACGAGAACCAGAAATAGTGTTACAAAAACAAGAACAAGAACAAATACCTGAACCACAAATAGTGGTACAAAAACAAGAACAAGAACAAATATTAGAAAAAGTGCACCTTGAAAAACCACACCAAGAAGAGCCTCCTAGGAGTGAAGAGATCTACCAAAACGTAGAAGTCATTCAAGAATCGGCTGAAGCAGAAAGACAGGAGCAGGAATTGTTGGGCGATATTGAGGAACCAGAGTATTATTCTCCGGATGAAATAGTCGATACAGGAATATCTGCAACGGCTTTGTACGATTACCAAGCGGCCGCCGAGGATGAAATTTCTTTTGATCCAGATGATGAAATTACCCATATTGAACAAGTAAGTAGTCTCTAATTTTTGAGCAAGTTTTTATTTATTTTAATTCAATATTTAATTAATTTGATAAATAATTTTATTTTTTTTGAAATAAAGTTAAAGAAATCTATTTATTACAGATCGATGAAGGATGGTGGAGAGGCCTTTGCAAAGGCAAATATGGTCTTTTTCCAGCAAACTATGTTCAAGTTAGAGAATAAGATGCCAAACGCCGAAAAATTATTTTTATTATTTTAAATAAGACATTTATTTTACCAAACCTTTTTTAACCAACGTTTAAATACTTAATATTGTATAAGGTATTATTTTAATTTTCTACATTTTTTTTTTACTTGTTTACGTATTTTAATCAATTAAGTTGATTTGTATTAATTATTTAAATTATTATTCTATTACTGTGAATATTGAAGATGTTAATACTTATTTTTAACCACATTTTTACAAAAATTAAATTATCAATATATTATCAATCGATGGGTATTTTATTTAGCGCTAGACATATATGTTATAATAATGATGGTTTCTCAACATTTTTATTTAATTGCCAGTCTAAAGATACGAGTTGTACCATGTTCAAAACTTTTTTAAACTCGTTTTAATACTAAAAATAATATTAACTATTCAGTATCCATACAAAAGGTTACTGAATTATTCAAATTCAAGCAAAGGATTTATACACCAAGTTATCTACAATTTGTTACAGATATAAAAACAATCAAAGTTGTTCGTGAAGCGAAAATATTTGTGTGTTGCATGTTATTTAAAAGGAAAATGTAGGTAGTTCAAAAGAATCTTTTATTTAGGAGACCATGGTTTTGTCGTAGTTCAAATGTCGAACCATTAATGACATTTGACAGTTGTTTTTACCTAGCGTTTATTTTGCGCGTTTCTGTAAATTCATTTGGAAGAAATGTGTAATTCTTGAAAAAAAGTGATTAATAAACCAAGAAAAGATGTCTGCAGCTATTGAAATTCCCCTCCGGGACACGGATGAGGTAACAATATTTTTTGTAGACATATTTTCCGCGACTTACATCATATTTTAAGGTTATCGAGCTGCATTCAGACCAGCTTCCTGATGGGGACGAAGTACTTGGCATTTTACGCCAAGAAAACACAGTTTTATCCATATGGGTTAACTTAGCTTTGGAGTATTACAAACAGAAACAGATAAAAGATTTTATTAAAATATTAGAAGCTTCAAGACTCGACGCTAACATCGAATACCGGGACTATGAAAAGGATCAAATGCGGGCCCTCGATATGCTGGCGGCGTACTACGTCCAGGAGGCTAATCGGGAGAAGAATAAAGACAAAAAAAGGGATCTCTTTACTAAGGCAACTCTGTTGTATACGACAGCAGATAAAATTATCATGTACGACCAGGTAAGGCACAAGTAAACATTTAAAAGGTTATTAATAACAACACTGGTCTTTTTCTAGAACCATTTGTTGGGTAGAGCCTATTTTTGCCTGTTGGAAGGCGATAAAATGGAGCAAGCTGATGCTCAGTTCAATTTCGTTCTAAATCAATCGCCAAATAATATTCCTTCACTGTTAGGAAAAGCTTGCATAGCCTATAACAAGAAAGATTTTAGAGGTGCTCTAGCTTTTTACAAAAAGGCACTAAGAACCAATCCGAATTGCCCTGCAGCGGTGCGTTTAGGTATGGGGCACTGCTTCATGAAGCTCAATAATCAAGAAAAGGCTCGTTTAGCATTTGACCGGGCTCTTCAATTAGACCCGCAATGTGTAGGAGCTTTAGTCGGCTTAGCCATATTAAAACTGAATTTACAGCAATCAGATTCGATTCGTACTGGGGTGCAAATGTTGTCAAAAGCGTATACCATTGATTCTTCAAATCCTATGGTCTTAAACCATTTAGCGAATCACTTTTTCTTTAAGAAGGATTACAGGAAAGTTCAGCATTTAGCGCTACACGCTTTCCATAATACTGAAAACGAAGCTATGAGAGCTGAGAGTTGCTATCAATTGGCGAGGCACTATCACGTTCAAGGGGATTACGACCAGGCTTTTCAGTATTACTACCAAGCGACACAGTTCGCCCCTGCAGCGTTTGTTTTGCCTCATTTTGGTCTGGGACAAATGTACATCTATCGTGGAGACACTGAAAATGTAAGTATGCTTCTCTAGTTATTAAATACCAGAATAGTAACCTAATTACTATAAAATAAAATGTAACAAAAATAACTTATGTAACTTTTTTGAGGCCGCGCAATGCTTTGAGAAAGTGCTAAAGGCTCAACCGGGAAATTACGAAACGATGAAAATCTTAGGTTCACTTTACGCCAATTCCACATCGCAATCCAAACGAGATATAGCAAAAAACCATTTAAAGAAAGTAACCGAACAGTTTCCCGATGATATCGAAGCGTGGATTGAGCTGGCGCAAATTTTGGAACAGTCCGACCTACCAGGTTCGCTTAGTGCTTATGGAACGGCAATACAAATTCTGAAGAAAGACGTTCAAGATGCTATTCCTACAGAAATTTTAAATAACGTTGGCGCTTTGCATTACAGGTAAGTTCACGAAAAAGTTAAGTCACCAAAAAGTAAATAATTTGGTCTCTTCTTTAATACGATTAGTTGAATTTATTTTTATTGTTTCTAAACCTTTTTTAGACTAGCAAATTTAGAAGAGGCTAAAAAGAACCTCGAAGAAGCCCTTCACCGTGCTAAGAGCGAAGCTGAACACGATCCAACTTACTACAACTCCATTTCAGTTACAATAACCTACAATTTGGCTCGTCTTAATGAAGCTCTCTGTTTATTTGATAAGTCTGAAAAACTATACAAAGATATCTTAAAGGAGCATCCAAACTATGTGGACTGTTATTTAAGATTGGGTTGTATGGCTCGAGACAAGGGGCATATTTACGAAGCTTCTGATTGGTTTAAAGAAGCCCTGAGAATTAATACTGAACATCCTGATGCTTGGTCTTTAATGGGAAACTTGCATTTGGCTAAGGGTGAATGGGGACCGGGGCAGAAAAAATATGAAAGAATTCTAAAGGTAAAAAAGTGTTACCTTCGGTTTTACCTAATAATAAACATTGTGCAATTCCAATTCGTAAACAATTCCTTATTTTAAATATTATTTATAGAACCCAACAACTTCTCAAGACTCTTATTCGCTAATCGCACTAGGGAATGTGTGGCTTCAAACTTTGCACCAATATTCAAAAGACAAAGAACGAGAAAAGCGACATCAAGAAAGAGCCTTAAATATGTTTAAACAAGTACTAAAAATCGATCCTAAGAACATTTGGGCTGCTAATGGAATTGGAGCAGTTTTAGCTCACAAAGGAGCTGTTAACGAAGCTCGGGATATTTTTGCACAAGTCAGGGAAGCTACAGCTGATTTTTGTGATGTTTGGCTTAACATTGCGCATGTTTATGTTGAACAGAAGCAGTACGTTAGTGCTATACAAATGGTAAGCTTTTTAAAAAATTGATAAACCCTGCTTCTTGCTATTGCCATATTTTTGTTTTGCAGTACGAAAATTGTCTTCGGAAATTCTTCAAATACAACAACGTAGAAGTTTTGCAATATTTGGCACGGGCTTACTTTAGGGCTGGGAAGCTAAAAGATGCCAAAATGGTGCTATTAAGAGCCCGAAGAGTTGCTCCACAAGATGTAGTTCTTCTTTACAACTTGGCTCTTATCTTACAAAGATTGGCTACTTTTATTCTGAAGGATGATAAATCTACGCTTCAAACTGTGTTAGCGGCTGTGCATGAACTTGGACTTTCTTTAAAGTGAGTATTTGGCTATTAATACAAATAAACCTCGGCTTAAACAAATCTAAAAATTGTAAAATTAAAATGTTTTACTGTTATTAACGTGATGTTTATTGTAGATACTTTACGTATTTGGCAGAAAGTGGAGATCGTATGAAATACGACGTTAATATGGCACAAGCTGAAGCCAGACAATGCAAAGATTTGCTTTCACAAGCGCAGTATCACGTAACAAGAGCTAGAAGAGTAGATGAAGAAGAAAGATTATTACGTAGAAAACAAGAGGATGAAAGAACAGCCTTTAAACTTAGGCAGGTTGAAGAACAGGTAAGATACCTTTTTATGCCTTATCTTAACTACCATCTCTATTGGCCCTAATGCAAAAAACCATAACTAAAACAATTTAATTCTAGAAAAAAATGGAAGACGAGCGTCGCGCCAACAAAGAACAGATGCTTCAAAAGCGTCAAGAATACAAAGAGAAAACCAAAAACGCGCTTCTCTTCATGGACATGCCATCTGAAAAAGCTAAAAGCAAAGGCCGAAGTCGCAAAGACCAGTACGTCAGCGATTCTGGTAGTGATGCAGAGCCTCGGGCTTCAGGCGAAGAACCACGCGAAAAGAAAGAACGCTCGCGCAAACGACGCAGAAGCGGTGATCGTAAAGGCAAAAGCAGCGGTGGACGCAGGCGCAAAGGCAAGCACTCTGGCTCAGACAGCGATCATCCAAAATCAAAACGCAGCAAAAAGAAAACACTCAAGGAAAAGGAAGACGGACTCAGCGCAAAACAAAAGAGCAGAATCGTTTCAAAGGCCACTATTTCAACTAGTGAAGACGAGAGTGATGATGGCGGCAAGTTGAAGATAGCAAGCGGAGATGAAAGCGACGCGGGAAAAGGACGCAAGCGCAAAATCTCCTCCGGTTCCGAAAGCGCGCGCTCCAAAAGTGGCTCCCGCAGTCGCTCAAGAAGTGGTTCGCGTTCGGCTAGCGGTTCACGGTCAAGAAGTCGCTCTAAAAGTGGCTCCCGTTCAAAAAGCGGTTCAAGGTCACGTTCTAGATCAGGTAGCAGATCGAAAAGCAGGTCCAAGTCTCGCAGTAAATCAAGGAGTCGTTCCAAATCGGGCAGCAGGTCCAGAAGTCGATCCAAATCCGGCTCAAGGTCCAGGTCTCGCTCTAAATCAGGTAGTAGATCTAAGTCGCGGAGTAGGTCTAAATCGCGCAGTAAAAGCCGCTCAAAGTCGGGCAGTAGGTCAAAAAGTCGATCTAAATCGCGCAGTAGGTCGAAATCGCGAAGCCGGTCTAAGAGCCACTCGCCTCAAGGAAGCGAAAAAGGGTCGAGAGCGTCTTCCAAATCAAAAAGTGGTAATGATAGTGATTAAATTAGCTTCTCTTTTATCAATTTGACGTGGGTTTTTTCACAACCAAAATATTTTAAACGTATTATTTGTAGAACAGATATTTTTGGAATTTGTTTTACTAAATATGAAAATATAAATATGGTTAGAAGTATTAGAACTAAATAATAGATAATAATTACCTACAGAATACTTACTGTGCTATAAACTTAAAGCATACCTTTCAAAAATATAATAACCATTTCCCAAAGCTTGTTTTTTTTAAGAAAAAAAAAAATTTTTTTTTTTTTTTACCTTTATTTAAAAAAGTTTTACTATTTTTATGTAATAAGTTATAAGAAAACATTCAACTACCTAAACACCTTTTAATATATAATCACAAGTTAAAAACAGTTCCAAGTCTTCGTTAACACAGGCTTGAAAAAAAACGGGGGTATTTTATTATACGCAATTTTTGCCAACGAAAAATCAAAAACCTAATAATTCGTTGTAGTTATTAGTTATTCACATAAAAAAAAGAAATACTGTGGAAACTATTTTTTCCTACAGTTAAATACATACGTTTCGATAGATATAAAAATTCTATTTCTAATGTAGTCGATAGTTTTTAAAGTTTAAAGTATTATTAATTGGTTCAAAAAATCTTCGATAAAATCACCGATAAAGATTAGGCAGCTGTAGTCTGAGTGTTATTTAACACATCGTGGCTTCCATAAAAAGAAGTAAAAGTAGTGTTAGTGCTGTGACTTAAATGGAAAGTGTCGTTACTGTTTATTGTGCCAAACTGTGATATAACTTCGGGAGAACAGTCAGTAGGAGTTTCCATTCGAATGTGATGATGATGAATGGGATGAATATTACGAGCAGGTGCCCTGCTAAAGAAAATGTTTTTATGTTATGTCTTAAAAGCAGTTTTGGAAGCTTAAAATATTTTAAAGAAAAAAAATACTTACCGTGGTGAATTAACATTATTTAGCTCTGAAGGAGGTCTTGAGACGTTTAAAATTGCTCCGGGTGTAGGTTTTATTGCGTAAATGTATATGCCAGTCATTGATAAAGTGTATGATAGAAAATACAAGGCGTGGAACTAAAAAATAAAAACAGTTAGAATCTTAACTTGTTAAGTATACAAGAAAGACTCTACTAATTGTGGATCAAAAAAGTTGCTTTCTCTATGTATTATTTTATTATTTCTTACCTTGTAGTCGAAAAGTAAAGTTCCAACAATAAGTGTATAAAAATTTCCGGACAAAAGGGACAAATGCAGAGCTGTTGTTCCCATATCCATCAAAAATAACGACGAAAAAGTACAAAACATGAATTGACATGCTGAAAAGGAAGACAATAATGCGCTTGAGCTTTTCCATGAGGATGTTATTAGTGTCCTTTTTTCCAAAAGCACCCTACAAAAAGAAACACATTAAGTTACTGTATGAATAAGACCGAAGATAATTTTTGTGCTTACATTTGGACTCCACTGACCATACTTCCAAAAAGACCCAAAAGTCCAAGATACTCTACAATATCAGTGTGTTTTATGGATAATTCCTGAAGGACTGTTACTATTGCAAAAAGGACCGCACCCCCTAAACAGAGCATGTCCCCCACCAACTGGTTCTTACTATCCACTTTACTGTCCTCAATATTGGCCCAAACTAAGCAACCAACTCCAATGAGACACACTGATACAGCTAAGATGTGGACCATTCTATATCTCACCCCTAGGACAAGGCAGCTGAGCGCTAGGGCCACTGGGATAGCGACACATCCCAAAAGCTACAAAAAAAAAATTATGTAGGTCAAGATAGTTGGTGCATGATTTTTAGAAAAAGTATTTCTCTAAAAAGAATTCTTTGTCCTCCAAATGCCCCCCGACGAGTAATATTTAATCATGTTAGATTTACACTTACAAATAGATGCAAAGCAAGGCTCTGAAAACTTAAACTCTTCCAAATAGGATAAAGGAATTTACTAAGAAAAAAAATATAGATTTTTTAGCACTTTTTTGGCATCTCTTTATCAATGTTGGTGGTAATCCAACATGATTAAATATTACATTTAGGGGTCGATTAGGGGTATAGGAATTTTTTTGGAGGAATTATTTTTGGAAAATCCCTTTTAAAATCTTATTCAGCACCTATTTGTTTTTGATGCAGATCTATCGTGATGTAATGTTGAAAATTAAAGGGGCTTTTGGAGGGCTTCCACGCCACCCCAAAAACTTATTAGTGTGCATTTTATGGATTTAGCTTTTTTTTTTTTTTACTTCCTGAATTCATGAATACCTGAATACCTATAAAAAAATCTGGCTGTTACAAGTTAAAAATCTATCTATCTTGGCCTATCCCTCTCTTCTCTTTAAAACTCAGACTTGCGCACTATTTTTTTTAATTTAATGTAATCTTATCTAAAATTATACCTGTGCACTTGTTAAAGTGGTAAATTGGTGAGCACTACTCAAAAGGGTGTTTGCTTGCACATCTATCAGAGATAATAGCAAGTATCTCCATCCTCTTGCCTTAATTATGGATATCAACCCTTTCTCTCCTCTTCTAAATGCAAGCCAACTTGTGTAAATTGCGCATAAAAACATATAATGAGGAAAAGATTGGCCGGTCGGAAGCACAGCTCCCGGCGAAATTGAGCTTTGCGACGAATTAATATAATGTGCCAACGTATTGTTTCCGCATATTATTAGGGACAAAAATTGACCCAGTAATAAGTTCTGCCAAACACGCCTGTAAACAAAAACTTAAGTTATAAATTTTGCAAAATAGGAGGTGGATAGGTACTTACCATTTTCCTAGTTCTGCAAGATTATTGCCTATTTTATCACAAAAACCGGGATCTTTTCCCATGATTTAAAAGTTTCTCTCATTGAAGATTCATCTAATTTAATCTAAAATGTTAATTTGACCTTTGTTGAGCATTGTTTGTAGGGCGGGGTTCATGGTGCGCAACCCTTATTTTAAATTTACCGCGCGCACGCGCTCCCACCTTTTTACATCCGGGATTTTGGAACGTTCGAAAATATCATAAAACTGCTGATTTTTAAATAGAAGTTTACTGCTTTTCTTTTCTAATAAAAGTAAGTTTTTTTAAATAATCTGAGCTTTTATGCATTTAAACTCTGCTGTACGCGTTTCTTTATAAGCTTAATTAATTGAATAAAATAAATTGAATATAAAAACTATTGCTTTGTAGTTCATATGGCTCACTCATGCGCGTAGAAGTTCTTATGACTCACCAAATCATATGGGATCATCTGTCAGTGTCAACAAAATAGTAAGCTCTCTTTTGTCATTGAATTTTAACAACAAATATAAATAGCTTCGTGTTTACTGCATTAGCCCCCTCAATGTTAATTTATAAATACTAAAATGGTAGAACCAATATTTGATTATCAGTTTAGAATTATCTTAATTGGAGACAGCACTGTGGGTAAAAGCTCCCTTTTAAAATACTTTACGGATGGCAAATTCGCAGAGGTAAGCAAGCTCGCATACAATTTCCCAAATAACCAAATATATCAAGGTTATTTAATGTTTTGTATTTTTAGGTGTCTGATCCAACAGTGGGAGTAGACTTTTTTGCGCGTCTTATCGAAGTCCAAGATGGAACGCGCATAAAATTGCAACTATGGGATACTGCAGGACAAGAACGATTCAGATCAATTACTAAATCATACTATCGAAATTCGGTTGGTGCTTTATTAGTTTATGATATTTGTAATCGAGACAGTTTCGATCATATTCCTCTATGGATGTCCGAGGCTAGGCGTCACATCGAGCCACACAGACCTGTGTTTGCCTTAGTTGGGTGCAAGTCAGATTTGGACAATGATGGAGGTCACCGAGATATTTCCAAAGAAGAAGCTAAAACTTTTGCTGATCAAAACGGATTATTTCACGTAGAAACATCCTCAAAAAGCGGGGTGAACGTAGAAGAAGCCTTTAGATCAGTGACACAGGAAGTTTACAATAGAATTCAGAGTGGTGAATACAAATTAGAGGACGGTTGGGATGGAATCAAAACAGGGTTTTCACGTCCAAATGGTTTGGAGTATAATTTAGTGGAAGCAGAACCTGCCAAAACATCGTGCTGTTAAACTAAAGGTTGCTACTTTGTTTTTGTACATATTTATTAGAGGTATGTATTTTTTACAAAATACCTATATTAACTTGCTAGTATTTTAAGGAACTAAAATATTTAATTTAATTTGACCAGATAGATTTGATTTAAAACAGACATAACATAATGCTCAGTAAATTTTGGTAGACTTGGTATAACATATTAATGGTTTTTTGGATTGTTTTATTGTAGATACAGACTAATTGTAGCAGCTGTTATTAGTAAATATAATAGTTGCATTAGTATAGTAGTGAACTGATTAAAAATGAATCGATAAATAGTTACATCACAATTCTTTGAAATAAAACTAAAAATTTCCGTAATAATAAAAAGTAATTTTGCTGATAGAGAGCTGGCAACAAGGAAAACACGTCATCGAACGTTGTCATAATTCTTTGAGCACTACATAATATTTATTTAATTCTTTACCTAGTCCAACAAACTGGCATTGCCAACAGATACCTCTTTTTTAAAACATCAAAAATGGGATCATTTTTTCGTACAAGTAAATTGATAGGTGCACATACATATGAGCCATAAAACTTCCAAAACTATATGAAGTATCTAATTTAAATCTAGTGTAGTCTATAGAATTTTCTGTGTAACGGTACAGGGTTCTCTGTCCCTAAAAAGCACATTTTAAAAGCGATTGATTCATTAGAATGTTCTGCCAGCATAATGGATCGTATGTGCAAATATCAATTTTTTCCTACCAAAAAATCGATTCCACTTATAATGTTTTCAACATTACAAAAAAAGCACCTGTTTGACATTTTTTTGGACTAGGAAAAATGATATTAAATATTACGTAATTCTCAAAAAATCATAACAACGTTTATGACGTGGGGTTACATGTTGCTAGCTCCTATACTATGATTGCTGGTTTCAACCAGGCGTAAAATTTATATTATATTTTTTAAAAATACCATGATGTTTTTGTGAAGTGAAGTAGGTAAAACAGGCAAATGGGATTTAAATTTAAACTTGTGAAATACTTGACATGTTTTATTTGTACCAACCAATTCTTTTATGTCTTTTCTAATTATTATGTCTTAAACAAAAGCGTAAAGTTTGATATAAGTTTTTAAAAAACTTTAGCAAAATCACAATGGTACAAAATATAATTTAATTTTCAATACAGATTATTCTGAAAAAAGTGGCCATTTTAAAATTTATAGTAAATCTTCTTTATACTTTTTGAATACTTTTTATTGCATTGTAATGTTCAAAATGGTTTTTTTTTAAAACATATTAAAATATGTTTTCAGAACTGCATTTTTTTCAGAATATTGTGTATTTTAAAGTTGGTGAGGTTTTTGGTTTGATAAATGTCTCAACAAATTTTGGAGTTCTTTAATCGTAAAGATAATTTTCCTAGTCGTAATTATAAACTATTTAAGTAAGGTACTTTTTAAATGATTAAATGTTCTGTAATATGAAAACACAAAAATAAAATATTTATATTCAACATTGTTTTTGAACTAAAAAAAGTGTTTTAAAAACAAGAATAATTTATTAAAATGTTAATTACAATAGGTATATCGTTCCACAATAAAACAATGGTGCACCAATCACCATAAAATAAGCTTACGTTTATCAATAACTTATTTCATATTTACATTTTTTTTTATTTTTCCATTAAAAATAAACTAATAAATAATTACATTAAGCGTAATAACATTAATAACAAATTGGAACAATACAATGATTAGAGTTGACTCATTTAAAGTTTGTAAATGGGTGGGATTGCTGGCTCTAAGTCTGTAGAGTACATTTGAGCACGAATGAAACCTTCTTTGCAAGATGGCTCTGGATGAACGGTAGCTTCTCCTACAAACAAAAATATAATTAGGTACCTAGTTATTAGAAGAAGTTAACTCTAATTTAATGGGTTATTATTCAATATAGTATTAAGGCTGATTTATAGTTTACGTAAATTAACGCGACTTATAAATAATGTATCGCAAATAAACCCGACGATGTGTACGTATAAGTTAATTCTATTAATTTGACTAATTTTGTGTGATGTAGGTCTCTGTCACCGTTTTTCACTAGCGCCATCTATCGTCTATGAGACCAAATTTTAAAAAGTTGAAAATTATAAAAACAAATCTGTATAATAATAATGTTTTGGAGTTATACCGATAGATGCGTTTACCTTTTGCATGCTTCGAATTAGTTAAATAAATTGCTCTCTAAATGCACTAATTTGGTGATGCTAAGTTCGCGTTCATTTAAGTGAAGTTAAGTGGCGTTAAGTATCTCTAAATAGAGCATTGGATATATCTATGTACGTTCGGTTTGCGTAAATAAAATCAAATATATTTTTATCAGCGAGATTAGTTTAATGTTTACCTGCTTTGTAAGCCTTTTCCATAACTTCAGTGGCAATTTTAACAGAAATATTCTGAATCGAAGCCAAAGGAGGATACAAGCTTCCATTGTCCAAGTCTTCTTGTGTGGCCAATTTTGATAACGACTGTAAATAAAACAATTTACTAATTTAAAAAACTAAAGCCAAACAAAAATACCTCTGCAGCCATCAAGAAAACTTCGTCACTAATAGTACGAATGCCGGCGCAAATTACACCTAAAGCAACTCCTGGGAAAATATAAGAATTATTTCCCTGTCCAGGAATGTACTTCTTTCCATTATATGTCACAGGATCAAAAGGACTTCCACTTGCAAATATAGCCGTGCCATTTGTATATTTGTAGGCTTCTTCGGCAGTACACTCGGCTTTGCTTGTGGGGTTACTGAGAGCAAAAATGACAGGCCGCTTGGTATTTTTAGCCATTTGTTCCAGAATTTCTTGGTTAAAAGCACCACCAACAGCAGCGGCTCCAATCAACATTGTTGGTTTAATTTCTCGGACAACTTCGCCAAGGGTTTTGATTGGTGGGCGGGAATGGGCAAATTGGACTTTGTGACCTGTGACCCCACCTTCTGGACGGTCTTTCACGATCAGGCCTTTGGAGTCAACCATGAAAATGCGAGAGCGGGCTTGCTCCAAGGAGAGGCCTTCCTTTTGCATTGCCATTACGCAAAGTTGGGCTATTCCCAAGTTGGCTTCTCCAGCTCCCTGAAAAAGTTATTGTCACACTCTTCAAAATATTAAAAAGGGTCAACATTTTAGGTTTTATTTGCCATAAAATTAACAAAAGTTAATTAAGTTCCACATTTTATTTTTAGGTTGTACAAAAAATTGAAATCTGTCGCATTAATTACGGTAGAAGTGCAAGCGAAATGGATAACTTGACTCCGGCCGGAGTTACTGTTTCCGGTAAATTTAAAAGGTCGGAGTTACTGCATTGATTCTCAATGCGCTGCATCCGTACAGTGTAAACCCTAGATCCATATATTTGATTAATTTAGAAAATGTAAAACTTAATCTTTAAAAAGAAATTTAGAAAGAAACATGTTTGCAAAACAAAAAAGAATGCATTTTACACATATTTGCTTAAGATCATTTGAAGGAGTGGCCTTCAACATTGCACTACCGATCGTTTATGCATCATTTTGAATATATCTTTATGGGTAACTAACGACAAGGAAACTTCCAAAGAACCCGAATTTTAAATTTTATGGCAGAGTTTACAATTTCTCCAATTAGCTCTAGTAATTGCGATCGTAACAAATTTACCTGAAACACAAGCACATTATCCGATAACTTGGTTTTAGTAATTCTCAACGACGCCAAAACCCCAGCAACAGCAACTCCGGCAGTTCCCTGAATATCATCATTGAATGTGCAGTATAGATCACGATACTTTTCCAACAGTCTAAAAGCGTTGCTGTTTCCGAAATCTTCGAATTGGATGAGCACACTCTGGCCGTAACGCTTCACAACCGCTTTCATGAATTCATCAAGGAAGTCGTCGTAATCCTTTCCGGTGACACGCTTCTGCCTTAGTCCAGTGTAGAAAGGATCGTCCAAGATGGACTGGGTGTTAGTTCCAACGTCCAAGGTGATGGGTAAACATTGGTGGGGTTTGATACCGGCTAATGCGGTGTACAGACTGAGTTTACCAATGGGAATGCCCATTCCGTTTATACCCAAATCCCCAAGACCCAGAATGCGCTCTCCGTCGGTTACTACGATGGCGCGGACATCAGTTTCAGGCCTTAAAAAAAAACAGTTATAATTATATCTTATACCATCACAATCAGTGAAAACATTTTGGGTGCATTTCTTGTTTAATTTCCATTTTGAACTTACCAATTTTTAAGGATATCGTAGACATGTCCCTTATCTTTAATGGTAATAAATAGGCCTTTGGGATGTTGATAAATTTCGCTGAATTTTTGGCAAGCTAACCCCACTGTGGGTGTGTATACCAGTGGCAACATTTTGGAAACATTTTCAGAAATTAATCGGAAAAACAATTTTTCATTACGGTTTAACAATTCGCTTAAATACATATATTTGTGTAAATCTTGTGTGTACGAATCTAAAATCTTCATACATTGTTTGACTTGTTCTTCTTGGGTTTTTACTCGTGGAGGCATAAAACCATGGATTCCCAATGCTTGTCTTTCTTCGATGGTAAATGCCAAACCCTATAATAAATACAATTGATTATTATTTATGAAAATACCAAAAGTTGATGATTCAACATTCCCCCAAGTAATATTTTAGAGAATCTAATAGTAACGTACATTAAATCGATTTTTTTTAACAATCATAAAACATGTTTTAGTGACTCAAGCTATGAATAGGGTTAAATGTGCACTTGCACCCCTAACGTAAGGGTTCAAATTAGAAAAGTCTGCCTGCTGATGAATTTTTAATCATTAAACTGGACAATAACCCTAAGCATTTTTTATATGACCCGTATTATACAAGTATCCCAGAATTAGCGATCCCCAATAAATTATTTAAAAAAATATATCTCATATACCCTTAAAAATATGAGGCCCCAAAGTGCGAAACTTTCAACGCATGTATACCTTAAAAACAACGGCATATATTATTAAAAAATATGGTTTGTTACAAAGCCACAGTGCCCACAGTCTATCTTAAACTATTTTACTATTTTTTATCTCTAAAATGGTCAAATAATATTTTTTGGATCAATTTAATTTTATAAAATATTCATGAAATACAGAGTTGCCGAATTTATTAAACTTTAACCGTATTTTTCTCAGAGATTTTTCAAGGATCTATTGGTATGCCCAAACGGCGTACCATACAGGTGGTGCGCCAATTTTGGGACCTCCTGTACTTAACATTACACAAAATGCACAATAATAAAAATGCAGCAAAAACTAATAATTGCTGTTTTCTTTTTTGGCTGATGTAGAATGTAGATAATTAAAAAATACCAATACTAACTCGTATTCACCTTCGAATGCCTTGAAAATAATGTGCATGGGATTTTCAGGTGGTGAAGCCATCATAAATAAATTTTAATTAAAGAATAATCCACCAATAACCAATGGACAAGTCGATATAAAAAATAGATCATAGCCATTAGAAAGTAACAAAGTATTGAGGTAATAATCATAAACCTAAGTTAACTTTAGACTTTAATACAATACTTTGCAATATTTCAATAAGTTTTATGTTTTCTGTCTCAAGGTTAAAGAGTTCACTACATTTTTTTTACATTTTAAATGAAAGTCGTATGAAGGTCTATAACCGCTCTAATTTTTGATAATTTCATGTTATTTACTTTTATATGCTCCCAAAGTTATAAACAATACCTAGGGTTAATATTAATCTATTGTTTTGCCTGGAGCTACCACACAGGTCTAGATCAGATTTGATTTAAATTGATGTTGTTTTATATTTATCAAATTAGATAACTCATTTTGATCGCCTAGTAATAGTTAAATAATTATACGAATTTGCAAAAATAATGGCTCATTAAAAAATAATTTAGAGTAGGTACTATTTATCAATTTGGCACACCAAGGGCTAGATTATTAATCTTCGACTGACAGCTTAAAAGTGAACTAATGGGAGAATATTGTATGTAATATTATAACGGTTCGTAAAGAAATTTGCCAAAAGACATTACTTTTTTTAAGTTTAGAAAGTAAATTGCTAGGAATTACAGCTCAATACTGTTCTAGAGAATGCTGTGCCATAAAAATTATAAAAGAAGCATTTCTTTAGGTTGAATTGATCTTGTTTTTGTTACAATTTTCCTTTTTTGTCTTAACAACAATAATAGGTAAATATCTAATTAAAGTTGCGGTACTTAATCAAAGAAGGTAATCTTTGACGTTTTTAGATAGCATACAAATAATCTAGTCGAAACCATAGGTTTTGTTTTTAAATTTTTCAAGGTTTTTAACTGGGTAAAATGAAAATGATGGAAAAAACAAATTTTACTTACAAAACAAAAGAAAAAAAATATGATCGATTACCCCAAGGCTCCCCAAACTCATTTTTGTAATTTTGAACGAAGAAATAAATTTTCCCACAGGCATTCTTTGGTTTGCAACTATTTGGGAATAGGGTCAGTTAGTATTAGTGTTTTTCTGAAAATTGGGAGTTGTAAATCAAAGAAAAAATTATGAGGATTTTAAGCACAATGTTATCGCTATCCTTTAAGTGACCGTACTCTTTTATATTTACTGACACTAGTATCAGTCATTTTCAACTAAACCAAGGTTTACTGCGAACGAAGCAAGTGCCCTTATATCACAGGATTCTTATGAATATTCAATTTGTACCATACCATATTTTTAATAATTATGTAATAATTAAAAAATTTGGAAAAAAACAATATTTAAAACTTCCTAATCAATTTAAGTGCACTTTTTTAAGTAGCATTATTAAGTATTATTATTTACTTTCTTTTATCATTGATCTAATACCAAGAGATTTAGTACATAAGAGAAGTTTAAAGTCCTTGTCATTGGACAACATATAAGTAATAATTTATAAGATTTATTTTATTTTAAATTACAAACTTCGTTAAAAGGTAGTTTAAAATACCTAGATAATTCAAATGATACCCATTTATTTAGGTGATCAAATTGCACCGTCATCAATGCTATTAAAAGTAAATATGCATCAAACTATGTATACAATGCATATTATTATTTTAAAACTTCCATTAAAAAAAGGTTGCGATATGTGTTGTTTAAAGTTTATTTGACTTGAAAAAGTATTTATTTTTCTTTTTTAACCATGCTAAAAGCAGAGATTATCAATCAAAGAATAACCAAAAACAGTTTGCTTTCTGTGTTTCTGACGTGCGATTTCTTTTTAGTTTTAAAAAGATTCGTTTAATTTTAAAGGGCCCCCTTTATTTCGGAGGGATATCAATAGATGCGTTTACTTTAGTTTGTTTCTCTATAGACCAATCGTTCTTGTTTCTTAAACTGTCTTTAGTTTTAATATACGATGGGTATGGGTAAAGGCCCCATCGTTTAAAAACTATGTAAGTATGTATAAATTTAATGTTTTAAAGAAATGATGATGAGCTGAGCTCTGAAAAATAACAGATTTGTGTTGCCTTTGATTGTGGAACCCTGGTCTTAAATAAATTACTCATCTTGTAAAGAAAAAAAAAACAAAAAAGTTATTTCTGCAAAAAATCAAAAAACAAGTTTAAATTTACAAAAACCTAGCCACCACTAGGTATGTCTACTAATTTAAGTGGCTAATTTAAATGAGGAAACCTTGAAACTAAAATCACCTGTTTTATTTCCGTTTTTAAGACCCTTAGCAGTTTAAAACAGGTAACATGTTCAGAAAATTATTATTAATGTCTTTGTATTTTTAAATATTAATTAAAAAAATTTATTATGTTAAAAATTTTAGTATCTATCATAAAACCGATAACTTTTCAAATGAAAATAAACACACTAGTTGGAATGTTTTCTCAAAATTTAAAAACGCGCGACGTGCACCAAACTTTACCTTGACATTGTTAAGTTTTAATGGAATATTTAACTCGGAAATTTAATTACGAATAATGACGAATAAGGAAAGGAAAATTCCCCAAACACAGTCATGAACCACATACCTTATTAACTCCAGCATTTTTAAGTCTGTCTACTCCAGACGTTACTGATGGAGATACATTGTCGCCGTCTCCCCATTGTCCTAGACGGTCCTTCTTTTGATCAGACATGTTATGTGTGGTGTTTGCACTGCACTGACTAAAAAACAAAAAATACTATGAATATATACTATTTATTATCAGAGCGCTTGCCTTTGGTGTTCTACCTTTGCGGTTTGGTTAGCAAAACAGAATGTGAGAATGATTTTATGAATCAGTCCACCGGCAGTCACACGCGCAAGCGTTTTGTTTTCATTTGTTGATTGATAGTTACGTTATCGAAAGGTGCGATGCGCGCCTGTGTTAGCGTCGCGGCGCTACTCGACAGGACCAAAGTAGGATGCGGTCCTTTTAAACTTGTGCATTTAGCTCACAGATGGCGGCAGTGAAATTTTATAGATTAAATTTATTTTTCTCGAAAAATTGATTTATTTGGATTGTTGCCATTTAAAGGACATTTTTGGTGGAACATTATTTACAAAGCAAGTTCATATTTTTTAAGTAATTTGAAGTATTTTGTTTTTGGGCTATCGTACTCATAACTTTAAAGTATTATTACCTATCGGGATTGACAATCTCACCCATAGCATTTAAATGTGATAAATGTTTCTTGAATACACTTTGCAAAATTTTATGTGATGCTAATTTTTGTTTTAATGCCAAAACTGTCATAAAATTCATTTTTACTTTAGTCAGATGACTTTCAGTTTGACACTTGTTAAATTGTCATAGAGATAGTTAATACATCTATGATAAATCAGAAACACTTTTGGTCCTATTTTTTTAGGCAACAAATTTTAATAAAACAAAACTTATTTACCTGTTAAAATATAATATTTATACTTACTCAGGATTTTTATTATAAAACCACGACATTTGTACGACTTATACAGGGAATACTGATACTTTATTTAAACTTGAATGTTGTTTTATAATAATCGTATCAAAAGCATGCATTCGAAAACGTGTAAATTCGAAGAGATATAAAAATTATATTAGATATTAAGTAATTCCATCCTAAAATCATTCTTAATTTAAATGAACAAATTTTAATGAAGTTTAAAAAACTATTAATTTGACCTAAAAATACGTTATCAAAATAAACAAAGATTTGCATAAAAATTTTGTAAGCACTTAGCTTATCTTCTTATTTTGGGCAAAATTTTATTGCAAATTTGCATAAAAAAATTTGCTTTCACTAAGCTCTTGTATAAAAAGAATAGAAAAAAATTAAGTAAAAAAAACATAGAAATAGGCACCACGCAATAGAAAACCAAAGGCCAAAGGGCCGACGCTTCGGAATATTTAAAACCCTTTTTCTGGAGTTTTAGGAATATAAATACAAGCATGTAATTTGCATAGAAAAATACGTTTTTCTACATGATAATTTATTATTCGAGTTCCCAGGTCACGTGATGTTTTGATTTATTTTAATGTGGTATGCAAACTTACTGACAAATAATAATTAAAGAAAATAACATACGATCGTGGGATCCGCATTTGTAATAAACAAATTTTATAAAAATAAAATGGCAAACTTACTTAGTTTTCCTCAGTATAACATCTACTAGAGTGTAGACTATTTTTACATTTTTAATTAGAGCTTGCTTTGAACCCAAAACCTTTAGAGCTATGTGTGCAACATGAGACATTTTTAAGTACTGCGAATTATTTTGTTCTTGTTACAAAATAAATGTTACAGAATCGAAATATTTGATTATCAAAAAAACATTGACTTTATTATTTATTTTTTTTCATATATTTGATATTACATAAAGGACGGTAATTAATTTAATATTATTAAGTTTTATTTTGCAATGTTAAAATAAATGCTTAAAACACTATTAAAAAAAAAAGAGTCATTTTTGAATAACAAACAGTAGTTGCATTGCAAATTATTTTAAAAAGATATTAAATCTATACAATAAACTGAAGACTACATATTATACAAAAAACTTTGTCAAATGTACACCCTTTTAATTTAACTATTAAAAATTACATACAGGTGCCAAGCAGCGCTTAACGATTAATCGGCACCATAGTTTCCGGAAGCAAACATTTTTAGGTTTTGTTGTTGGCCCCAATTTTTTCATTGTTATTTTTGACATTTAAAAGCGTTTTGCTAGGGATCATTTCATTTTAATTAAGAAAAAAAGTTTTAATTAAATTAATCAAATTATTGACCTTTTTACATTTGTATCGTTGATTATAACCAATTTTCTAAATATCACGAGTTTGGTTCAAATTTAAAATCTGAATTGCACTTTTTTAAATTATATGTAACGAACCATTTATTTTTACCCTTACTTAAAAACTTTTTGAAAATATAACTTACTTTTTTTCCTTGGAAATCTTTTTATTATCTTCAAACTCTGTATTATCTTCGCAGCACAATTTAGCAACACTAGCAGAAATGCCCATATTTTTAGAACTGTTTTAAATAATGATTTTCAATATTAATAACCATTTTTTAATATACCACACTTAACTCTCTAGATTTGCTTTGGTAAATCACCGTGTTATTGCAAAGACTAACTAGGTATTGTGAATTTTATTACTTAAGGTATTACATTTTTAAAAGGAAACAATCAACGCACAAATCGGTGAAGCGTATTCTGATCTTACTTCATATTATTTAAAAGTACGAATTATGAGCATCATTTTTTATTAATCAGAAACATGACCATTAAAAAAATACTCATTTTGTGTAGACTAATTTGCTGTGGAGACCTATTAGGTTTTATTGATTGTAAAAAAAATAGTTTTCTTTGATTAATATTGGGTATACTAATGTTAGTTATAGGTTCATTTCTTAGAATCTTTTCGTTTTGTCCTTAATTCGGCTTGGCTTTAGAATATTTCTGTCACAGTTTTATATACAGGATGTCAGATTTGAAAGAGAAGCTTTAAAAGTATAATGTTTAAATATCAATAAAAAGTGTAGAGATTTTAAAAACTTAAATGTACAGAAAATCAAAGTAGGTATTAATGTTTTAAATACCTAACAGTACTTATTTCACTTTAGCTACCAACCAATTAAAAGCTTGTCGTCTCATTTTTTATTTTTCTTGAATTTTAACTTAACCATCCTTTATATCATACGTTTTGAAGAATTATTTATCCTTATTGATTTTAACAAAGTTGTTGAAACCAATAGTTACTTTTGTCAAATAATTTAGGTACTGTGTTTTAAATAGGTAGGTACACAAATTATTACGACTTAAGTTTTTATTGAAGAGCAAAATTCATGTTTTTTATTTACTTGTAAACTAGGTCAAAAACTAAAAAAGTTTATTTTTTATAAAATGAAAACACCCATTTACAAGATTCACAATTTTAGAATATTTTACTTCTATTACCTCTTATACTGGGTGTCCCAGAATTGGCGCACCATCTGTATGGTACGCTGTTAGGGCATGCCTGGGGATTCCAGGAAAATTGTTAAAAAAAAATCCATCTGTTATATTCATTGAGAAAATTGCGAACAAAGTTGCTTAAATTCGGCAACACAGTCTAGGAAAATACTACACAGTCTAGGAAAATAAATCTAAAAATACCATCTATGAGTCTTGATTATACACTTTTGCATAAAATTTTATTGACATTGTTGTCAGCTTATTTCAAGAAAATTTTGTAAAATTAAATTGATTATAAAAATGTTATTTGGGCATTTAAAAAAAGAAAAATTGGTGAAATGGTTTAAGATAGACTGCAGCTTTGTATTAAACCATATTTTTCGTTAATACGGGCTGTTGTTTTTAAGGTATATGAGTTTAAAGTTTTGCACTTTGGGGCCTCGTATCTTCGAGGGTATATGAGATGGATTTTTTTTGACAATTTTCTGGGGATCCCTGGGCATGCCCCAACAACGTACCATACAGGTGGTGCGCCAATTCTGGGACACCTGTAGTGGATTCACGAACTTATTAAGAATCATTTAAAGTAAGAAATTTAAGACATTGGTCCATTTCGAGGTCGAGTAAACCAATGAGGTAGAGTAAATTTCTTACTTTAAATGATTCCTAATAACAGTAAATCCACTGGGTATTATAAAATATAAAAAAATATCGTAAAAATATGGATAATAAACATACATCTTAAGTAGAGGTGTTTTGTTCGTTCGAGGACATCTCCCGCCAATTTTTAAAAAATAGAAAACTGTAACCGAAAAATGTCGGTAAGTAGGAAACTGTAATACCGACTTACCGACATCCGGTCTGCGCCTGCGTCAACAGGGCACTGTGTTACCGGCCAACTGACATATGGTCTGCGCATGCGTCAGTGCCCTGTTGACCTAACCTGAAAAAAAAAGTCAGACATGCAGACACCCAAATGACAGCTGTCAAAAATGACGGTCGTCACAAATGACAGCTGCCAACAACAGACATACAACTGACAGGCACACAAGATGGCGGCCACCATCCTAACCTAAAACACACACATACAACCTATCATACCTAGCTACCTACGACACATCCTACCAGCTTGAAGTCTGCAGCCCGACTGAAATTTGCTGGTCATCCACCTCCTTATATAGTTTCGCATCCCCACCATGTGACCTTGATTTGACCTTATCAGCTGATAGCCTGAAGCACGACTGACTACCGATCAGCTTCACTTCCTTATATAGACTTTCCCGCCAAATTCTCCAATTCCCTGCCGCCACCACCCACCACCATGAATACATAACCTCACTTTTACATACGCGACAGTCCCACGATCCTACCACCTCGAAGTCTGCAGCCCGACTGAAATTTGCTGGTCATGCACCTACTTATATAGTTTCGTATCCCCACCACCCGGCTATTTCGTACTGCGCATGCGTGGTAGCTCGACCAATCAGCTGTTAGTATTGTGACCACGTGACCACAAGGTAGCCATGTCATGTGACCACGTGCGGTAGCCGCGGCCGACTACTGCGATCAGCCGGCACCTATAACATCGTGCAGGACCGAATACAAAACGAGTGACGTCACACCAGCTGTTTGCTGCTGTTGTTTACATTCATGAATTTTCGATTTTGCCTGTCAGGACTTGTCTGTGACGTCACACCCAGCTGTTTGCTGTTGTTTACATTTCTGAATTTTCGATTTTGCCTGTCAGAACTTGTCTGTGACGTCAAACCCAGCTGTGTATTATTGTTATGCTGGGAATAAGATATGATTTGTCGAAGCTGCCGTGGCCCTGTTGGTATATCGGTATAGTTGTAAGGCGGATAGTGCATTCTATGCTGGTTCGATCCCCCAATACGGCAGCTTCGTTTTTTCTTTTTTCTTTTTTCATTTTATTTTAATTTTGAATTTTTTAACGATCGTAATTTTTTTTAATCTCGATTAGTTTGAAAGGTATCTAAGGTAATTAAAATGCAGTACATACCAAAAATGACATACCTTTCGTAAGCCCCTGCGCCCCGTCAAGGCTCGAGATTTTGCAGAGGTGCCTTCTCTGATCTCTTTTTTATATTTTTTTGTTTTTTTTGGTTTTTTGTAATTTTTTTGTGGCTTTTTTATAATTTTAAATTTTTTTTGTGATTTTTATGCTTTTTTAATTTTTTTTTGTGATTTTTTTCATAATTTTTTACCATTAAGTATCAGAGAAAACAAGTTCTGAAATGAACTATAAACCAACTATAAACTATACTATACTAAATAATTTTTTTAATGTCTAACATTTTTTTTCACAATATTTAGTCTTTTTGTATTACAAAAACTTTTTGGTGGCAGAATTAGTATTGGTGCCAATTTTTGTTCATTGTTTTTTATTTGGACATATTTTTCTTTGACCCTATCGATGGACTCTTTTAAAATTTTAGATGTTGATGGCCCTTGATCCAAATCAAAATGGTAAGGCCTTTTTGCAGTGGGAGTAGTTGAATACAAGGTACAATAACCTACTTCATGACGCAGTCTATTGTATGGTCTAGAAAAGACTTTGCCACATTGCAAACAAATATTTGCAATAATTCTTTCAAACTCGGCTTGATCCGAAAAGTAGTAATCCATTTTCAATAGGTAATAAGTAATCCAAAATATTTAAACAATATTGTTCGAACTTGATGGTAGCGAAGTCGTATGATTAATGATTCAGAAGCAAGCAAGATCTTATATTTATACTAAAATGCCAAAGATGCGCGCTAACAACATCTGGTTTATTATCGGTGTGATGTCACAGACAAGTCTTGACAGGAAAAGTCGGAAGTCAGAACGCAGATAACTTATCAACATCTGGTTTCTTATCGGTGTGACGTCACAGACAAGTCTTGACAAGCAAAATCCAAGTGTGAACAACTGGTTTAGTAGTCAGCATGGGTCTTATACATATATAATCGTGCAGGACCGAATACAAAACACTTTCCTTATCAACATTGGGTTTCTTATCGGCGTGACGTCACAGACAAGTCTTGGCAGGCAAAGTTAAAGGTGTAAACAATGGGTATGACTTTACAAACAAGTCGGATCGTAGAAAATGGAAAAAATATTACTAATCACTGTCCGTAATCAGATCATCTTCATCGCCATTGTTCTTATAGCCTATGGCTCGAGTGGAAATACCATCTTCAAGGATGGTTCGTTTGTCATCAAAGGGATTTAGGGAAAGTTTATTAATTTCTATCGTTGAAATTTTATGCTCTTTGGATCTAATTGCACGTACCGGTGTTCGAAGACACGAATTTGACTGCAAGCAAGTAACATAATCGTTAAAAGTAATAAATTTTTTCAGAGCGGCCGTTTGAATGCCTTTGGCTTTCCTTATTTCGTCTTGGTCAATTTTTATGGCATACATTTTAGCACGTAACCCAACAAAAGATGAAATTGGTTTGCTTTTGGTCTCATCTTTGAATTTTCCCAGTACTTTTTTATTTGATGTAGAATAACATGGGTGATTGGATGGGTAATCAGATGTATCCAAATATTGAAGCATTGATAGCATGTCATTGTACAAATCATGGCTTGTAATTCGATATATAAACGAATCTGTGTCCATATAGGCCAATTTTAGATTTTCTACTCCATATTTGGGTAACATGACATCGTAATGGTACTGGTACATTGTAAATTTAGAAAGGTCTAAAATGGACATTCCTACGTAGATGGGTTTGTCAAAGAGTAAAGATGTCTTAGCCATATGAACTGCTGCAAGGTTTTCGCTATATATAGTACGATCAACAAAGTGTGGTTTTGAAGTTAACTTTTCTATTTTTCTAGCACCACAAGCCAATTTTATGTTAATACGTTTGCGGATATTCTCCATAGTTTTGCCATATACAGAGTTGTTGTAAAGTTTATATAAATCTTTTTCAAAATCATTAGTTGCCAAAGTACGTAATCGTGTGTTGTGATCTATGTAAGGTTTAAGCCACGTCGATTGCTTGAATTTTAACGCACGGTTAATATTTAATAAAACAAGGCCATGATTAAGTGCTTGTTTTAAGGCAACATAATGAACAACATAATTTTGACGTCTATTTAAATGCGGAACAAGTTTTTTAACATTTTTTATTTTGATGTTTTCTGGCAGGAAGGGAATATCATTATGAAGAGCATGTATTTCTGATGGGTATTCAATATCTACGTCCAAAATATAGCCATACTCGTCGTCATCAGCAATATTCATGACATCAATGTCATCGGGACAGGTCCATTGAAAGTCGTCGTACGGAAGGGGCTGTACCATTGCATGGCCATACAGATTGTTACAATCCTGGTACGAGATGAAGGTTGATGGTTGACTGGGGTCAAAGTTAGGCAGATATTTGTTGTTGGCTTCTATGTAGCGATGGGAAACCTGGCATATACCCCCTCGAATGCCACTTTCCACCATAAGAATTTGTTCGTAATCTTGTAATAATTGCAACTCGACACCAGTAAATCGTAGCATTGCGTCCCATGAAAGACTTGGAAGTGTATAATAATGGCATGGATCAAGTTTGTGAGTTTTTATTGTAACATCACGAAAAGTTTCAAAAACATCGGCCAGCAATAAAACATCTGTTTGAAGGTAAATGTCACTGTATTCTCCAAGTGTTTTACATTTGAATGTCCTCCATACATTTTCAGCGTGGGTGTAATCTTCCTCGGTGATTTCACTTCGCGTTAGACGATTATAAAATGCTTCTCGAGGGGGTAATGTTTTTATGTTTAATTTTGCCCATGAAGAAATATAATCGTATGGAAACACACCTTTGCGGGATAAAAGTTGTATATGCTGAGGTGGAAAAAATTTGGTTATTTCACGAAGATGTGAAACATTTTTGGCTAGTGAATCCAAACTAGACGGCATGAATCTGAATGTGTCCACAAATCGAATTTTCATTGATGGCGTAATTGTTTTACTAAATGTAATGTATTTTTCTTCACTGTTCGGAATAATGTCGATGTCTTTGTCGTCGTAACCCAGCTCCTTAATTATGAAATGACTGTCATAGCCGCTAAGGTTATGTAACAAAACAGGCAAAAAATTGGGTACTTGATATCGAAGGTTGCAAGATTGATGTGCTGCTCCCCTATACTTTCCGGTAAGGTGGCAATGATCACGAACTTTGATATCTGTGTCGCAGAATGCTTTGTCGCAAAGGTAACATGTTTCAGCCACTACGTGCAGAAGATCGTCTAGATTATCAAAGACCATAGGTTTCTTTGTGGAATATATTTTGGAAATTTTTTCCGCTAGAGATTTGACGTATTCCATAAAATGTTCTGCAGCGTCTTGTCCACGATATAAGTACGGCTCTGTTGGTAAAGTTGGATCCAAATTAAACACATCATCATCGGTACATTTAAGATAGACACAAAAACTAAAGGGCTTGTGATTCTGATATTTTAAAGTGTATGAAAATCTTGGATCTGGAGTAGCATTTGCAATGGGTTCAAGTATTGCTTCAAAGTCAGCATACAGAACAAAAGGCACACGAAGTGCACGTTCGACATGTTCAAACTTAATGTAAGGCTTGTCTTTTGGCATTTCGACTCGAACCGGTTTATTTTTGTCACATAATCGTTTGTGTATTACCATTCTATTTTCTCCATTATAATTAATATAGTAATGTTGGAAACAACGCTTGCATACCACTAGTCGACCGTGGTTATAAGTAAGTTGAGTGTGTACAAGTCGTTCGAAGTTTTTAATGTATACATAATGATGCAGGTTGCCACTTTTATTTGAAATAAGAAGTAAATCCCTATGATCTTCCAACTGTTCATTACAAATTTTTAGAGGGTAAACTGTATCTTTTTCCACACCAAATACATTGATTGAAATATTGTTTACTTTTTCAAATTTTTTGATGTCTTCAAGGGGTGTTGGAAACGTAACACAGTCGAAGTTGTAGCGGTGAACTAAATTGGTATACTTAGTAACTCGTTGTGGGTCTCTTGAGGTAATTAATTTTGCCAAAATTGAATATTCAAAGCAATATTGATCATTATTTTCAACATTTATGCAAGCCTTTTTATCCGCAATTGCTTTTGGTAAAGGTATATATGTGCTACCACCAAGAGGTCTGTATTTGTTTATGCGAAGTCGTAGTCCATCTACAGCTAATAGTACCCATCCACTTTTTTTTAACTGTGTCTCCTCTAATTCCCTCTTCAGTTTTTCAAAGGAAGTGTCAACTAATTCATCTAAGTTTGAATCTCTAACCACCACTACATTTTTGGTCTTAAAGGATGCATTTAGTTCTTCACTGAGTTGATTATGAAGTAAACAGTCAACGAGAATGTTAAATTTAATGGCTCCATTTCTATTTAGTTCCATCTCCAACAAATTAAGCACCTGTTGCTTTATTGACAATAAAAATTGCGTCATGTCCAAATTCGTATCGGATCGTAGAAAAAATGACTTTAGGCGACTAGCAAATGCAGTTTCATATGGTGCTATTCCTTGGGAATTGGGTATAGTGGCTAACAGCTGATCAACGGGCGGTTCTACACGTCGATTTTTGATTTGTGGTTGACCACACACTTGTTCATGCCGCTTGTGGTTATGTAGGTTGGTAAAGGTATGTTGACAATGTTGACAAGTACCATTATACATTGCATTACACAATCTTTCATGTCTCGTGCGATTGGAGGCGTTGGTAAAGACTTTCCCACATTTCGAGCATATTTTTGCAATTTCACGTTCAAATTGTTCTTGATCAGGAAACAAATCTTCATGATGTCTTTTAGAAACTGAACTTGTTGGTTGGCATACGGCTTCATGACGCTGTCGATTGTATGTGTTGGAAAATACTTTACCACATGTTCCACAAATTTTCGTAATAATTCGTTCAAAGTCGGCTTGATCCTTAAACAATTGATCCATTTTTTACGTAATAAGTAATTCAAAGTACTTAAACAATATCGCAGAAGAAATATATCAGCTCGTTCTAACTTCACTTTGTAGGTGGCGAAGTCGAAGTCGGATGAATAATGATTCAAAAGCAAGCCAGATCTTATATATATACTTATACAAAATACAAAGCATGCGCGCTAGCAATCATCTGGTTTCTTATCGGTGTGATGTCACAGACAAGTCTTGACAGGAATATTATATAGCGTTTATATCTGCTAATGTTATCTGGTGGAATGTTCTAGAACAACTGCTGTTATCTGTTACTTGACTTATCAACATCTGTGAAGGTCACGAATAAAACTGATTTAGTAGTCCGCATGGGTATTATACTTATATATTCGTGCAGGACCGAATACAAAACACGTGCCTTATCAACATCTGGTTTCTTATCGGCGTGACGTCACAAACAAGTCTCGACTTGTCTGCGGCAGTGTAAACAACTTATTCTGCCTTCGATAGGTATATAAGGAAGTGACGTATAAGATTTTTTTAATATTTTAATATGGAACCAAAAATTCAAAATATCGTCGCAACCGCGAACTTAAGTGTTCCATTAGATATCAAGATGATAACGTCCCAAAATCAAAAAGTAAAGTACAATGCAAAGATGAATAATGCTATTATTAAAATAGAAAATCCAAAATGTACCGCACTTGTTTTTAAAACTGGAAAAATTGTATGTATAGGTACAAAAAATGAAAGTGATGCATTTAAGGCGTGCACCGAATTTGAAAATATTATAATTAAAATGGGGTTTAATGCACATTTGACTGAATTTAAAATTCAAAACATAACAGCAAGTTGTGACCTTCAATTTTCAGTTGATTTACACAAATTACATGCCATCCTTCGAAATAGTATATACGAGCCAGAATTATTTCCCGGTTTAAGATTTCAACTAAGTTACCCTAAAGTGACTTTTCTCATATTTAGATCGGGAAAAATTGTCTTAACAGGAGCAAAGATTGAAAAACACATTTACTCGGCATTTCGATTTTTGTATCCAACAATTAAAGAAGGTAAAAAACCATAAATAGTCATAAGAAACATGGATGCAAGACTGCTAAAACTATATAAGGAACCTCAATTCTACGTAACTTTATTATTATAATATAAGATTATTTAATCATGCGTTTTATTAAACAAAATGTACGACTTCCTATATGGAACATAGAAGATTCGGAGAATCAAGAAAGACCTTCAAGACATGGATCACTTTTGCCGAATAGTATACGATGCATTATATGTGGACCTTCGAATTGTGGAAAAACCAACTTGATGCTTACACTTATTTACTCTCCTAATGGTTTAAGATTTCAAAACGTTTACCTATTTAGTAAAACCATTTTTCAGCCTAAATATCAAACACTTGCAAAGATTATAAACTCAATTGATGAAATTGGATTGCACCTTTTCGATGACAATGCCAATGTTCCTCATCCAAGCTCTGCAAAGTCAAATTCCATTTTTATATTTGATGACATTGCTTGCGATAAACAAGACAATGTACGTAATTATTATTGTCAAGGACGGCACAGTGGGGTAGATGCTTTTTACCTTTGTCAAAGTTATGCTCATATTCCCAAACATTTAATAAGGGATAATGCTAACCTCTTGATTCTTTTTAAACAGGATAATTTAAATGTTAAACGATTATATGATGATCATGTTAATTCTGACATGTCTTTAAAAAATTTCAAATCTCTTTGCGATCATTGTTGGAATCGTAAATATGGTTTTGTAGTGATAGATAAAGACAAGGATATAAATGACGGACGTTATCGCTGTGGTTTCGATGTCTATATAAGAATGTAGTAGTACATCTTTATAGTAATTAAAATTATCAACATGGATTCACTGAAACTTGCTGATGACATTGAAAAAAGTACAACGAATATCAAAGAAAAATACTTGACACTTAAACGAACTGTGGCCGAAAATGAAGAATATTTAAATAGAACTTTTAATCCAATTACCAAACATTTAAAACTAATAACAGATAATATGCAATATCCAGAACAATCGTTTGATAGCAGCAGCACCAGCATTGAAGATTTTAAATTTAAAATGCCTCAAGAATCTTCCACTCCACTGAAATTTAAGGATTATAGTCATAAAAATGGCAATGTACCTGGGCGTAGTGCAAATGAAACTACTTTTAAAAGTGTTGAACAAACACCTACAAAAAATTCAATATTTTCTTCTCCTGCAGTTTGGCCAAACCGAAAAGACGGTCATTCTCCCTTACTTCCAATACCATCGACTTCATTTTTTAATACTCATAATAGTTTATCTCCTATGCCGTTAAATATTATACAGAAAGAACAAAATGCAAAAAGGACAACTTTACCTCATAATTCCACGATAACACCAGAAATTCAACAAGAAAGTGGTCAATCATCATTAATTCCAATACCATCGACGTCATTTTTTACTTCTCAAGGAAATTTAACACTCAGAAATAATTCTCCCAAGCCTTGCACCTCAGCATCAAATTCAACAAAGCAACATACTGTAAATACTACAAGTACGACTAATAATTCGACAACAAAAAAGCGGTTATCAGAACATTCAATTGATGGAACATCAAATTTTGGACTATTGGCATCAGAGTATGTAAACAAAGTAATAAATGATGAAATGGATGGATATGACTTAATTTACGGGGTACGTTACGATGGAAAGCGTCTACTTATGGGTAATGCCGAAATAAAAATCCACAATGACATTATTAATGTAGGTGGACATACAACATTTTTGGGAACGCCGGGTCTATATAAGCTGATGTTTCTAAAGCAACCTGGAACAGAATCTATTGAAAGATCCGAATGGAAAACATATCAAAAAATTTTATCACTTACAAAAGCGCATAAAAAAAGTTTTAGTCCTACTGGAAAAGTAAACAGACTTCTAAATAACAAAAAATATACACGTGTGATTTCAAAACTGTTTCCGTATAAAAAAAAATAAATGGATGCCAAACAACAGATTGTAAACGAACTTCATAAACCGGCAAGAAGAAATTTTAAACGTCGCTCTGTAATTTTAAAAGGTATCGACGATCTTTGGCAAGCTGATCTTATTGAAATGATACCGTATTCTCGACAAAATAATGGCTATAAATATATACTAGTTAATATAGATGGATTTTCAAAATATGCTTGGGCAGAGCCATTGAAAAATAAGTCAGCATCTGAAGTGGCAAAAGCATTTTCCCGAATTTTGAAATCAGGGAGAACGCCAAAACATTTACAAACTGATCAAGGAAAGGAATTTTTTAATGGAACATTTTCAAAACTTATATCAAAACATAATATTAATCATTATTCGACATATAGCAACATTAAGGCTTGTATGGCCGAGAGATTAAATAGAACTCTTAAAAATCACTTATGGAAACAGTTTAGTTTACAAGGGTCCTACAAATGGGTAAAATATTTACCGATCCTATTAAAACAATATAATACTACAATCCATAGTACAATAAATATGAAACCATCTGCCGTGAAAGGAAAAAACATAGAAAGACAATTGTTAAATAACGTTTATACTACAACAAGTGAGACTCGTCAACCCAAGTACTTGGTTAATGACCACGTAAGACTTTCAAAATATCGTTCACAGTTTACAAAAGGTTACACACCATCTTGGACAACAGAAATTTTTCGTATTACCAAGGTTAAAAGAACAAAACCAACTACTTACTTACTGTCGGATACTTTAGGAAATCCGATCCAAGGTGGTTTCTATGAAGAAGAAATACAAAAGGTCAAACATCCAGATGTATATCTTGTTGAAAAAGTACTTAAACGAAAAGGTGATAAGGTACTGATAAAATGGTTAGGATTTGATTCATCACGCAACACGTGGGAAAGTGCAAAGAACCTAAAACTATAAAAGGAAGTACCTCGTACTCAATTACCTACCTACAAATGAAAAAAAAATTATTAACCACAATGAAAAAACGAATTCGTGTAATTAAACCACCGAAAAAAATTGGTGGAAAATTTGGAACAACCGATTGGACCACATCAAACACGGATTTAAAATATTTAGTAAAATTAATGTCTATTAAGAATTTTCGGGGTGTTTACGATTTAAATAATTTGCCAATCAAACCAAGACCAAACGAAAAAGCTATAATATGTCTCAAGACATCTGATGGATTTCATTGGGTGTGCTTCATAAAAAGTGGTAAGTGTGTCCGCTATTTTAATAGCATCGGAAATAAACCCCCACCAATTGAACTTGAACGTTATTTAAAAAATTTAAAAATTACGTGGAACAAGAAAAGATATCAACGTCCTGGAACATCATACTGCGGTTTTCTATGTCTTTTGTTTTTAAAGGAAATTCTATAAGAAATTCTATATAAGGAAGTACCACAACAGTAATTAAGTTAAAAAACAAATCATGACACTTCTTAACGTTTTGGAACCTTCCACTTTGGATGAAGGTATTGAGGGTATCGAATATCATACTCACTACCCATTTGCTTCAACATCATTAGACCACGGAGATGAAATTGTGATTTCTATTCAACATCAAGATATATATACACTTCCATGGCAAAGCTACATTTACATTGAAGGTAGATTTACCAAAGAAAATAATGAAAATCCAGATGATACCATTAGTTTAACAAATAACGCCTTTGCTTTTCTTTTTGATGAAATACGATATGAATTAAATGGCGTAGAAATTGATCGTGTACGAAACCTTGGACTTACCACTACAATGAAAGGATATTTAACACATTCGATGAATGACAAGCACATAATCGAAAACTATGGATTAGGATCATCTTCAGAATACAGTTATACTGAAATAACAGAAGAAGGATACTTTAATGTGTGCATTCCTCTGGCATTTCTACTCAGCTTTGCCGATGATCATAAAAAAGTAATCGTTAATATGAAACAAGACCTAATTCTTATGCGATCACGAAGAGATGAAAATTGCTACTTGTCTATACCTGATGATGATAACCGAATTACAAAAGGTAAAATTTCACTGACAAAATTATTTTTAAAAATGCCTTATGTTACTGTTTCCCCAAGTCAAAAACTTACACTTTTACGTCATTTGGAAACTGGTCTTGTATTAAACCTAAATTTCAGAAGTTGGGAAATATACGAATATCCTTTACTACCACGAAATCGTAATCATATTTGGTGTGTCAAAACGACAACACAAATTGAAAAGCCACGTTACGTAATTATAGGTTTTCAAACATCGCGAAAAAATGAGAATAAAAAATTGGCCTGCAAATTCGATCACTGCAATGTTACAAATCTTAAATTATTTCTAAATTCCAAAGTGTACCCATACGATGATCTAAATTTGGATTTCACTAAGGGTCATTTTGCTTTACTTTACCATATGTATGCCGCATTCAGATCGTCATATTACCCCAACACAGATCCATCTCCATTGCTTTCTAGATGTGAATTTGGAAAAACACCGCTAATAGTTTTAGATTGTTCCAAACAATCGGATTCTATTAAGACGGGATCCATAGATGTCAGATTAGAATTTGAAGCAGATACCATGTTTCCAGCAAATACAGCTGCATATTGTTTAATTGTTCATAACAGGGTTGTTGAATATAGTCCCTTTACCGGTAATGTACGGCGGATAGTATAATAATTTACGCCACTGTTCATAGATGGCGCTATACTACATCTCTCTTAATTCTGTCTAAGCACTAAAGCCTATATATGGGAGCTCGTTTTCACCAGATTTCATATTTATGTATGGTCACTGGCATTGGCTATAAACGCTTGTAAACCATATTGATAAAAAATGTTGTATGTAGTAGACTTTCAGGGCTTTAAAGACAATAATAATGAATTTATTATTAAAGAGTTTGCCATTTGTTCCGTAAATGGAGAGTACCAAGAGCATTGGTTAATAAAACCACCCTATGCTATAGAACATTTAAATTATAAACAGCGTAAGCAATATCAATGGGTGCTGAATAATTTGCACGGTATCAAATGGGAAGATGGCTTTATTACATTGCAGGAACTTTTTAACATACTTTCAAATTTTCAGGGTTTTTTTCTCATTAAAGGTTTAGAAAAGAAAAAACATCTTCAAAAGTTTGGTTTTGTCGTTATATCATTAGATTCGTTTAATTGTCCAGCTCTAAATACATTGATTGTTTCTAAAACGTGTTGTTTCAGACATCAACATTTACGAAAGTGTGCTTTAAATAATGTAATAAATTTAGCACTATGGATTTCACAAAGTTTACTTAAAAAATTTAATTTAGTTTAGTTCTTATCAGGACTTAAGGGGTAAAAAATTATGAAAAAAATCACAAAAAAAAATTAAAAAAGCATAAAAATCACAAAAAAAATTTAAAATTATAAAAAAACCACAAAAAAATTACAAAAAACCAAAAAAAACAAAAAAATATAAAAAAGAGATCAGAGAAGGCACCTCTGCAAAATCTCGAGCCTTGACGGGGCGCAGGGGCTTACGAAAGGTATGTCATTTTTGGTATGTACATTTTAATTACCTTAGATACCTTTCAAACTAATCGAGATTAAAAAAAATTACCATCGTTAAAAAATTCAAAATTAAAATAAAAGAAATAAAAGAAAAAAGAAAAAACGAAGCTGCCGTATTGGGGGATCGAACCAGCATAGAATGCACTATCCGCCTTACAACTATACCGATATACCAACAGGGCCACGGCAGCTTCGACAAATCATATCTTATTCCCAGCATAACAATAATACACAGCTGGGTGTGACGTCACAGACAAGTTCTGACAGGCAAAATCGAAAATTCAGAAATGTAAACAACAGCAAACAGCTGGTGGTGTGACGTCACAGACAAGTCCTGACAGGCAAAGTCGGAAATTCATGAATGTAAACAACAGCAGCAAACAGCTGGTGTGACGTCACTCGTTTTGTATTCGGTCCTGCACGATGTTATAGGTGCCGGCTGATCGCAGTAGTCGGCCGCGGCTACCGCACGTGGTCACATGACATGGCTACCATGTGGTCACGTGGTCACAATACTAACAGCTGATTGGTCGAGCTACCACGCATGCGCAGTACGAAATAGCCGGGTGGTGGGGATACGAAACTATATAAGGAGGTGCATGACCAGCAAATTTCAGTCAGGCTGCAGACTTCGTGGTGGTAGGATCGTGTGACTGTCGCGTATGTAAAAGTGAGGTTATGTATTCATGGTGGTTGGTGGTGGTGGCGGGGAATTGGAGAATTTGGCGGGAAAGTCTATATAAGGAAGTGAAGCTGATCGGTAGTCAGTCGTGCTTCAGGCTATCAGCTGATAAGGTCAAATCAAGGTCACATGGTGGGGATGCGAAACTATATAAGGAGGTGGATGACCAGCAAATTTCAGTCAGGCTGCAGACTTCAAGCTGGTAGGACGTGTCATCAGGTAGCTAAGTATGATAGGTTGTATGTGTGTGTTTTAGGTTAGGGTGGTGGCCGCCATCTTGTTTGCCTGTCAGTTGTATGTCTGTTTTTGACAGCTGTCATTTGGGTGTCTACCTGTCTGCATGTCTGACTTTTTTTTTCAGGTTAGGTCAACAGGGCACTGACGCATGCGCAGACCATATGTCAGTAGGCCGGTAACACAGTGCCCTGTTGACGCAGACCGGATGTCGGTAAGTCGGTATTGCAGTTTCCTACTTACCGACATTTTTCGGTTACAGTTTTCTATTTTTTTAAAAATTGGCGGGAGATGTCCTCGAACGAACAAAACACCTCTACTATCTTATAGCATTTTTTTTTACCCAACCAGAAAAAAATTGTTAGTAAAAAATACTGTGGCTTTTAGTTTGTGCACCTAGATAAATTGGATTTAGATAAAAATAGTATTTTGGTAGATAGACTCAACTTAGATTAAAAACTGATTAAACAAATGACACACATTCGTAAACCAAATTTTAATCAGTTCTGATATTTAAAATTGTATGCACAAATATTTTTAATTTTTATGCAAAAAAATATCCAATGGAAGCCATGGGCAAAGTATACTTATACAAAAATATACTCCTTATTCTCGACTTGACTGCGAAAAGTATAATAATGTAGAAACAACTTGACAAGCAATAAAAATCGATCATTTTAAATAAATCAGAACTAAAATTATTTGTAACTTTATTTTTATACGCCAAGGGGTCGATACTCGATTGGTAAACTAAATGTTAGATGAAACGGAATTGGACATTTTGGTTTTAGTTAATTAATATTATGTTAGTAGCGCAGTAAATTTGTCTATTAAAAAAATTAATCGTATTGATTGAGATAAAAACAAAATTAAAGAACAACATTTATTTTTTTAAGTCATTTAAAAGGTACAACAATATTAAAATTTATGACCAGAAAAACGAAATACTGAAAAAACATCTTAATTGACTATAATAAAATTATTACAATAAATACTCGCATTCCTTATCATTTAAATATCGAAAGTAGAATTACAAATTTTTAACGTTTTTTAAACGAAAAAAAATAAGTACAAAATAAATACTATTTTTTGCTGTCAATACTTTTAAAATAAAAAATTGCTTTGGTAACACAATTAGCAATCAATCGTAAAGGTCAATTCTTTCAGTTTAAGCGGGTTTTAAAGTGCATCTTATATACACTATAAACGGCAAATAAATACCTAACTATTATTACTTTAAAATTGTTAAATTATTGGCGCTAGGTTTACCTTTTAATTTACTTGGTTTTTATTTCGGGTTCATTAGGCCACGACCATGTTTTAGGAAGAGAAGGTTTGTACATGTAGTTATACAGAAGACTTTTAATGTACTCTTTGTAATCCTTGGGTTCGGGATATTTTGTTGCTTTACCTATTAAAACAAGAATGAGTTATAATCAATAGGAAGTAGGAAAAAAAATTGCCTAGCGATTGTTGATTTGCCAGAAAAATGTTGACAGAACTATCTGACGTAAATCAGATCTAGTTTTGGAACTCGTTTCTTATATTGTATGTGAATGTCAGTTTTCGTGACGTCATTAAAACTAGTTTAGTTAGTATTTATGATTTGGATGTCAAATCTAATAAATTAGTCTTGACTCTTGAGGACAGCTGGACAAAAATAAGTTTTTGGCCTTATCTGAAAGATTTTTGCTCTAAATCAAACTCAATATCTTCGAATTGTCAGCAACAAGATGTATAAAAACATTCAATTTTTTGTAGCTTGGTCAATCATGTGTAATAATTAAACTACAAGGTATTTTTATCTAGTTTATCTCTCGGTTTGTCTTTGAATTTTTAAAGTAAAAGTAGTGTTATGAATCATAAAATAAGATTTTTGCGGTAGCCCGTTTAAGAATGGCGGTTAAGCAATTAAATTATAGGTAGAATAAAGTCCGATGTATAGTTTATTGCACCTTTTCGATGACAATGCCAATGTTCCTCATCCAAGCTCTGCAAAGTCAAATTCCATTTTTATATTTGATGACATTGCTTGCGATAAACAAGACAATGTACGTAATTATTATTGTCAAGGACGGCACAGTGGGGTAGATGCTTTTTACCTTTGTCAAAGTTATGCTCATATTCCCAAACATTTAATAAGGGATAATGCTAACCTCTTGATTCTTTTTAAACAGGATAATTTAAATGTTAAACGATTATATGATGATCATGTTAATTCTGACATGTCTTTAAAAAATTTCAAATCTCTTTGCGATCATTGTTGGAATCGTAAATATGGTTTTGTAGTGATAGATAAAGACAAGGATATAAATGACGGACGTTATCGCTGTGGTTTCGATGTCTATATAAGAATGTAGTAGTACATCTTTATAGTAATTAAAATTATCAACATGGATTCACTGAAACTTGCTGATGACATTGAAAAAAGTACAACGAATATCAAAGAAAAATACTTGACACTTAAACGAACTGTGGCCGAAAATGAAGAATATTTAAATAGAACTTTTAATCCAATTACCAAACATTTAAAACTAATAACAGATAATATGCAATATCCAGAACAATCGTTTGATAGCAGCAGCACCAGCATTGAAGATTTTAAATTTAAAATGCCTCAAGAATCTTCCACTCCACTGAAATTTAAGGATTATAGTCATAAAAATGGCAATGTACCTGGGCGTAGTGCAAATGAAACTACTTTTAAAAGTGTTGAACAAACACCTACAAAAAATTCAATATTTTCTTCTCCTGCAGTTTGGCCAAACCGAAAAGACGGTCATTCTCCCTTACTTCCAATACCATCGACTTCATTTTTTAATACTCATAATAGTTTATCTCCTATGCCGTTAAATATTATACAGAAAGAACAAAATGCAAAAAGGACAACTTTACCTCATAATTCCACGATAACACCAGAAATTCAACAAGAAAGTGGTCAATCATCATTAATTCCAATACCATCGACGTCATTTTTTACTTCTCAAGGAAATTTAACACTCAGAAATAATTCTCCCAAGCCTTGCACCTCAGCATCAAATTCAACAAAGCAACATACTGTAAATACTACAAGTACGACTAATAATTCGACAACAAAAAAGCGGTTATCAGAACATTCAATTGATGGAACATCAAATTTTGGACTATTGGCATCAGAGTATGTAAACAAAGTAATAAATGATGAAATGGATGGATATGACTTAATTTACGGGGTACGTTACGATGGAAAGCGTCTACTTATGGGTAATGCCGAAATAAAAATCCACAATGACATTATTAATGTAGGTGGACATACAACATTTTTGGGAACGCCGGGTCTATATAAGCTGATGTTTCTAAAGCAACCTGGAACAGAATCTATTGAAAGATCCGAATGGAAAACATATCAAAAAATTTTATCACTTACAAAAGCGCATAAAAAAAGTTTTAGTCCTACTGGAAAAGTAAACAGACTTCTAAATAACAAAAAATATACACGTGTGATTTCAAAACTGTTTCCGTATAAAAAAAAATAAATGGATGCCAAACAACAGATTGTAAACGAACTTCATAAACCGGCAAGAAGAAATTTTAAACGTCGCTCTGTAATTTTAAAAGGTATCGACGATCTTTGGCAAGCTGATCTTATTGAAATGATACCGTATTCTCGACAAAATAATGGCTATAAATATATACTAGTTAATATAGATGGATTTTCAAAATATGCTTGGGCAGAGCCATTGAAAAATAAGTCAGCATCTGAAGTGGCAAAAGCATTTTCCCGAATTTTGAAATCAGGGAGAACGCCAAAACATTTACAAACTGATCAAGGAAAGGAATTTTTTAATGGAACATTTTCAAAACTTATATCAAAACATAATATTAATCATTATTCGACATATAGCAACATTAAGGCTTGTATGGCCGAGAGATTAAATAGAACTCTTAAAAATCACTTATGGAAACAGTTTAGTTTACAAGGGTCCTACAAATGGGTAAAATATTTACCGATCCTATTAAAACAATATAATACTACAATCCATAGTACAATAAATATGAAACCATCTGCCGTGAAAGGAAAAAACATAGAAAGACAATTGTTAAATAACGTTTATACTACAACAAGTGAGACTCGTCAACCCAAGTACTTGGTTAATGACCACGTAAGACTTTCAAAATATCGTTCACAGTTTACAAAAGGTTACACACCATCTTGGACAACAGAAATTTTTCGTATTACCAAGGTTAAAAGAACAAAACCAACTACTTACTTACTGTCGGATACTTTAGGAAATCCGATCCAAGGTGGTTTCTATGAAGAAGAAATACAAAAGGTCAAACATCCAGATGTATATCTTGTTGAAAAAGTACTTAAACGAAAAGGTGATAAGGTACTGATAAAATGGTTAGGATTTGATTCATCACGCAACACGTGGGAAAGTGCAAAGAACCTAAAACTATAAAAGGAAGTACCTCGTACTCAATTACCTACCTACAAATGAAAAAAAAATTATTAACCACAATGAAAAAACGAATTCGTGTAATTAAACCACCGAAAAAAATTGGTGGAAAATTTGGAACAACCGATTGGACCACATCAAACACGGATTTAAAATATTTAGTAAAATTAATGTCTATTAAGAATTTTCGGGGTGTTTACGATTTAAATAATTTGCCAATCAAACCAAGACCAAACGAAAAAGCTATAATATGTCTCAAGACATCTGATGGATTTCATTGGGTGTGCTTCATAAAAAGTGGTAAGTGTGTCCGCTATTTTAATAGCATCGGAAATAAACCCCCACCAATTGAACTTGAACGTTATTTAAAAAATTTAAAAATTACGTGGAACAAGAAAAGATATCAACGTCCTGGAACATCATACTGCGGCTTTCTATGTCTTTTGTTTTTAAAGGAAATTCTATAAGAAATTCTATATAAGGAAGTACCACAACAGTAATTAAGTTAAAAAACAAATCATGACACTTCTTAACGTTTTGGAACCTTCCACTTTGGATGAAGGTATTGAGGGTATCGAATATCATACTCACTACCCATTTGCTTCAACATCATTAGACCACGGAGATGAAATTGTGATTTCTATTCAACATCAAGATATATATACACTTCCATGGCAAAGCTACATTTACATTGAAGGTAGATTTACCAAAGAAAATAATGAAAATCCAGATGATACCATTAGTTTAACAAATAACGCCTTTGCTTTTCTTTTTGATGAAATACGATATGAATTAAATGGCGTAGAAATTGATCGTGTACGAAACCTTGGACTTACCACTACAATGAAAGGATATTTAACACATTCGATGAATGACAAGCACATAATCGAAAACTATGGATTAGGATCATCTTCAGAATACAGTTATACTGAAATAACAGAAGAAGGATACTTTAATGTGTGCATTCCTCTGGCATTTCTACTCAGCTTTGCCGATGATCATAAAAAAGTAATCGTTAATATGAAACAAGACCTAATTCTTATGCGATCACGAAGAGATGAAAATTGCTACTTGTCTATACCTGATGATGATAACCGAATTACAAAAGGTAAAATTTCACTGACAAAATTATTTTTAAAAATGCCTTATGTTACTGTTTCCCCAAGTCAAAAACTTACACTTTTACGTCATTTGGAAACTGGTCTTGTATTAAACCTAAATTTCAGAAGTTGGGAAATATACGAATATCCTTTACTACCACGAAATCGTAATCATATTTGGTGTGTCAAAACGACAACACAAATTGAAAAGCCACGTTACGTAATTATAGGTTTTCAAACATCGCGAAAAAATGAGAATAAAAAATTGGCCTGCAAATTCGATCACTGCAATGTTACAAATCTTAAATTATTTCTAAATTCCAAAGTGTACCCATACGATGATCTAAATTTGGATTTCACTAAGGGTCATTTTGCTTTACTTTACCATATGTATGCCGCATTCAGATCGTCATATTACCCCAACACAGATCCATCTCCATTGCTTTCTAGATGTGAATTTGGAAAAACACCGCTAATAGTTTTAGATTGTTCCAAACAATCGGATTCTATTAAGACGGGATCCATAGATGTCAGATTAGAATTTGAAGCAGATACCATGTTTCCAGCAAATACAGCTGCATATTGTTTAATTGTTCATAACAGGGTTGTTGAATATAGTCCCTTTACCGGTAATGTACGGCGGATAGTATAATAATTTACGCCACTGTTCATAGATGGCGCTATACTACATCTCTCTTAATTCTGTCTAAGCACTAAAGCCTATATATGGGAGCTCGTTTTCACCAGATTTCATATTTATGTATGGTCACTGGCATTGGCTATAAACGCTTGTAAACCATATTGATAAAAAATGTTGTATGTAGTAGACTTTCAGGGCTTTAAAGACAATAATAATGAATTTATTATTAAAGAGTTTGCCATTTGTTCCGTAAATGGAGAGTACCAAGAGCATTGGTTAATAAAACCACCCTATGCTATAGAACATTTAAATTATAAACAGCGTAAGCAATATCAATGGGTGCTGAATAATTTGCACGGTATCAAATGGGAAGATGGCTTTATTACATTGCAGGAACTTTTTAACATACTTTCAAATTTTCAGGGTTTTTTTCTCATTAAAGGTTTAGAAAAGAAAAAACATCTTCAAAAGTTTGGTTTTGTCGTTATATCATTAGATTCGTTTAATTGTCCAGCTCTAAATACATTGATTGTTTCTAAAACGTGTTGTTTCAGACATCAACATTTACGAAAGTGTGCTTTAAATAATGTAATAAATTTAGCACTATGGATTTCACAAAGTTTACTTAAAAAATTTAATTTAGTTTAGTTCTTATCAGGACTTAAGGGGTAAAAAATTATGAAAAAAATCACAAAAAAAAATTAAAAAAGCATAAAAATCACAAAAAAAATTTAAAATTATAAAAAAACCACAAAAAAATTACAAAAAACCAAAAAAAACAAAAAAATATAAAAAAGAGATCAGAGAAGGCACCTCTGCAAAATCTCGAGCCTTGACGGGGCGCAGGGGCTTACGAAAGGTATGTCATTTTTGGTATGTACATTTTAATTACCTTAGATACCTTTCAAACTAATCGAGATTAAAAAAAATTACCATCGTTAAAAAATTCAAAATTAAAATAAAAGAAATAAAAGAAAAAAGAAAAAACGAAGCTGCCGTATTGGGGGATCGAACCAGCATAGAATGCACTATCCGCCTTACAACTATACCGATATACCAACAGGGCCACGGCAGCTTCGACAAATCATATCTTATTCCCAGCATAACAATAATACACAGCTGGGTGTGACGTCACAGACAAGTTCTGACAGGCAAAATCGAAAATTCAGAAATGTAAACAACAGCAAACAGCTGGTGGTGTGACGTCACAGACAAGTCCTGACAGGCAAAGTCGGAAATTCATGAATGTAAACAACAGCAGCAAACAGCTGGTGTGACGTCACTCGTTTTGTATTCGGTCCTGCACGATGTTATAGGTGCCGGCTGATCGCAGTAGTCGGCCGCGGCTACCGCACGTGGTCACATGACATGGCTACCATGTGGTCACGTGGTCACAATACTAACAGCTGATTGGTCGAGCTACCACGCATGCGCAGTACGAAATAGCCGGGTGGTGGGGATACGAAACTATATAAGGAGGTGCATGACCAGCAAATTTCAGTCAGGCTGCAGACTTCGTGGTGGTAGGATCGTGTGACTGTCGCGTATGTAAAAGTGAGGTTATGTATTCATGGTGGTTGGTGGTGGTGGCGGGGAATTGGAGAATTTGGCGGGAAAGTCTATATAAGGAAGTGAAGCTGATCGGTAGTCAGTCGTGCTTCAGGCTATCAGCTGATAAGGTCAAATCAAGGTCACATGGTGGGGATGCGAAACTATATAAGGAGGTGGATGACCAGCAAATTTCAGTCAGGCTGCAGACTTCAAGCTGGTAGGACGTGTCATCAGGTAGCTAAGTATGATAGGTTGTATGTGTGTGTTTTAGGTTAGGGTGGTGGCCGCCATCTTGTTTGCCTGTCAGTTGTATGTCTGTTTTTGACAGCTGTCATTTGGGTGTCTACCTGTCTGCATGTCTGACTTTTTTTTTCAGGTTAGGTCAACAGGGCACTGACGCATGCGCAGACCATATGTCAGTAGGCCGGTAACACAGTGCCCTGTTGACGCAGACCGGATGTCGGTAAGTCGGTATTGCAGTTTCCTACTTACCGACATTTTTCGGTTACAGTTTTCTATTTTTTTAAAAATTGGCGGGAGATGTCCTCGAACGAACAAAACACCTCTACTATCTTATAGCATTTTTTTTTACCCAACCAGAAAAAAATTGTTAGTAAAAAATACTGTGGCTTTTAGTTTGTGCACCTAGATAAATTGGATTTAGATAAAAATAGTATTTTGGTAGATAGACTCAACTTAGATTAAAAACTGATTAAACAAATGACACACATTCGTAAACCAAATTTTAATCAGTTCTGATATTTAAAATTGTATGCACAAATATTTTTAATTTTTATGCAAAAAAATATCCAATGGAAGCCATGGGCAAAGTATACTTATACAAAAATATACTCCTTATTCTCGACTTGACTGCGAAAAGTATAATAATGTAGAAACAACTTGACAAGCAATAAAAATCGATCATTTTAAATAAATCAGAACTAAAATTATTTGTAACTTTATTTTTATACGCCAAGGGGTCGATACTCGATTGGTAAACTAAATGTTAGATGAAACGGAATTGGACATTTTGGTTTTAGTTAATTAATATTATGTTAGTAGCGCAGTAAATTTGTCTATTAAAAAAATTAATCGTATTGATTGAGATAAAAACAAAATTAAAGAACAACATTTATTTTTTTAAGTCATTTAAAAGGTACAACAATATTAAAATTTATGACCAGAAAAACGAAATACTGAAAAAACATCTTAATTGACTATAATAAAATTATTACAATAAATACTCGCATTCCTTATCATTTAAATATCGAAAGTAGAATTACAAATTTTTAACGTTTTTTAAACGAAAAAAAATAAGTACAAAATAAATACTATTTTTTGCTGTCAATACTTTTAAAATAAAAAATTGCTTTGGTAACACAATTAGCAATCAATCGTAAAGGTCAATTCTTTCAGTTTAAGCGGGTTTTAAAGTGCATCTTATATACACTATAAACGGCAAATAAATACCTAACTATTATTACTTTAAAATTGTTAAATTATTGGCGCTAGGTTTACCTTTTAATTTACTTGGTTTTTATTTCGGGTTCATTAGGCCACGACCATGTTTTAGGAAGAGAAGGTTTGTACATGTAGTTATACAGAAGACTTTTAATGTACTCTTTGTAATCCTTGGGTTCGGGATATTTTGTTGCTTTACCTATTAAAACAAGAATGAGTTATAATCAATAGGAAGTAGGAAAAAAAATTGCCTAGCGATTGTTGATTTGCCAGAAAAATGTTGACAGAACTATCTGACGTAAATCAGATCTAGTTTTGGAACTCGTTTCTTATATTGTATGTGAATGTCAGTTTTCGTGACGTCATTAAAACTAGTTTAGTTAGTATTTATGATTTGGATGTCAAATCTAATAAATTAGTCTTGACTCTTGAGGACAGCTGGACAAAAATAAGTTTTTGGCCTTATCTGAAAGATTTTTGCTCTAAATCAAACTCAATATCTTCGAATTGTCAGCAACAAGATGTATAAAAACATTCAATTTTTTGTAGCTTGGTCAATCATGTGTAATAATTAAACTACAAGGTATTTTTATCTAGTTTATCTCTCGGTTTGTCTTTGAATTTTTAAAGTAAAAGTAGTGTTATGAATCATAAAATAAGATTTTTGCGGTAGCCCGTTTAAGAATGGCGGTTAAGCAATTAAATTATAGGTAGAATAAAGTCCGATGTATAGTTTATAGAACGTAAATTTTACTTTACTTAGGCGTACCTTAATTTCCACGTAAAATTTTGGGTTAATTTACATCCAAGTGAAGTGGAAGTAAAGTAAAATTTACGTTTTATAAATCGGACTTAAGGCGAAGGTTAAGAAGGAATCTTACCTTCTTTGTAGGCATCTTCCATAATCTTTATGGCAATCTCAACCGAAAGTCTAGGAATTTCCTTTAATCTAGGATACAAGCTTCCAACCTCGAGATCCTCTTTTGAAATATTCTGAGAGACTGCTTGCGCTGCTATCAGGAAGTAATCATCAGCGATATGGTGAATACCTGCTGCTATAACACCGAGACCAACTCCAGGGAATATGTATGCGTTGTTACCTTGTCCGGGGCGATATTTCTTTCCGTTAAATTCCACCTCAGGGAAGGGAGAGCCGCTTGAAAATATTACACGACCCTAAAAAGCAATGAAGACTATTTTTACACCAATTAGACAAATTATCAGTTGATAAAACTCTTGTATCTTTACAAAGTTACTTTAAATATAACGTGCAAACGTTTCCTTCTCTGAAAACTAAACCAACCTCTGTATTTTCGTAAGCCGCTTGCGCAGTGCATTCCGCTTTATCAGTAGGGTTACTCAGGGCAAAAACGATTGGTTTTGGATTATTTGCAGCCATAATTTTCAAAATTTCTGGCGTAAACGCCCCGCCACTTGTTGATGCACCAATCAGCGCAGTAGGTTTAACGGAAGCAACTATGTCCTGTAAGTTTTTACTATCGGGAGCATCTTTAGAATACCAATTTTGACGATCATTTAAACTGGAACTTCTTGATTTTGTTAAAAGTCCATCAATATCCACCATCCATATCTTTTTCCGGGCTTCTTCTGTTGGTGTTCCTTCTTTTTCCATAGCGCGGACGCATAAGTCAGCGATTCCTAATGCGGCTCCACCAGCGCCGTAAAAGAGAATTACGTTGTCGGAGAGTTTTTTGCCAGTCATTCTGTTTGAAGCCAATAGACCAGCTACGGCAACAGAGGCTGTCCCCTGAAATATAAGCGAAATTGTCAAAATAATAATAAAAAGTGGAGTAAAAAGTGTACTTTTATTGTATCATTGACCAAGGTCCAAATTTTTATAATTAAATAACGAAAATTAACGATAATTTACATGCAAAAATGTAAAAATTAAATTTTACATCAAGTGACAAACCAGTACAAACATGGTATTTAATCTGTAGAAGGAGGCAAAAGGGATATTTATAAGTAGAGAAATGTCATTCAAAAGGTAACTCTAAAAATGGTTTTTCTACAAATATAAAACGTTTTTACCGCAATGGTGAAAAGCTAGATGAAAAAGTAGATTTTACAGTATACATATGGTTGGTCAAAATTAAGAATATCTCCATTTTTCTATTCAAATTCGATATTCAAAATCATTTTTTAAATGTCAAAAGTACTCCTGCCTACCACAGCAATGATTTTGCAGGTTTATTCTTGACAGTGGCTTACCTGAATGTCATCATTAAAGGTGCAGTATTTATTTCTATATTTGTCTAGTAATCTAAAGGCGTTGATGTTACCAAAATCTTCAAATTGAATTAGGGTATCTTGTCCATATCGCTTCACAATTGCATGCATAAATTCGTCTAAAAATTGATCATATACTTCGCCTCTAACCCGCTCTTGTCTTAATCCAACGTATAAAGGATCTTCCAAAAGGGCCTTAAAATTCGTAAATTAGTGTCAGGTTGCAAGCACAAAAAAAATTAAAAATATAGTACAACATTTGTGTAAGACTAATAACCCATAAAAATCATTTTTAATTTTAGTTACCCTATTTTTTAATGAATTTTTGTTATACGATGTTTAATTTCATGCAATTTAAAATATTCAAATTTCTAATTTTTATAATTTTTTATTACCATATTGTTAGTTCCAACATCCAGTGTGATTGGCAGGCATTGATGGGGTCTTATACCAGCCAAGGCAGTGTAAAGTGATAGTTTTCCAATAGGTATACCCATACCACAAGCTCCCAAATCTCCCAGTCCCAAAATACGTTCACCATCTGTCACCACGATAACTTTAACATTGGGTTCAGGCCTACAAAAAGCATATTTAAGTCTCTAAAAATACAGAATGTCCCAGAAACGAGTGCATATTTCAAGAGGGTAAGTAGAGGACGAAGAAATAACCAGATTTACTCGACATGTCCTAGGCAAGGGGGCACCTCGGGGGGCATTGTATAAAAACTACAGCCCTTTAAGTTTAGATCACTAAACATACTTGATGGTAAATATCTTATAAATAGTTTGTCAAAATATAATAAAATTGATGGAATCATTAACGGCAATAAAGACATTCTTTTCAAACTTGTTTTGACATTTTAAGCCCCCCTAGAAATTGTTGTAACATTTTTGTTCCCAACAATTTGGTAATTTTATTTATTGTTGCTGAAAATAGATGGGTTCAATCGGAAACTTTCTTAAAAGATGCCTTCGTTTCGGGAACACCTGTATGTAAATCAATCCAGAATGTAAATTTTAAAATGTATGTTAACAAGAAGAGTTATCAGATTTAAACCTCTATTTAAACTTGTGAGAAAACCCTTACCAATTTCTAAGAACGTCCTCCACATGCCCAATATCATTAATAGTGATAAAAAGTCCATGAGGTCTCCGGAAAATCAATCCAAACCTCTGACACGCCAAACCTACGGTTGGGGTGTACACAATGGGCATAAGCTCATCAATATTTTCAGTTAAAAGCCGAAAGAATAATTTCTCATTACGATCCAGAAGCTCAGTGAGGTAGAGATATTTGTTAAGAGGTTCCTTGTAGTTTTGCACTGACATTTTACACAGTGCAATTTGCTCCTCTTGGGATTTGTACCGGGGTGGTTGTAAGCCATGGATACCCAATGCTTGGCGTTCCTCAAGGGTAAAACCGAGGCCTTTGTTTAGCCGAGGATCACGTAGATGGTCGATTCCCATTACCTGGGAGGGAGTGATGGTGTCTCCCACCACTTCATGGTATTCTCTTTTAGGGGACTCGGGGGCATTTAAATGTTTTATTGTTTCTAGAAGCGCTGGTTTGTTTAACGATGCGGACTTCGATGAAACTCCATTTCTAAAAATAAACCTTTATTATTTTCATCTCTTGTTTAATATAAGTGTTTGTTAGTTAAAGTACCCTTAGGTATAGGTATATTTCTGCGACAAAAAAATTAAGATTTTATTGGAACTTAAGTAAAAATCCAAAGAACAATTGTATTAAAAATTAGATATCGTACATTTATCATAATCATTGTGAATGCAAGGTTAAACAATTTCTCACTTTAAAAAACCTTTTAAGGTTGTTAATTTTAAGTGCTTGTTGATGTGCGAGCATTTGCAATAAATAAGCTATGATTTTTTTTTATTACAAGAGTAACCCATTATTTTTTTGTTTTTTTTTCTTTAGGTTAACCTTTGGGGGGTTCAAATCAATGTTTAATAGGTAATTAATTTTAGGCAATAGAATGTATGGGTAAAAAACTATCTGATAAATCACAAAACACGAAAGTGGGACATGAATCATATTTCTATTATAATAGATAAGATATTAGATACGTTCAACATTAATTGTATTTTTTGTTATTTGTTTTAACTTAAAAATAGTTTTAATTTGGCTTGTATGTATTACGAGATGTATTATTTTCATTAATCATGTAAAAGGAAGCTATGGTTGCGATATAATAATAATTGAAACTTTATAAACTTGGTGTTTAATTTGTATTATCTTCAATGAAATTAAAATTATTTTAAAAAATATCATACCTAGAAGGAAGTTATTGATAACTTATTTACTATGTAGTAAATATAGAATTAATTAAATGCAGAATAATAGTTTGCATTTTTAAATATTTGTTTGAAACCTGATTTTTACAGGTTCTCAAATGCTGATTTTGCAAACTTATAAAATTCTTGTAGCATTGTGAGTATTAATGGATAGGTGCCAGAACATTTTGATCATTGCATTGTAGATTGTAATGCTAAATTTTATTATATAATTTAATCTAACGATCCTAAATTGAATGCATAAACTTTTAACAAAAAACATAAGTATAAGGTCCTTTAACGTTTAGATAAACTTGAAATAATATAATGAGTTTTATTAGCATATCTCACGTAAAACATCACTTAATTTATTGCTCGATTTATTGGCATACGTTTTTTTATAGTCATTCACATAAAAAAGATGCTGGCAATAAACAAAAACACGTAGGATGCAGAAAATATACACAGTAGCTTTTCATTTTCACGGAATTATTGATCCTTAAATAGAAATTTTATTAGTTTTCCCTGTAAAGCAGCGTCTTAATTTGGGAATAAATAAAAAATCACATAAAATGTTCTCTTGTTAATGGAAAACCTGGTAGAAAATTATGAAAATCTTTGGCTGAGTACTCACATTAGCGATCGGGGAATTAAAGCAAACATTTTGGATGAAATCCACAGCGGTGACAGCTGATCGCTTAGCTCGTTTCTATTTCGTCAATCTCACAAAACATTGAACATGCGACTGCGCCATAAGCAAAATACACATTTTTTCACACATCTAAAAATGAAGTGAAACGAGAGAGCAAGCGCAATAAATATTCAAATCCTTTGAAAATAAAATCTGAAACTAAAATTATTAGATAATTTATTTACCAAATGTGTTATACATTACATAAAATTTATGAATTTACGCGTAAAAATTGTCGTAAAACTGCAAAAAGAAGGTTTTTTTAAGGTTACAATTTTTAAACTGTCAAATCGAAACTCAAAATAAACCATGGCCACCTCAGCAAAATTGTAAATAGTTCATTTGAACAAATTTCGGAACACTAGTAGCTCCACTGTTCCAAATTGATTTCACATTTGACTTTTCAAGGTTAAGAACTGCAGCTTATCTTTATTTACAATAATTTTATATTAAATAAGGTAAATATTTAGTTTAACAATATAAAAAAATAGGCATAAGATATTTTTGTTTTAGAAAAAATGGCGGATGAGGAAGAACAACCTGAAGAAAAACCTTTTTCTATAGAACGAGCCAAACAAGGCAAAGCCGCATGTAAACTCTGCAAGCAAAAATGTCCCAAAGATGAGCTCCGCATCGCCAAATTAATGCACAATCCATTCGGTGCTGGAAAAATGAAAGCCTGGCATCACCTTGATTGCCTTTTTGCCCAATTTCTAAAACAAAGAGTTGCTACCAAAAGAATAGATTTCGTTGACGATATTGATGGGTTTGAGCAGTTGAATGAAGAGGATCAAAAAACAATTACGGAAAAAATCAATGAGTCACGTAAAAATGTTGAGGCCAAGTTTAAAATCAAACTGGATTCCCCAAAAAAAGACGTACCCCCTGCCAAGAAAATAAGCACTCAAACAAGTAAACAGGAATCAAACAAAACCACTGAACTTGATAATAAGGACATGCAATTCAAACAATTTAGGCGTTTAGTTAGCGAAATTGCAAACGTGAGTAGCTACTTAGATAAAACAGAAATTGTTTCCAACTTTTTTAAACACGGGACGGATGGCAAAAAGTTTAAAGGCAACATTACTTTATGGTGCAAGCTATTATTGCCGGGTGTTGTAAAGCGAGTTTACAATCTTCAGAGCAAGCAAATAGTCAAAATAATGTCCAAAATATTTGCTGCTAATCCTGGAGAAATGCTTGAACATTTAAGGCAAGGGGACGTCGCCGATACAGTTCAGGAATTCTTCGAAAAGAGCGATGTTGTCAAACCCGCTAAAAAAGCTTCCTTGAGTATGACTGACGTGGATCAATTTCTTGAAGAACTAACCACTTTAACGAAGGAAGAAGACCAGATCAACCACTTTAAGAAAATTATTCGCAAGTGCACTGGTAACGATTTAACAATGATTATACGGCTCGTGAAACATGATCTACGGATGAATGCTGGTGCTAAACACATTTTAGAAGGCGTACACCCTGATGCTTACCAAGCGTATCAGTCGTCCCGTGATTTGGACGCCATAATTTCAAGATGTTTGAATCTTGAACAATCAAAAAGCGACAAAAATAAAACTGCAGTAAAGGCCACAATATGCGTTATGACGCCCGTTTTACCAATGTTGGCAGAAGCATGTAAATCCGTCGAACAGGCGATGAAAAAATGCCCTAAAGGAATGTACAGCGAAATTAAGTACGATGGAGAACGCGTACAGTTGCACAAAGAAGGGTCAGAGTTTAAATACTACTCGCGCTCCCTTAAACCAGTTTTACCCCACAAGGTAGAACATTTTAAAAAATACATTCCACAAGCTTTTAAGCATGGTAAGGATCTTATTCTGGATAGTGAAATCTTGTTAATTGACTGCAAAACCAGTAAGCCTTTACCATTCGGCACTCTGGGTAAACACAAAAAGAACGAGACTTCTGACGCGAACGTTTGCTTATTCGTTTTTGATTGTATTTACTATAACGGCGAAATCTTAACCAACAAACCTCTGTCCTATCGCAAGAAAATATTACATGAGAACATGACTGAAATTAAGAACCATATTATGTTCTCCGAGTTTCAAACCATAAGCAAACCGGATGACTTATCGGTTATGATAGCTAAGGTGCTTAAATTGGGTTTGGAAGGACTGGTTTTAAAACCCGTAGAAAGTGTTTATGAACCTGGCAAACGTCACTGGCTTAAAGTTAAAAAGGACTATTTATTCGATGGGGCTATGGCCGATAGCGCGGACCTTATAGTCCTAGGGGCTTGGTACGGTACTGGAAAGAAAGGAGGAATGATGTCCGTTTTCCTTATGGGGTGTTATGATAAACAAAGAAACAAGTTCTGTACTGTTACCAAGGTGCACACAGGTCACGATGATAAAACATTAAATAAACTGCAAAAAGAACTTGATATGGTAAATATTAACTGTGAACCTACTAATGTTCCGGATTGGTTGCACTGTACGAGAACTATGGTACCAGATTTTGTGGCAAAAGACCCAAAAAAACAGCCCGTTTGGGAAATAACTGGTGCAGAGTTTACAAAACATGACGTCCACACGGCATCAGGGATCTCAATACGGTTTCCAAGAGTTTCCAAAATTCGAGATGATAAAGATTGGGAAACAGCTACTTCCCTTGAAGAACTTCAATTGCTATTTAAAAACTCCAAAGAAAGTACAGATGTCTCTTTGCTCATGAAAAACTTAACTGATTCCTCAGGTAGTTCTTCAGAGACCATTAATGACAAAAAACGAAAAAATTCGTCGCCTGAACCAGATACAAATGATTCAAAAAAATTAAAAACAGTTCCTGAATCCAATGAAAAAGAAGATCTATCCACGGTAGCAAGTCACGAACCCAAAAAACAGAAAATTAAATCTATTGAAATAAAACACCCTCTACCTAATTTTTTTTCAAGCACTAACATTTTAGTTGATTCAAAAATAAATGACTTGCATCGCGACATATTACGTTATTTTACGGCCTATGGAGGTTCTATTTTAAACAAAAATAATAGTAAAGAAGCGAATTTTGTAGTCCATTTAGATGATGTTGTAAATGCTCGGAATTTTGAATTAATGTGTCCAAATTGGGCACGGCATGTTACTCTCGATTGGTTAAAGGATTGCACGGCTAGTGAAAAAATTCTAGATTTTGAACCTTATTGTGTCAAATGGGATCCTAATTTGTAATAATTTTTATTTGTAAACATTTTACAGCTTATTTATATTTTTAATTTATTATTGCAGCAAAATATTTTAATTTATTTTTAATTAAAAGGAAGGTATTGTATTATTTTAAAGGGTCTCATTTGTTTTTAATTTTATTATTTACAAATTTATATACAATATTTTAATAAAAAATTGGAGATTTAATAATTTTTATTCATGTAAAGCATACTTAAACTATGATAAAATAGTAGCTTAATTTTTTAAAACTAGTTTATTGTACATGGTAAATTGTCCTACTTTTCTGTTAAATAAATATTTTGTTACCCAAAAACGTTTTATTGATCAAACAATTTATTGTTTTAATTTTCTAATGTCTATACTTACCCCACGTTTCAGTTTTTAAAGTAAAGATAGTAAAGATACATTTTAGGACTATCCCACATTTGTTTTAAATAAGTTATAAATTGTTTGGGCATGCGCCAGCACCACTAAGAGGACAATAAAAGAGTTTGAAATTCATTCCTAAGGCAATTTTTAAATCGTCGCGGTCGCATTACTGACTACGTGTGAATTTAAAAAATAAGGTTTTTAATTTTGTGTATCAAAAATAAACATGGTAAGTAACATGGTGAATTTGTACTACCTTTGCTTTAAATTTAAAAGATATATTGGTCCGTTAAAGATTTTTTTTTCCCAGTTTATATTTTTGCATTTTGTGTGAACAAAACATAAAATCCTGTTCTGCCAAAAAGTGTTCCCACTCTTTATTTTGCATTTAAAAGTTATTATATTTTTTTCTTGAATTTAGAAAAAAATAAAGTAATAACTTAAATTTTGCAAAAAGCGCACGAGCCCATAAGTTTTAACGTATACCTTATAAAGAACTAAAAATTCAGGGGTTGTGTTAGGAGACTTTTGGCTTTCTTTTACATGCATTTACAGAAATTTATTACTTTCGGTTTAAGCGGAAATGACATTAAATTTGTATTTTATATTTAATCACCCTATATATTTTAATGTAGTTTTGGATTTTTTTAATGAATTAACATTCGTTTTTGTAAGAATATTGTATCGCCAATATTAACGATTCTAGCAACTTTTAAATGAGCTGATTTGGTTCTACAGAGAACACTCTGCAAGTCTATAATTTTCAAAGAGCTATAGAATTGTTAATATTGATGATACATTATTCCTTCAAAAACCAATGTATTCTTATTAAAAAAATGTTCCTAAATACACCAAAATACATGTATAGGGTGTTTCATTTAAAAATACAAAATCAGTGTCATTTCAGCTTAAACCGGAAGTCACACATATTTGTAATTGCATGCAAAAGAAGGCCTAAAGTCTTTTAAAACAACTCCTAAAATTATTACAATTACAATTGTGTACAAAATGTACCTAGAAAGTTATAGTCAAAAAAATATAAAAATCTTCTAAAAAAATTAATTAGTTATTAATCGGTTCTGTAAGACAGTAGAATTATCTACCACCAGACCATAAAAAAATTCGCTAACTTGTTAGCCAATTAAAATAAATCGATTATTGCCTATAAATTAAATAGATCTCATAACATAAGGCACTCCTTTTTAATAATGGTACTCCCTCATAGTAAATTGGTTTGATAATATTCTTTAATGATGATTTTATTGTAGTCTCACCCATATTATAACATAACTGATCATTTCTCTATGATTGAAAATAAGTACCTACCTCTTAAACAATAATAAATATAATGTCATCTAATAATTGCGATCATTAATTTATTATGATCTAGTAATTTAGAAATTACTCGTTCCAAAATTATTTTGTTCATTCTCCATTAAAAAAATTATTTAATAAACAAAGCAGTAAACGCCTTAACAAAAACGATTAGTTAATTAGAGATCATTTTTATTAATTAAAGTAGGTTAAACATGATGAAGTATCTAATTTGACCAAACCCTTTTGAATTATTAATTTTGTGAGATCAAAAATAAATTACATCATAAATATACCCTGTAGAGAATATGAAGTAGGTAATTTTTTTTATCAAAGGGAGAGTCTACTTACATTCTGAGCTATTCTTACTTTGCTATAAATCGATCTCAACATTCAAACATTGACTTCACAATAAGTGGGAAAAGATAAGAAATTGGTTTAATCTATGCAGTCGTTAGTCAGGTGGTTTGTTCTTATTCCCACTCATTGTGAAGTCAATGTTGAGAACGATTTATAGCAAAGTTAGAATAGCTCCGATTATTTTGTGATTCTAAAATGCAATAGGGTTTTTTTTGTAAAACAAATAAATTAAGCTGTTTTTAAGTTAGCGTGATGATATAAAATTATTCAGTCAGACCGTTTGACTTTACAGGCAAATGCTGTGAATATAAAAAAAGTCTGACTGGCCTGCCAATTAACTTAAAACTGTTTATTTTTAATAATTTACATTTAAGTTTAGATAGTGTCTAAAACTATGGAATCAACAAAAGGTATATTATCTTTCGTGTTTCAAGAAACGGAAAACTCGGCATAAACCATTCAAAATGAAACCCTTACATTTCATTTCATTTACGCCCACCACTTCAAAAAAGCATGTTAACAATATTCGACAGTGATTGATTTTGTATTTAGTCTGGCATAAAATATTGAGGAAATAGTGCCTGGCACCAATTATTACTTCTATTGGCTTTATACTATCCACTCACAAAATTGAAAATAAAAAGAATTAGCTAATAAAACTTTGTTCTACGGTTCTTGACCTTAAGCATACAAATTCAAAAATCGTGTTTGAGTTTACTTCTTACACATATGTAAAACAAATTTTAGAGGGAATGCATCTCAGTTCACATTGGGCAAGCTGGTGTCCAAATTGGAAATGCTTGCTGGGAGCTTTATTGTTTGGAACATGGAATTCAACCTGATGGCCAAATGCCATCAGATAAAACTGTTGGAGGAGGTGATGATTCTTTTAACACGTTCTTCAGTGAAACTGGTTCTGGTAAACATGTACCGCGGGCTGTTTTTGTCGACTTGGAACCCACCGTAGTAGGTAAGAATTATGAAAAACTAGGAAAATCAGAAGTTTGACACACAAATCAAATTATTAAAAAAACGCGACGGTACGCTCTTGGGGCATTCTCAGGGATCCCTAGAAAATTCTCAAATAAAATTCATCCGTTTAAGTTCGACAAAACAATTTGTAGAAAACATCTTAAAAACTCATGATATACAGCACATACAGGGTTTTCAAAAAATGACGCGTAAATGCGATGGTACGTTGTTGGGGCATGTCTAAGGAGCCCCAGAAAATTGTTAAAAAAAATCTATCTCATATAGCCTCGGAGATATGTTGTCCCAAAGTGCCAAACATTAAACGCTTATATCTTGAATATAACAGCATATATTAACGAAACAAATGGTTTAATACAAAGCTACAGTCTATCACCATTTGTTTATTTATTAAATGGTCGAATTACATTTTTATAATTAATTTAATTCTACAAAATTTTCATGAAATGAACAACGTCAATAAAATCTAGTGCAAAAGTGTATGATCAAGACTAATAAATGGGACTTTTAGACTCATAGATGGGATTTTTAGATGTTTTTTTCTAGACTGTTGCCGAATTTATGCAACTTTGTTCGCATTTTTCTCGATGAATATAACAGATGGATTTTTTTTGACAATTTTCTGGGAATCCCCGAGAATGCCCCAAGAGCGTACCATCGCGTTTATGCGCCATTTTTTTGACACCCTGTATAAGTGTTTAAAGTTTCACACTTTAGGGCCTCATACACCCTGTAAAAGTGTTTAAAGTTTCGCACTTTAGGGCCTCATATCTCCGAAGGTATATAAGATAGATTTTTTTTATCAATTTTCTGGAGCTCCCTAGACATGCCCCAGCAACGTATGTACAATCGCGTTTATGCGCCATTTTTTGGACACCCTGTATATTTTTAAAAAAGGAAAACAACCGTATTTTTATATGTTTATTTAAATGTGATATTAATCAAAGTTAAACCACCAAGCGTGCATGTTTTGGAATCATTTAGGTGTAGTTTAGAATATTATTATATACCTTAATAGAAAATTTAGTAAATAGGTACGAACTTTAGGTAATTTTCAGAAAAAAAATATGCTTTTAGTTTACATTTTACTATATTAAATTATTTAAAAAAGTGGCACGAACACATTAAGAAAAATATTTTGCATGTTAAAAAAAATCACATTACGGAATATTTAATACGGAATCTTTTTGTTTAACTAAAGATCCTTAATATTATTTAATTACTTTAGTTTTAACGAGTAATTTTTTATTAGGCACACCTCCAAAATGGAAATATTATTTAATTTTATAAAATGTATCAACAATGATGTTTTTAAATTTTAAGAAATAACACCAGCGTACATTCTAAATTCTGTATGCCACTGGGCTAAATAATAAAATATTTTTTTCTTTTTTCAAAAAAATTCAAATTGAATTCATTTTTATTATTTTATGATTATGGTTTAGCCCATTTATAATTAATTAAAAAAAAGTAAAAAAACGTTGAACCCATTTATATTTTTAGATGAAGTCAGAACCGGAACATACCGTCAACTCTTTCATCCAGAACAACTAATAACAGGAAAAGAAGATGCAGCTAATAATTATGCTAGAGGTCACTATACCATCGGTAAAGAAATAGTCGATGTGGTTTTGGACAGATTGAGAAAATTAGCTGATCAATGTACCGGATTACAGGTACAACTTAGTTCTCATGAAAATAAAAAATTGCTTAAGATATGATTGTAATTTTTACAGATTTTATAAAGACTCCTGTAATTTTAAAGGTTGTTCTTATTTCGAAGAGATACCGATAGATAGATTAACCATAGTTTGCTTCTCTTATACTTGTCACAAAAAATATTTTGGCCGATTTTTTGCAGGGATTTTTAGTGTTTCACTCCTTCGGAGGGGGCACTGGGTCAGGCTTTACCAGTCTTTTAATGGAACGTCTAAGTGTGGATTATGGAAAAAAATCAAAGTTAGAATTTTCCATTTACCCTGCACCTCAAGTTTCAACAGCTGTTGTAGAACCTTACAACTCGATTCTCACAACTCACACTACTTTGGAACATTCAGATTGTTCGTTTATGGTTGACAATGAGGCCATTTATGATATTTGTAGGCGAAATTTGGATATCGAGCGCCCTACTTATACTAATTTAAATCGTTTAATTGGACAGGTAAGGCTTATTTTTGGAAAGAAAAAGTTCTACCACACTAACAATTATCGTGCCGTATCGAATAACAAATAGCATGCCTACCTTTATCTAATAATTTATTTGTTTCAAAGAACTTAATAGATATTACTATACAGAGTGAATAGAAAGTATCGCATATCGCTTCTAACGTCTTAAATACTTTTCCTAAAGCCTTGATTATTTTCAGGTGGTACCTATCTTTTTTGGCGCATTCGATAAAACTAAATTTAAACATACAGATTGTGTCGATTCTGAGTAACAAATGGAAACTGTAATTTTAAACAACACCCCATCTTTAAATCTTTTTTTTAAATCTCTACTTAATTTAAAGTTTACTGATATTTTGCCTTTCTATTATCACCTGTAATTATGATATTAAAAGCAAAAATATATTATCGTTTTGCACAAAAGTTATCTTTTATAAAATGTATGGTATTTTTGGAAAATTAAATTTTAAAATTAAGTAATTGTTGGAGGCATTTTTTGGTAAATTTGAGGTTTTTTTTTATTAAAAATTATTATTATGATCATAATAAAGTATTTTATTGATTGAAAAATAATACAATATAGATTAACCAAATGGCCTTGGTGATTTTACAGCAAAATCAAGCAAGAAAATGGTGCACATAAACGCCTAGTTTTGAGTTCAACATCATTTTGGTAGATGAGGGAATGTAGCAAAACCTATACTATTAAACTACAAATTTAAGGCTCCAGGAAAAGTATTTACGCCGTTTGAAACAATATGCGTTACTTTATACTCACCCAGTATAAAAAGTCAATAGATATTTAAAAATTTAATTCATTTACTAATGACATAATGGCTATTTATAGAACCAAAATAAAAAAATCAATTTATTGCAATTACCGCGGTTAATAAGCTATTTCTCGGTTTTAGATAGTGTCATCTATAACAGCGTCTCTTCGATTTGATGGAGCTCTAAACGTAGATCTGACAGAATTTCAAACAAATTTGGTTCCTTATCCCAGGATTCATTTCCCACTTGCAACATATGCTCCCGTTATTTCAGCGGAAAAAGCTTATCACGAACAATTGACTGTTTCTGAAATTACCAACGCATGCTTTGAACCCGCTAACCAATTGGTAAAATGCGACCCCCGTCATGGAAAATACATGGCTTGCTGCATGTTATACAGGTAATTTAATTAGCGATTGGAACGTTGTAGAGTGCCTGGAAGAATTGACAGTTATTGTCGCCTTATAGAGTGGCGACATGCATCATTCCTTCTCTGTCATCAACGTTATAGCCAAAGTGACAACAATTACAACTTACAATCACAATTGATGACATAATCTGTATGACAGAAAAGGAATGATGCATGGCGTCACTCTATAAGGCGACAATAACTGTCAATTCTTCCAGGCACTCTAGAACATTGCAATCGCCGTTAAGCCAACTACATTTGCTAGTAACTACGTAGTATGTAGTTTTTAAGTGCCCTAATCGCCGTTCTCGACTATCGCCATCTATCGACAAAATTGCATATCAAGCAAGTACTTTAAAAATTAAAATGAAATCTGTGATTTTACAAGTGTTTTTATAATTTTAACAAGATTTATTTATTTTAAAGAGCTATCTTATTTCGGAGGGATCCCGATAGATGCGCTTAGTTTGTTTCTCTAATAGATATTTTTTTTACAACAAAGTAACGAATCTTTTAACCCAGTGATTAAGGAATTCATCTGCCGAAAAATTATTTGTTGACTTTTTTTTTACCATTATCTTTAAATTTAAATTAATATACAACATATCAAAAGTCCCCTAAGATCCCGTGCCGGCGTCATGCCATTTAAGAGGGTCAAAGGTCGAAGAGGACAGTTTTTGGTGAATAAGTCTCTTTCTATTGGTCTCACAAAAAAAAAATGTGATTGTAAATTTTAGATTGGACAATTATCTACAAAAAAATTCATTTTTCCATCGAGCGACCGTTTTTGCGTAGTAGTGTCAATTCTGCATAACGTTGGTTTATTTTAACAGCGGCTGAAATTCACAAACGTGGTAAATTTCTTTCAAAATTTTTTAACCAGGGTTTTAATTTAACCTCTAAGATACATAATCGGCAATAAAAAGTCTTGTAAATTATCAACTGCGTGTATACAGGTGCTCCAAAAATAAATTTGGAAATGTCTGTAATTCCTCAAGTTTATAAAAGAAATTAAAATTTTTACAAAGAGGTGTTGGCTCTTGTCCTTTCAATAAGTTAGAACCCCCTAACAAAGCCTCAAAGTATTTATTAATCTTAAAAAAAAAAAATAATTTAAAAAAATGTGAAAAGGCCTTCAATACATAGTTTGCTTTGTATTAAAAATTTTGTCACATTTTTTCAAAATATTTTTTTTTTAAGATTAGTAAATACTTGGGCCTTTGTTAGGACGTTGTAACTTATTAAAAGAACAAAAGCTAATACCTCTTTATAAAAATTTTAATTTGTTTTATTAACCTGAGGAATTACAGACATTTCCAAATTCATTTTTGGAGCACCTGAATACACGCAGTTGATAATTTACAAGACCCTTTATTGCCGATTATGTATCTTAGAGGTTAAATTAAAACCCTGGTTAAAAAATTTTAAAAGAAATTTACCACGTTTGTGTATTTTTGCCGGTGTTAAAATTATACCAACGTCATGCATAATTGACAATACTACGCGATAACGGTCGCTCGATGGAAAAGTGTGCATGAATTTTTTTTGTAGATAATTGTCCAATCTAAAATTTACAATCACATTTTTTTTGGGGGACCAATAGAAAGAGACTTATTCACCAAAAACTGTCCTCTTCGACCTTTGACCCTCTTAAATGGCATGACGCCGGCGCGGGATCTTAAGGGACTTTTGATATGTTGTATATTATGGAAATATAAAGATAATTGTAAAAAAAAAGTTAACAAATAATTTTTCGGCAGATTGCATTAATATTGGTTTTATTTTCCTGGGTTATAAAATGCCTTGTTTATTTTTAGGGGAGACGTAGTACCAAAAGACGTAAATGCAGCAATCGCATCCATAAAAACAAAACGCACAATCCAATTCGTGGACTGGTGCCCCACTGGTTTCAAAGTTGGCATCAACTACCAACCCCCTACTGTAGTGCCAGGAGGCGATCTTGCCAAAGTCCAAAGAGCAGTTTGTATGTTATCGAATACTACAGCTATTGCCGAAGCTTGGGCTAGACTAGACCATAAATTCGACCTGATGTACGCTAAGAGAGCTTTCGTTCATTGGTACGTTGGAGAAGGTATGGAAGAAGGGGAGTTTTCTGAAGCTAGGGAAGATTTGGCTGCACTTGAGAAAGATTATGAGGAAGTGGCTGTTGATTCGTTGGACGGTGAAGTTGACGAAGGGGAAGAGTATTAATAACATTAAGAAACACTGTCTATTTATTAATTGTATCTCGTACGCTTTTAGAGATTAGTAAACGATATAAAGGTTGTATGCTAATCGAACATGCTTATTACATTGTAATTTTTTATATTTAAATCGTTTCTACTCTAATAAGAATAATTACACTTTTTTATGACTTATTTGTAGTTTTTTTTTGCCCTTTTGCGTTAAAAAAAAGTGTGTCGGTTAATTCTTTCCGCTCAGTAACAAAGTATTACTTCCAAGTGTTTGTATACGCACTTTTATTTAAAAAATACATAATAAAACGTACATACCAGTTACTGCCCATCTACTGTTCTTTTTTGCTATCACTATTGAGTATACTATCGTTTTGAATAAATTCTATTGCACATCTTCTCGGGAACCAACCTTTTATTCGGGGATTATCATTTTTTTGATCAGGACAACCATTGTCTGAAACGCATTTTTCTCCAAACAGCCAATACCTAAAAAATAGAATAGTCGTGTTTGTAAAACAAATCATTCAGACCAAAAACAAGCCTAGGTTAACGTCAAATGATCAAAATAGGTAAAAGGGTTCAACATTTTTTATCTATTATGTACTTAGGTGAGTGACAACGTTGATGATTATTATTAAAGGAGTGGCCAAATCTAGTAAAACATAATGACAAACATAGGGCCAGTTGGTGTAACTAAAAATGCTTTTACAAACTTTGATTTTGCAATTTTTTTTTTAATTTAATTTTAATAAAAATTTGGGGTACTTGGAAACATTTAAGCAACTTTTTTTGTTATTCTTATTTTTTGGAATATAAATTTAAATGGGGCAAAAACAATTATTGTGCAGTCCATTTAATGCGTTTTATAACTTGTACCCAAATAAAAATCAACAAGAACTAAACTAGATTTCTTAGTTTTGTGAGCGGAATGCATAACATTTTAATTAAACTTTCCAAAAAATTAAAGAATGTCTAAAATTTATACAGGTTTATAAACACTAGGTGTCCAAATTTTCAATTAATTCTGAATATGCAAAACGTTAACTTTAAGAAGATATTTGACTTTATGTATGCAAAACAATGCATTTTAGTTTTACACGTATTTATTGAATTAATTTTAAAAAGTCTTTAAGAATACACTAATGGAAAATGAACGACACACAAATTTCCATAAAACCCCAAATTTAAAATGTGAAGGAAGTGTTTTCAATTACCCCAACTGTATTTTAAAAATTTTTACTTATTTATCTAATTTTTAAAAACTTACTTGCGCCATCTGGTAACAAGAATTTTATCACCTTCCACCAATTTTATTCTAGGTTCATCAGTGCATGGAGGTTGGAAAAATGTACATATTCCTTGAAATAAAGGAAACCATGAACCGGAAGCGGGATGAATAATGTCATACATTTTAGTACGAATCCTCTTTTCCACTTTTTGTGCTAATTGTTCCTTCTACAATAGACACATTCGTCAATTCTTATCACACGAATTATTAAATAAAGGCATGTCCAAAGCTATTTAAGCATTGGTAGTTTTACTTACAGTTAACGAATACTGATCGCAGCCTTCAGCTACTGGCCAATCAATTCCATTTCCAACAGGTACACAAGAAAAATTAAGTACCTCCTGCACATTCTTAAAGAAACCTAAATTATACGGAAACACAAATTTTTCTCCAGTGGCTAAGCGTCGATGATTTGCTTTTTCCACTATCCAATCCTCAATGGCTGTACTATTCTTTATAACTGCTTTCAACTAAAATAAATATGCTTCTTTTTTAGAAAGATTTAAAATAGCTGACGTTGAATAAAATAAGTTAATTTAGAAACTTACTTGAAAATATAAAAGTATTCCCACTGATATAACAACCCCGATGGCAAAGCTAAACGCAAGTAAGCAAAATATACTTCCATAAAAGCCCAAATGCACTATTGGCATATTCGTGATTCCGCTTCTTAGGTAATAAAACCTATAAAGCGATCTGTAAAACGAGCAGCCCAGTATAACAGCAGCGTGCCCACAACCAATGATTGCAAAAATTAAGAATGATATAAAATGTGCGTGGTTTGCCCATCCTACGCAATTGTTAATCCATGGACAATGATGATCCATTTTCAGAATGCAACGTTTGCCTTAAAAATTAAATTTGTTAAGATATTTTATTTCATATACTCACACCAAACTTACATTTTCGGCAGTGATGAGATCTTGGCGCTTTATAACAATTACATATTGAACAAAATTGTAAATATTTTGTATCCTCTTCTTTTACCTACAATTCCAAAACCATTATTTTACACTTAAGTAATATTCGGGTACTAGTTAATAATTACAGGTTTCCATCCTAAAGGCAAGTGCCCAGGTCCATGAAATATAGCTGACAAAAAGTTATATAGTGTAAATCCAGATAATCCCATAAAAATGAACAAATTTACTGCACCCCCTGTAGTATTTGAGGGCCACCACATAGCACAACAATGTATCGTCATTCCAGTAATACTTTTTATTAATGCTAGAATGTTCCTACGATTACAAACATAAAATAGTACAAACATTTCTTACCTAGTGCAGAAATGGGGCCCCAATGAAAAATCTTTGCCAGAGAAGAGTCAGACATTGTTTGTGTTTGTATTTTTAGAATATTTGTATTATAATTGTATATTGTTTTTCATTTTTAACCATTTTCAAAGCATTTTTGCTTGCAAAATTACTATCGACGTTTATAAAAACTGTAAACATAACCTATTTTTTTGTTTTGATTAATCATTTGTCATAAAGAAATGTTGGCCTCCTGGATTAAAAATTAAATTTTTACGTTACGAAGTGCGTACGCTCGGCATTAAAAAACTCCGTGTAGCCTGAAGGATTCGTGGTTACAGCCATTCTGGCTTGTGATTGGCTATGATTTATATTTTAACCAATCAAGAACCAGAATATCATTAGCCGTAAATACATTGGTGAAAGCAAGAACGAGGATATTGATAAAAAAAATAAAGGTTATTTTTATTTATCGACACAAAAAAATTTCAAAATAATATGGAGGCTTGTTTAGCAGTGGAAAAAGAAATTGATAAAGTTTTAACAAAGTTTGGTGGAATTGGCGACCACGCTGGAAATGTTCTCCTCGAGTTGATTAACCACATAGGAAGCATTAAAACAGAACTTGAAAATGGTAAGATTACGAAGTTGACAAAGGACACAAAGAAATTCATTTACATTCAACCTGTTTTTGCGTCTTAATTTATGAAATTGCGTTTTATTTAGCACCGGACGATCATGTTTTGGGGGCCATCCAGGCTGATCTTTTAAAATCAACTATGACCAAAATAAAAGAAACTGTTTCAAGACTGGCGATTGACCATCGTGATTTGCATAGTACAGTTTCCAAAGTTGGAAAAGCAATTGATAAGAATTTTGTACCGGACTTCTCTGCTACAAGCAGACCTGATGTATTTTCGCACCCTGATAAGATTAATCTTATAAACAAGGTTATTTGCCAACATTTTTACAGACAAGGGATGCAAGATGTTGCTGAACAATTAGCAAAGGTAATTGACCTCTGTAATTTATTAAATACCTCATTAAAATGTACATTTTTGTAGGAAGCAGACGTGGATATAAAGTTTAACGGAAAAGAACCGTTTACGGAATTAAATCACATCTTAGATAGTTTAAAGAATAAAGACTTAGAGCCTGCATTGGCTTGGGCTACGGCTCATCACGACTCATTAGAATCACAAAACTCCTCATTAGAATTTAAGTTACATCGCTTGAAATTTATCGAACTTTTGTCCAAGGGGCCAGTTCATCAAACTGATGCTATTTGTTACGCTCGAACACATTTTGGAAAATTTGTAAGCAGGCACGAAAAAGGTAAGTTTTATAGAATAGAAAAGAAAAAACCTTCCGGTCTTTAGTGGAGAGCAAACATTTCTACAGGGTGTCTCAAAATGGGCGCCCACGGACCCCAAGGCGTGGTAGAGGAACACAAACGATTTACAAAATCAGTAACGAAAATTTTTTGTGCGGGTCCATTCCAAAGATATGGGGCTTCAAAGGTACAAACTTTGCACCCTTATAGCGACTTTCTTAAGTAATAATAAAACATAATTTACTTAATTATTGAAAGACAGGGACTAAAACCAATTATTTATTGTAAAATTTCGGCCCAATGATGTTTATTTCCCATAAAAAATGAATTTTAATTTTTAGAATATTACCCCAAAATCTATGCGGCAACATTGTCTTACCTTTTGATTTTGATTAAAGTTGCCATGCTCGTAACTAAGGTGAAACTGACCATAAATTTTATTTATCAGTGATAAGTGTCATTAATTTATTGTTTGCGTCAATTTATAATTCAAGTTTTTTTAAATAGTTCCTTTTACTAACAAGAAATATGGTAATACGAATCCACAGAATTAAGTGCCCCTATAAAATTCCTGTGAGAATAGAGCAGATTTGATCCAAATGGTAAAGGGGTTTAGTTTGGAGCAGCATCAGAAATTTGTAATATCTGAATGAAATAAGTTCCAATGTGAGCCCCAATGCAGAATTACAATCATTCCTCAAATTAAGAACCTCGTGAAGAACAATAATTGAAAGTCTAAACTTATTTTGTTATGGCCGTAATTTTTAACAGTTTTGTTGTTATTTCGAACATACATTAGTTTTTAACAATATCGATATGATTTTATTGATTTGTTACATTTTATAAAGAAAGAAGTTTAAAATTCAGGTATTCAAACTATTTTGTATTTTTAAAATTAAAAATAAACAATGTCAAGTTGAAGTTTCATGTTTGCTCACCTACCAACTTGATATTTTTTAAACTAAGCGCATTTAAACTAACAGTGTTGCCAAACTTTGCTAAGTTTGCAGCCCCATATTTTTGAAAGGGGGCCCCCAATAAAATTTTTGTTTCTGATTTTGTAAATCGTTAGTGTTTCTCTACCACGCCTCGGGGTCTGTGGGCGCCCATTTTGAGACACCCTGTATATCGTTAATGTGTGTTTTTAGATATTCAAACATTGATGGGAATGCTACTATACGTTCCCAATGGAATAACAAGTTCCCCCTATAGTTGTTTGCTGGATAGAGAAATGTGGATAGAAATTTACGAGCAATTCACAAGAGATGCATGTCAATTATTGGGTGTTAGTGTGAATAGCCCTTTATCAACGTGTATAAATGCAGGATGTTCTGCGATACCTGCTTTGCTTAACATTAAGCAAGTTATGATGCAAAGACAGGTTACTGGAATATGGAATGGCAAAGATGAATTACCTGTAAGTTTTGTATTTCACAATTAAACACATTCGAAAATAAATCGGTTGTGGTTTCCAAGAACATGCGTGTGTGTAAAATAATTAGAGATGTGCCAGTGGTATTTGACCTAGATTTTGACTAGGTATTTTTACCGTCATTTGATCACCCAAATTTGGGAAAATTGGTCAAATTCTCGGTCATATCATAAATATTTTTTTGATCTGCCACTTTTTGTTAAATTTTTAATGTTGTTGTCTTAATTTTGCTATTTCCTTTCACATAAAATTGGCTTAGTGGGATTTATGCGTCAAAATATAGTATTTAGATAATCATAATTTAATTTTTCATATGACATCACCAAGGATTCTCTTCAAATGTTTTTTAAGAATTTGACCAAATTTGACCATATTTGACCGTAATTTGACCAGTGATTATGACCACACCAAAATGATTTGGTCATAAGCACATCTCTAAAAATAATCCGCGTTTTGTTTTATGCGCGAACATTAAAAGTTCCTTTGTAAAAACTAAAATGTGTCATTATGCCTCGCATTATGCCCGGCGCGGCGGTGGTCGTACGGTATAGTCGCGGAGCGCTATATCGAAGGCTTCCCGTCGTTGTGAGTTCGAATCTCACTGCCACTGATGGAGCGTGGCTAGGTTCTAGAGGTGGTACCAGGCTGGTAATTATATGTTATTTGTATCATGCTAAAAGGACTATGGAGGCTTGTTTAGCCGGTCCGTTAATAAATGAGAGAAAAAAAAATTAACTATATTTCATAAAAGTAATGACGTAATGTTAGTTAGTATCTTGAACGCCGGGTGGTCTGACACATATCCTTGGAATCCCCAACCAATTTCTGTTCGAACATGGCCATTAATTTGCAAAGTACTAAAATAATCTTACAGGCTAATTTCAAGTCAATAAATTTCGAAGCAGTGCAAATTTGCGACGTCGCAAACGGCATATTTTAGTCTAAAAATGATAGTTTTCGTAAAAAAAAATCTGTTTTGATGAGTCAATTGTATTTATTAATGCGTAAATTACAATTCTATGCCAAAAAACCTTTACTTTTAAACAAAATAGTGCTGCAACCGGGTCGCAATTTTGCACTGCTTCGATATTTTTCTGACTTGAAATTAGCCTGTTTAGTATGTAGATTCTTGTGTATGCCACATATTTTAATATACCTAGCTCTAAATACATATGCTTTTACAAAAACTAAAGTGACAAATTTGTGTTTCAGATTGAAATTGATTTGGGTACGGATAGCAGATACCATTCGATGTTTGCATGTCCCATTCTAAGGCAGCAATCTACACAAAATAATCCCCCAATGAGACTTATATGTGGACATGTTATCTCAAGAGATGCTCTTAATAAGTTGTGCAACGGTAACAAGTAAGTATTGTTTTTGGATTGTTAAATACCTTATGGTTATGCATTAAAAAAAAAACATTAAATGAAAAGATTTTTTTTTCGGTACATTTAGCAGCTTTTTAAAAAAAATTCCAAAAGTAATGACATTTTGGCAAATTACGTTTCTGTAAAGGCGTTGTTGGGTTGGGGTAGAATTTATTCTTATAATTTTATAAAAATATATTTTTTTGTAAATATAAATAATACAGAGAATTAAAATACACCTTTATTTTTCAGAATGAAATGTCCTTACTGTCCTCTCGAACAAAGTCCGAACGATGCCAGATTAATTCTTTTTTAAATATTGCTTGAATGAATTATATGATTATAATTTATTATTATTAAAATAGGTATATTATTAATGTTAGATCTTTGTTATTTTTACACATAATTTTAAATATTTATGGTATATTGGTTTTGTGTTCTTTATTGTGATCTCTCCTTACTAACTACGATGATGATTAAATAATAACGCAAAATATTAATTTGTATTTTGGATTTTAATTAAAATTTCAAACTACATAAAATCGTTTTAATTTATTTTGAAGATTATTTTGAATTAGTTTCCGCAATTACTGATTACAATTTTTAATTTTTTTGTTATTATCTTTTCCAAAAATATTGTTCAAGCTTCCTATCGACTGATAATAATTCTCTTAGCTATGTGTATATTTCTACTAAAAATAAAATGTTTGACATTTTTATTTTCAGAAAACTCAGATTCTTATTTTATTCGCAAATCTTGCGTATTTTTGAAATCATCAAATTAGTTTTTTATTTCCGAATAACTGTGTGTAATATTTATTAAATATAAAACAATGCTAAATAAACGAATGTATTTGTGCTAAAAGACTACAAAAAAAAATAGTTTGTTCCATTTAAAAATAAAAATCCTAAATTAATGTAATTTCCGCTTAAACCGGAAGTTCTGGAGAATTGTTAATGCATGTTAAAAAGCTAAAACAGAGATAAGAACAAATACAAATAACTCTCCAGAGCCAAGATTTTGGGCATATAAGATAAAAAGTATCTCGTACTTAGATAAATCAAAAAGAAAATTAATAAATTTTTTTAAAAAAATTATTAGTTTTGAAAATACTGCCAAGATTAGGTGGTTAGGTTAGTTTATGTAGGTACAGGTACTGAGGAATCTAAGATTTCAGGAATGTCCCCGTTTTCGCGAAAACAAGTAAGAGTAAGTAAGAGAGGATTTCCAATAAATCACGACTTTTTGACTTATGTGAATTTAAGGTTATGTAATAAACTGAGTGTAGGCAGTGAAGATTTATTGAGCCTTTCTTTTGAGTTAAATGCTTTAAATTCAGCTGTTGTTGTGTTTTAAAGAAGAACTACATCTATAACAATAATCTCCAGCATTTGCAGTATTTTGAATTAAAGAGGTAAGTTAGATTCAAGTTACATGGATTCGGTATTTTTAAATTAATTTGAGAGAAAACCGGTCCGGGGTCTGTCCTTATTTTATAACGTTCGTGTTCGTTAGTGTGTGGTAACATTTATAAAAGATAAAAACTAATCTACATTAAATAATCGTTGACTTCAACGATACAATTTCAATTTAAATAAGTATTTTTAGAGAGGTAAGTAGTATTATCACTTATCACTTAAATACGCAAGTCTTCCAGTAAAATTGGTTAGTTGGTTTCTTACTAGATACAGCACGGCATCAGTTTATCGTTTGTTCCTCTAAGCGATAGATAAAAAAACATATAATGGCTCCAGTTCCATCACTAAAATTGAACAATGGTAGAGAAATTCCTATTTTTGGATTGGGAACATGGAAGGTAAGTAATGAACCTAAAGTTTAACAACAACAATTTAATTAGATGTAAATACTTACCAATCGTTTATTTGTAGTCAAAGCCTGGTGAGGTTACACAAGCAGTAAAGGATGCCGTTGTTATGGGGTATCGCCACATCGATTGTGCCTTTGTTTACCAGAACGAAAAAGAAGTAGGAACAGCTCTAAAAGAACTACTTTCTTCTGGGGTTGTAAAACGAGAAGATTTGTTCATAACCAGTAAACTTTGGAACACTTTCCATCGCCCAGATATGGTTGAAGGTGCACTTAAAACCACCTTGAGTAACTTGGGCCTTGATTACTTGGACCTTTATCTAATTCATTGGCCTATAGCTTATAAGGTAAATTTGAATCTAGGTTTTATTTACATACTTAACGCTCTTTTTTATTCGAAATGAATAATTTATTTAATTTAAATTAGAATTTTCTTTATAGGAAGGCGAAGAACTATTTCCAACGGTTAATGATAAAGTTCAATTTAGTGAGGTGGACTATGTTGATACATGGAAAGCCATGGAAGCAGTTCAGAAGAAGGGTCTCACTAAATCTATTGGTATTTCTAATTTTAACAAGAAACAGATTGAAAGAATTCTTGCCATTGCGACTGTAATTCCTGCCTGCAACCAGGTAATCTTTTTTATTAATACAAAATTATTTGCTAATAAAAATAGTCACAATACTGTGCATTAATGTGCGGATGTTAAGTGCTACAAATCTGTTTTTAGATTGAATGTCATCCATACCTGAACCAAAGACAACTCATCGATTTTTGCAGATCTAAAAATATTGTCGTAGTGGGATACAGTCCCTTGGGATCTCCCGACAGGCCATGGGCCCAACCTGGTGAACCTCAGCTTTTGGAGGATCCTAAACTAAAAGAACTTGCAAAAAAATACAACAAAACCCCTGCACAAATCTTATTGAGATATCAAGTGGATAGGGACGTTGTCACTATTCCTAAATCAGTTACCAAGTCAAGGATTGCTGAAAACTTTAACATTTTTGATTTCCAATTAAAGGAAGAGGATATCAAATATATTGACACATTTAACAGAACCGATGGAAGGTTGTGCCCGATGAACGCGTAAGAACTTAATATTTTTTTTCGTATTTTTTTAATAAATTTAGAGTTAGGATCTATTTGGTTCTCGGATTATTAATTTGTTTAATGTGAGCCTAATGTAAATTTTTTTTTAGATCGTTGGGACATCCTTATCACCCTTTCGAAAATGATGAATACTAAGCATTTTATCTTAAATTAATATATTTTTGTAATTTATCTGTTTTATTAAGCACTGTTAAAAAATATAGTATCGCTGTTTACATTGCACTTTTGGAGTTTTTATTAATTTACCTTCTACATAGATATTGTGGTCGCAAATGTAGTGTACTATTTTATGGAGTACTCTTTAAAGTAATAACGCAATGCATCATGATTCGCAAAAATAATGCGCTTTTTAATTTTATTTATAAAAAAAGATAAAAATTATTTTTTTCCCAAATGGGTGGGTGCAAAAAAAAAAATTCGATTTTTATTTACAGAGAAAAACACAGTCTTTGATCTAAACAAATTTCATCACGAAGTTTTATGTAAAACTAATATTCAGATGAATAATTTTATTTAAATTTGGTTGTGGGTGCATTGTACTCTATTTATTATTCATTTTTTCCAAAATGAGAATAATTTTTATGAAAAACTTTAAGATAATAAAGCGTCGCACAAACATACAAAAAATAAAAGTTGAATCAGTTGAATGAATCGAATTCAACTGCATTGAAGAGATTTTTGCTTGAGGATGCATATTTACGATTTAAAAAAATCTGAAATCCGAACAAACTTAATATTATCTTTGACAATTGTCTGCAAAGACTACTATAAATAAGGGTGGTTTAAGCAAGGCAATTTACATATTTACTGTTCAGTATTGCGAAAAGTTCAATGTATTATCTGGAAAAAATAAATGCTAACATTTTTTTGTTATGTTCAATACTTATTAGGTATTTAAAAATGTAGGTAATAACTTTGATATCGATTTATTTAAAGTTTAAAACAATGGAGTCATAAATGCTACTACCTTCTTATTTAGGTACTTAATTTCCGAGATAATTTCTTTACTTTTCAATTTTAAAAGTAGAAAAAATATTGACAATACATTTATTAGATACCATACCGAATACAAAATGTATTAGTAGCATGCAAACTAAAATGCATGCAAATTTGTTTATCAAACAATTTTTGAGGTGGAGGCTTACCATTATACGTTTTATCCTATAGGGAAACCGTGTTAAAAAATTGCACACAATTGGAATTCCAGAGAATTATGACATATTAGGTGCCCCTTTAGTAAAAATTTCTTCCTGAGTTTTTTTTTAATTTTTAAAAGCTGAAACTTAAAAAAAATTTCTTGGATAATTTTTGTAGAACGAACGCCTGTTGCAATGTTAATTTATTTAACAACGTACAATAAAGTTACTTTAACTTACGCCCTAGGACTAAAATAACAACTTTAAGTTCTGTTGTACATAATTGTTTGCCCATTTTTTGATGTTTTTTAAAACAAATAATAAAAAAATTTTTTGAGAAGATAGAATGAAAAAATGCTTCGCATACAATTTTGAGTAAGAAGTTATCTGGACTCTAATCTATTAACAAATGTTGCACAATATATGGCATGATAATTTGTTCAACAACAACAAACAATTAAGTTTTCGATAGATACTCGTATAGGAAACAAGCAAATTTTTCTGATCAACAAATTAGCAATGACATTTTAAATCTAATTTGGTAATATCATCATCGTACTTACTTCCCCGGAAACATCCTAATAGGTTCCTAATAAGTTTTTGTGATATGATCTCAAGGGCATAGTGTCTATTAGGGATAATAATTATTGCAGAAAGAAATGTCAATAAATAATTTTCTAAAAAAAAAACTTAAGTTTTTATTTTTATAACAATTTAGCACACAACATTTTTTATAATCTGACCGCTAATTTTTCTACATAAAAGACAAATAAGTATTTTTAGTTTTTTTTTCCTGGGTTCCGTCTGCAGATGCTACCGAAGCATCTGCAGACGGAACTGCAGCCGTGGGATTATTGTACTATCCCAAAGAAATAGAATGACTAGAAATTAATTGCTTATAATCATAACATTACCAGTGTGTGGTTCCAAGATCTAAAAGGCTAGCATAGGGAAGTTACATTGGATAAACAAAAGAACTTGGAACCAAACAATGAATTAGTATACCTTCTCTATTGTAAATATTAAATCTCTTTATACTAACCCCATGTGTTTCAGTCACACCATTCCCCTATCCCAGTATCCTTCACCAGGCGTTCAAGGTCCAATGTTTTTATTAGTAATTTAAACCATAAAACGGTAGAGGTGAAATGTTCTCATCATGAAGATACCATCAATTTTTTACTTTTAATAGGAAATTTCATAATTATAAATTCGAAATTATTATTTAGAAATACCCAATCCAAGACAAAAGCGCGAAGCGGTCCTAACCTTGTATGTGTTATAAACATTACTTTGAAAACAATGATAAATGACTAATCTAAGTTAAATTATCTTCGACCCCAACGCGACAATATTAATTTTGTCAAAAGCTAGATAGGTATTAGTTATCACATATTTACTTAAACACTGAGTACCTAAGTAATACATATAAATTATTTCGTTTTTTACTAGAGACGGCATCAATTTATCGTTCGTTTCACTGAGCAATACTCTGATAGAAACAAAATAATAATGGCTCCAGTACCATCACTAAAATTGAATGACGGTAATGATATTCCAATTTTTGGGTTGGGAACATGGAAGGTAAGTAAAACACCTAAAGTTTAATACCAATTTTGTATTATCTTAAAATGTTTTATATAATTAATTTGTTTCGTAATTTCTAATTTTAATTTTAGTCAAAGCCTGGTGAGGTTACACAAGCCGTTAAAGATGCCGTTGTTATGGGATACCGCCACCTCGATTGTGCCTTCGTTTACCAAAACGAAAAAGAAGTAGGAACAGCTCTTAAAGAATTATTTTCATCTGGGGTAGTAAAACGAGAAGATTTATTTATAACCAGTAAACTTTGGTGTACTTTCAATCACCCTGATTTGGTTGAAGGTGCACTTAATACCACCTTAAGTAATATGGGTCTTGATTACTTGGACCTTTATCTAATTCATTGGCCTCAGAGTTTGAAGGTAAGTTATAATTAAAGCTTTATTCATTTACTTACAGCATTTTTTATTCAAAAGGAAATATTTATGTAAAGGTGTTTTTTATAGGAAGGTAAAGACTTATTTCCAGAGGTAAACGATAAACTTCAATACAGTGATGCGGACTATGTTGATACATGGAAAGCAATGGAAGCAGTTCAAAAGAAGGGCCTTACTAAATCTATTGGTATTTCCAATTTTAACAAGAAACAAATTGAAAGAATTCTGGCTGTTGCGACTGTAATTCCTGCCTGCAACCAGGTAACTTATCTTTTTTAATATTAAAAAAAATTATTTGCTAATGAAAATAGTCAAAATACTATGCATTACTCTGCCGATATCAAGTTCTACAAAACAAAAGTTTTTAAAATTTTTTATAGCTAATTGCAAATCTTTTTTTAGATTGAATGTCATCCATACCTAAACCAAAGAAAACTCATCGATTTTTGCAAATCTAAAAATATTGTCGTAGTAGGATACAGTCCATTGGGATCTCCCGACAGACCATGGGCCCAACCTGGGGACCCCCAGCTTTTGGAGGATCCTAAACTAAAAGATCTTGCAAAAAAATACAACAAAACTCCTGCACAAATCTTATTGAGATATCAAGTGGATAGGGATGTTGTCGTTATTCCTAAATCAGTTACCAAGTCAAGGATTGCTGAAAACTTTGACATTTTTGATTTCCGATTAACGGATGAGGAAATTAAATATATTGACACATTAAACAGAAGTGATGGAAGGTTGTGTCCAATGACCAGGTAAGGTTTTTTTTTAGTTAATGTAGAACTTTCAAGTACTTTGGCTAATTATAAATTGTATTGTTGGTTGGTTATGAAGATTAAATTTTGATATATTTATATTTTTTAATTTTTTTTTAATATGCGTCTTCTTTTTGTTGTTTTTAGAGCCATTGACCATCCACACTACCCCTTTGGAAATGATGAATATGACTATTAAACATTTAATATAATGTGGATGTAATTTGTTTTAATAAACTCCGTATTTATAAAAAAATATTTTAAATGTTTACATTTCAATCCAAAAGTAACTAACTTATACAAAATAAACAGCAATTTTTTATAAAAAAAAAATCCATTTTCATAACATACCTTTTTATATTTTTTCAACCAATACAGAAAGCGTAAATTTTAAAGCTGTAGAAAAAAGCTACCAAATAGTTGCGGTAAAATTATGCAAAGCAACCCAAGTAGGTCGGAATATACAGAAATTTTTCTGGAAATATACAATATTCCGCAGATCCCAGAAACTCCAGAAAGTTTTTATGGGAGTATTTCCCTGAAAATCCTCCTCATGCAAATTCGCTATGTATTAACAAAATGTTGCACAATATAATTTTAAGTGGCATTTTCCTGGAGTATTTTATAAATAGGTTAGGTTAGGTAATATGCTAAACCGGAAACTACTTAGGTATATCAATAATTTATACGACATACAGTAAACAATTTAGGCCATAATTATAAAAATAAATTGGTCGATTCGTTTTTAAATTACTTGTGTACAATACCAAAAAAGAATCATAGATAAACATAAATCTAATGTACGGTGTAATTTGCATAATTTAATATAAAATACGTAATGAATGTTCCTTTGATTAAAAATTTCAAGTTTTTTGGTTGGTTTCTTTCTAGCATTTCACCTTATTTTTTACATGCAATAAAATTGATTTTAATAAAATTAGAACAAATTAATCTTCTTACACTCCCACTTTTAGGGTCTGTATAATATTAAGGATCAACAAATACCTAACTTTTTTTTATTTTAAACTTTAAAGAAAACGTCAAATACGAAAATAAATGTTGTTGCTAATTTAAATTCTTTTTGTTACTTTTAATACTTGGAAGTAACCTTGAATTCCAAACAAAATATTTAAATTAGAGCGCAAGTCTTTAATTCCAACACACACTGGTCATTTAAATGTGTTGGTTTATCAGTTAAATAATAGCAAATTCATAACTAATAAACATTTCCATTTAGTTCTGATACTGCCGGCCGGTCTCAGTTGGATCTACACTTCCAGTGCAACTTGAAGAATTAAGAAAAAATGGCAAAGGTTCCTTCCGTTAAACTTAACAATGGAAATGAAATTCCAATTTTCGGACTGGGAACTTGGAAGGTATGTTAAAATTTATCTAATATAAAATTAAAGCGTGTTTTTTAACAAATGAGTTCTTAGTCTTTTAATAAATTCACCTAAATGTTTTTTTGGACAAACGTTCACATATTTGTAATCCAACACAGTATTAACCATTAGAAACATTTTTGGTTTTCTCACCGATGTTTTATTATAAAAAGTTAAACTTAAAAAAAGGTTTGATTCGCGGGTTTTTTTACATCAGCAATAAAAAAAGTAGTTACTATGCATATTATATTAAATAAATTCTTGTCTCAAAGAAAGCAAAATTACACAAAAATTTCTTTCGTCCTGTATTTTTTTTATTTTAATGCTAAAAATTTATACACTGTACCTATAACTAACTAACCATTTTGTAAAAAAGAAATAAACTTTATTTATTTAACCAATTTTTTTATTACCCAATAAAATTTATTATTATTTTTTAGTCTAAACCTGGTGAAGTAACACAAGCAGTAATCGATGCTATCGATGCAGGATATCGTCACATTGACGGTGCTCATGTCTACCAAAATGAAAAGGAAGTCGGTGCTGGTGTCAAGAACAGAATTGATGCTGGAGTTGTTAAACGAGAGGACCTATTTTTAACGAGTAAACTTTGGAATACTTACCATAAACCTGAACAAGTAGAACCAGCATTGAAAGTCACTCTCAATAATCTGGGTGTTAATTATGTTGATTTGTATCTAATTCATTGGCCAATGGCTTTCAAGGTATGATTTAAATTAATTAAATAGAGGAAATTGTGTTTAGGATATTATTATACTAAGTGTCCGCGTATAGTTTGCTTTTTTATATGGCAAATAGCAGGAAAAAATCCAAGACATTCGGTAAAAACAGTTTATTGAAAAAGTACCCCTCTTCGGAAATAATGGCCTTTAAGCAGGTAGACTAAAATCACGTAATCATAAATATTTACCATATAAGTTGTTCAACCATCTTAAAATATCTGCAATCAATAAAGGTAATAAAAACGGTAATTTTAAATAAAACCAATTCTAAAATTTCGGGCCCCTTTTAAAATGGGTTAAACACTGGTAGTGTTAATAAAAACTGCATATAATTTCTTTACCTTTAAGAATTTTTTAATTTTGTTTATATTTTTAAATACCCAAATTCAAGTAAAAACTTTTGTAGGTACCACTTGAAATTTCTGAGTAACTGTACCGTTTACAAATAAACTGTCAAAAACACTCTTAATGTACCCCATATTTTTAGAAAACTTAGAAAATGAAATGGTAATAATTTAATTATCTTTGGCTACCTACATGGACCATAATATTTTTAATTAAGGCATTATCACTCTCAAGCATTGCTTTGTTTATCGTCCCGATAAAAATTAATGTTCATTTTGCTTTTAAAAATATAATTTCGATATTATTGAATAAAAATAACTCTCGTTTCCATCTTTAAAACCACATATATTTAATGAAAAAATAAATACCGTAACAAAATAATCATTTTTCCTATTAGGTTCTTTGCAGGGTTGCTTTAATAATGGGCTTGTTAATTTTTATAACATTTGAAAACGAATATTATTATAATTTCATAAACACTGTTAAAAAGTAACAAAAAGTGCTAAAATAAATTACTTCTAAAACGTTTATTTATTATAAAGTAAATATTTATCACATAGATTGTATTTACATTGATCTTAAATTACATTAACACGTTAATTTAATTATTATTGACACTGCTACACAAGTGCTAAATACTCAATAATGGAGACAATGCGATAATTTGTTGTCCATTTATATTTATAGCGACAAACACTTGTACTCTTCTGGCCCTTACGCTGTTTTTAATTTTTAGGAAGGAGACGATCTATTTCCTACCAGTGCCGATGGAAAAATCATCTACAGTGACGCCGACTTTGTTAATACCTGGAAAGCAATGGAGGCCGTTCATAAAAAGGGTCTCGCCAAGAACATTGGTATCTCCAACTTTAATAAACGCCAAATCGAGAAACTTCTCGCATCCGCGAGCGTAGTTCCAGCGACCAATCAGATCGAAGTACACCCCTACCTAAACCAAAAGAAACTAATGGAGTTCTGCAAGACTAAAGGCATCACCATAACTGCATACAGCCCATTGGGATCACCCGATAGACCATGGGCCAAGCCAGGCGATCCTAAACTTACTGAGGATCCTAAAATTGTGGCCATTGCAAAGAAATATAACAAAACTCCAGCACAAGTCATTATTAAGTGGAATGTGCAACGCGGCAACATCACTATCCCAAAATCCGTCACTAAGGCAAGGATCATTGAGAATTTACAAATTTGGGACTTCAGCCTAACTGCCGATGATGTTGCACAAATTGACACGTTTGATTGCAAGGGAAGGATTTGCGGGTTTGATAATCCAAATACTTTAGATCACAAAGATCATCCTTTTAGCAAAGATGAATTTTAAGACATCAAAGCTGAAAGCGATTTATCTCATAACTGCTTAGTCGTACTTCAGTATTTAGTAATATCTGAATAAGAAGTGTTACGTCTTAAAAGGTTGGTTTCTTCTTTATATTTTAAGACTGTAATAATGTTTATTGTTTTAATAAAAGCGCATAGCTTTGGCATATCGGAAGTTTTCCTAAAACCTTAAATTATAAAAGTAGATTACTGAAGTAGTACTAAAATTTTTGATTATTTATCAAAAAAAAAATATTCCACAATTTTTTAAATTAAAAAAATCTTGAGATAAGCCCATTTTATTCCCGTTGCGAGTTTCAAGTTAAAAATTCTTAAAATTTGTACCTACTTAAATAGGTATGATAAAAATAAATGAAATATTTTTTGCCTGTTAAAAATTCAAATAACCAAACTCATATTTTTATGACAATAAATTTTAACTTATGATAAAAACACAATGGCTTACGATAGCGTTTTTTATTTTTTGCTAGTGCTCTTAGTTTTCAGCACTAGCTCATTTCAAAAAGTGATCGAGATTAAAAATGGTAAATATTTTGCTTGTTTTTACTAAATGTTGTTACTGGGTGTGAATTTTGTGGTGCACTTTCATATTGTACTTTTTACGATTAATTTAAAATAAGGTAACCAAAAATTCAGTAAATTACTATCAATCACATAATTTTAAAAAAAATTGTTACGGATCCATGACTTTTGGGCGGTTGTTCAGACGTGTTTTTTCAATCGATCTGATTTACGTCAGATATTTCGGTCAATTGTTTTTAATAAAATTGATTTTGTTACAAAAAATTTCAACAAATAATTTTTACTAAAAACAATTGACAGAAATATCTAACGTAAAACAGATCAAATAAAAAAACACGTCTAATCAGCGTGAATTTTTAAAATTTAATTTTAATAAGAATACATTCGTTCTTACAAGAATAATGTATCACCAATATTAACGCTTCTCCCGCTCTATCTTTTTTTATCTTTATACGGTTTAAGTTCGATAAATTGTTACATGCGGTAATGTTTAAATTTCCGAAGTCAAATTTCCAAAAAAAAATTGGGAAGAAGTATATTACAGTACATTCTTTTATACACGCAAGTAATTGACAAGCTAATGTCAAAAACGCGCTGGTAAATGACAAACAAATGTCACATTACCAGCGACAACATTTTGCTTAAACATTCATTTTTTTTACGCCGCCTAGTTAGTGAAACATGTTTGTGTTTACGATTTTTGTTTTAAACATAGATTATTTTAGGCAATTTTACGTGGGTATTTGCAGGATTGATTGTGAATAAAATAGTATACATATCTCAGGTAAAATGCTTCATTCCAGCTTTGGGCCCATTGCCGCCCTCGAGCAACGCTATCGGTCAGCAAACTGCCCTCGGCTATAATACAGCACTTTTCCTTCGAATATGTAATGTACATACTATTAAAAGAAGCAAAATAGAAAATTATGAAATGTTGGTTTACTAAACACTAAACTTAATATCAAATAATTTAATTAATCAAAGTTAATCCCTAGATCACTTAGATCACTAATATCAATATCAACATAGACTATTCCCATCGTGCTATTCTATACTTTTAGGAGCCCAGTAAATATTCTCCCATTTTTATTTAATGAAAGTAAAAGATCAATATTAATAGGCTTACATAAAATTACAACTTTCTATGTTGTATTATACGAGTAGTAAACATCTAGTTAAATTACTATCATCTTTAGTCCGGGTAATATTTTTCTTGCCAAATCTATAGAAATCCTTTTTATAAGGGTTGCAAAAAAGGGAATATTTAAAATGAAATTGTTCAACACATTAATCTGTATTCACTATGGGTTTCGTTATAAAAAGTGAATAAACGAACAAAGTACTTTGTCTTAACGGTACAAGGTACTCAATACTCATACTAAATGATCATGATGTATTGCAAATCAGAAACAATTATTTGAATTATTTATCCAATCATTTAAATCGAGGTATAATGAAATAAACAGTTGTGAAAAAATCCTATTGTTGCTGTGGAGTGTTTTTATTACAGACATTAATTTTACCTCAAAAGTGCATATGGCGAAGAGTTCCTTTAAAAAAAATATGGCACGTGGAATCGCGTGCGCCCTATTTTTACTCTTAATCATATTAACCATAAAGTTTGTTCTACCTTTTAGAATCACGGAGAGAAAGGTTATTAAAGCAGAAGGTAAGTAGCATTTTTATATTATAAAAATAGATTTTAATGTAGGTACCTAGGTACTCAATGTTTATAAATTAATTCTTGAAGTAATTGATGCATTGAATGTTTAATGAGCTAGTGAAGACGTTTACCCATAAGAATTTATCAACAGGTTTTGCTAATTTCTTAAAATATTCTTTGCAATATTATATTTAAATTTTAATGTAATATAAAGGATTTTATTTTCAGGATGCTCCATTACCTTTCCAAAATCAACTTTACAACCAATAATAACAAACGCTTCAACCCTTGAATTTGTTTATCCTTCAGAAAGAAAAACTGTGACAGTGTACTTTAACAAAACTCTACTAATTGGTTGCTCAAGATCCAAATTAACTACTGGCCAAAACTCAATCATTGCAACTTGTACTGATAAAGGAGAATTCAGAGTTGATGGCAAAATAATGAATTTGGATGACCTAGCTTGTGCAAAAACAGAATATCATCTTGCACGAGCCACAAACAAAACTTGTGAGATGAACGGCACCGAAATAGAAATTGGATGGGACTTGGGCAATGATCGGTACATACGCCAACTTCTGGTTTGCTTTGATAAAACCAATGAAAGCCCCCTGTACTCCTACTACAATCTCACACATGAAATAGACCAACGTGAAGCTGGTTCCTCTAGACCAAAGTTTGTAGAAGACAAACAATTCTACAATTTAGTCAAAGGAATAATCAATTCGAAGTATACTCGGAAAAATCAGAGAAGAACCATTAACAACTTATTGGGCTTGGATCCGTCGAGTACAAAGTACATTAAAGATGACAACAACTTTTTCTTATCGCGTGGACATTTGTCGGCAAAAGCTGATTTTGTCTATTCTTCCCAGCAAGTTGCAACATTTCACTACATAAATGCTGCACCTCAATGGCAAACCTTCAACGGGGCGAATTGGAACCAAGCTGAAATGGATGTCAGGACGTATGCGGAAGAAAACGAGGTTGATCTAAGAGTCTATACCGGTACTTTTGGAGTTGCTACTCTACCACATGAAGAAACTAAACAGGAAATCCCTCTTTATTTGTACACCGACGAAGATGGACACAAAGCACTTCCAGTTCCACAGCTGTATTGGAAAGTGGTTTATAATCCAAAGTCCAAAGCTGGAATAATTTTAATTGGAGTCAACAATCCGTATATTTCAGAAAACAGTATTTCTGATCAAATAATTTGTCCTGATGTATCTGGAAATATTACTTGGCTGCATTGGAATAATGATAAAATTAAAAAGGGTTATTCCTACGTGTGCGATGTTACCGAAGCTAGAAAATTTATAAAATATATTCCCGATTTTGAAATTACCTCGCTTTTGATGTAGGTAGGTAATTACGTATCTATTCATATACTAAATTTAATGATGCTCAAGCCTTTTTATAAAAGAAACAAAACCACAAAAAATCGACTGATCTGTGAATGTCGGAACCAGAAGAAACTTCCGCTTGAATCTTTGTGGTTGAAAATTTGATATTATAAATTATACAACCATATAAAATGTATTAAAATTATAAGAAATTAATATTTATGGTCGTATTTATGTAACTAAGTACATTTTAAATTATCACCTAACCTTGCTGTCGAAAATCTAGCCAAAACTAAGTTTATCTGTTAATGAAGTAGAAAATTGCACAGGTACCTAGGAAAACGGACTGATTTTTACGTAGACAAGAAAATTTCTCACTTTTAATTTGATTTTTATTTATTTGATACGACGATAACAAATCATAGAACTTCTATATTTAATTTTTAAATAGTTATCTGTTAATTCTGAGTGCTGACCTCAATTAATGTTACTCTATCAGACTAGATATGTAGAACCCTAATACCTAAGTACTTGTACTTTATTATTTTTGTGCATTAGCAAAAAAAATATGGATGAATATTTAATGATTTCTGTGGCAAATGTTTAATATAAAAATAAAATATCTCCAAACCATACTATACAGTGAGAGGCAAAAGTCCCCCCCCCTGGCCTTAACTTTTGAACGGTTCGAGATATTGGTTTCCAAAAAATTTTAGGTTAATTTACACAAAAAAACTACCTTTTGACAAATTTGGATTATTAAAAAATAATAACCCCCAGATGGGGGGACTATGAACTTAGTTTTCTTTAATGTAAAGAGGGGTCAAGTGACCCCTCATTTGAAAGGTATTTTTATTTCTAACACAATGGTGTTTACCAATTTAAGATATATTTATTATTTTTTTGGCTAGGAGCTTCTCAATAAAAAAAACGATTTCCTTAATAAATGCAACAGTGAAAAAAATAAAACTATTTGAAATTAGGTAAGGGTGCATGTTTTTCTTTAATTAAAAAAAATATGTAATATTTTTTTGTTAAAATGTGTTATACCCTGTGTCCCAACATAAAATACAAAAAAACAAAACCTTATGCTTCTTAAAAATTTTTTTTTAATTAATTATATTTTTTAACCCTATTTTACTTCGTTTTTTTGAAAAAAAAATAATTTTGGTAGGTTATTTTAAAACATTTGTTATAAAACATACTAACAAAAAAAAAATTATTAATATTTTTAAATAAAAAGAAAACATACACCCCTACTTAGTTTGGATTCACATAAGTCTTTTATTGTTGCATTTATTACGTAAAACAGGATTTTTGTGCTTTATTTTAAAACGCACAGTACAATAGAACTACTAAATCAATCTAAAATTCGTAAACGTCATTGTCTTGGAAATAAAAATAGCTTTCAAATGAGGGGTCACTTGACCCCCCTTTACATTTAAAAAAATTAAGTAGATAGTCCCCCTATGTGGGGGTTATTATTTTTTGAAAAACCAATCTCGTCAAAAGGTAGTTTTTTTAGTGCTAATTTGTCAAGAATTTTTTTTAAATCAATATCTCAAACACTTCGATCATTAAATTCTCTGATCGAAGCTCAAACAGTTCAAAAGTTAAGGTGGGGGGGGCGGACTTTTGCCTCGCACTGTATGTATATCGACGGCTATGCTACCATCTTCAGCAGAAGAAATGATTACAAGAACACAATGGTCGGTTGAATAATGGTCAAGCACCGTTTTAGTACTGGAGCGGTGTATTATTTTACACTTTTATATACTTGTCACTTGTCCTGTTGTATTATTTAGTTAAATTAAAGTAGTGTAATGTATGTATTGTAGGTATAATTAAATTACTAATTCAGTCCTGTTTCTGACAAGTATATATCTACCTATTTATTAAAAAAGAAAATCTACCAGCCTAGGTATTTACTTTTGTAAATTTGCCAAATGGACTAGTATGCTCTACCTACCTAAAAAGATTTTTGTTAAGCATTTGTTTATGTTATTTGTTGACGTCCTCATTTTTAACGAATGCTTTTGTAATGTTGCAACCAAAAGGCTTACTATACCTATGACTTTTATAATAAAATAAAAATATTATTGCAGATCCCGAATGTCAATTAAATATAGCAGGAGGACGTCGTTACGAGCCAATAGTAACATCATCAAACTATGAACTAATAAATTTAGTTGACAATTCATCCAGTATTCAAATTAACAAGGGCAATACTCTTACAATTGGTTGTACTTCTGGAACATTACTAAATTTTGATTCATCCAGAATTGAAGCAACTTGTAGCTCAGACACAAAATTCATCGTTGATAAGGAGGAAGTAAATCTTAAAACTGTAAAATGTGACAAATTGGTCTCTAGTACTGTTAGACGTACAGGAAAAAAATGCGCAACGAGCAAAACGGAACTTGAAATTGGATTCGATTTGGGAGATAACACTTTCGTCAGATCAATTTTGGTTTGCTTTGATGAAGAAATCGAAACGCCTCTTTATTCGATTTCCAATTTGACCAGATTGATCTTTAGTCAAGAATCTAGTGTACCTCGCATAAGTTTTGTTGAGGATAAAGAATTTTATCATTTGGCACAAGGACAAGTTGATAAGTCATACACAAGAAAAGTACAAAGAACCACAATAAATTCCCAGTTGGGCTTGTCCAGTAACTCACTTGAAGTAATACAAAACAATGATTTCTACTTTGCCAGAGGCCACTTGGTATCAAAGGCAGACTTCCTTTTTGCTAACACTCAGCTTGCTACCTTTCATTACGTTAATGCAGCTCCACAATGGCAAACATTCAACGGTAAAAACTGGTTTTATGTTGAATCGAATGTGCGAGACTATGCAACTAATAACGACCTTGATTTAGTGGTGTACACAGGTACCTACGGGATTCTCACCCTTCCCAATGTAAAAGGAGAAGAAGTGCCTCTGTACTTCTTTCTAGCTGAAGAAGAGAAGTCGATGCCAATACCTCAGCTCTTTTGGAAGATCGTTCACGACCCTGTTAACAAACAGGGAGTTGTTCTAATCGGTGTTAATAATCCTTACGTTGAAGAAAAGGCATTGCAGAAGTACGTGATTTGCCCGGACGTTATTAGTGAAATTAACTGGCTTACATCGGTAAATCAAAATAATTTAACTTATGGATATATTTACGCGTGCAAAGTGAATGATTTTAAAAAAGTAGTGACTTATTTGCCAAAGATAACTGCGTCTAAATTGTTGCTCTGAAATTTTTTGTATGATTTCCCAACTACATTGTTGTTTGTTTCTTGGTTTATTTTAATAAATGAACACTAATTAAGAATACAAAAATATTTTATTAAAAATAACTAAATAAAACAGAAAGTGTTGTTAAAGCGTTATCACATTATTAACAAAACAAAAGCTCATATTAATAGTTTGTCTAAAATTTTATTCTGCCGCGCTTGTAATAAAAGTTTGATAACACTAATGTGACTAATGATATTCGATACAATGCACCAGTTTTAAACAAATAAGTTCCAGTGGATAGTACAACAAAATTTATGTTCAGAATAATTAAAGAAAACTAGTGACAAAATGTTTAAGAACATCTTTTTGTTAATATTATGCTATCGGCTTGCATGTGCCCATCAACCGTTTATCGTAAATAGTTTCTCTGGTAAGTATTATTACATTTTAATCTATATTATTCTACTATTCTACACAAAATCACAGTATCACTTGCTCATTTTTAAGTTTTTCGGACAAAGGATCTTATTCTCAATCTTACCAAATTTAAATTTTTCATGTTAGAACTAATTGACATTGATTCACTTGCTATATAACCATTACAACTTTATCAAGGTGCTCTTTTATTTCAGATCCAATTTGCACCTTATCGGTCGAAGAACATTCTCATAACGAACCGATAGTTTTGGCATTCCGGAACAACTCATTTTTGTATCCCAGACTAGGAACCAAAACGATATTTCTCGCCGCAGATGAAGAAATTGTTCTAGGATGTACTCACGGCACCCTTTCGATTGGTGATACGCATGCTATTGCAAAATGTGTTTCCGGTTCAACGTTTAAAATTATAACAGAGAAAACAAAGGATGGGGACTTCGTGAAAGCAACTTCGTTAACTAACGTTACTTGTACTGAAAAAACAATTAGCACTGTTAAGACAACAAAAAATAAATGCGAATATGGCGGTACTGAAATCGCAATTGGTTTTAACCTTACAAAAGGGTTTGTTTCACAAATCATGATATGTTTTGACGAAGTTAATGAATCTCCAATTTATTCACACTACAACTTGACTAAGCATATCGATTCAGAAGAAAAAGGTGTCAACAGACCAGTATTTTATGAAGATACACAATTTTATCATTTGGCAAGGGGAAAAGTCAACCACTTGTATTTCCGTCAGAATCAACGGAAAACTATTAACAGTATTCTTGGACTTGATGAAAACTCAACTGAGTTTATTAAGGACAATGACTATTACTTGGCACGTGGGCACCTAACAGCTAAGGCTGATTTCGTTTTTGCCTCACAACAAGACGCAACGTTCCATTACATAAACGTAGCTCCACAGTGGCAAACATTTAACGGAAAGAACTGGGCGTATGTTGAATCTGACGTAAGAGCTTATGCACAAACCAAATTTGTTGATCTTAAGGTCTATACTGGAATTTATGGAATAGCAAACTTACCCTACGCCAGCACCCATAAGGAAGTACCGCTTTTTCTCTTCGATAAGGGTAAAAAGGGGGTAATGCCAGTGCCACAGTATTATTGGAAAGTGGTTTACAATCCAGAAGCACAAACTGGTGCGGCTGTAGTTGGTTTAAATAATCCGTATCTTAGTGAAGATGTTATCAAAAGTTTAATATTTTGTACTGATGTTTCATCGGAGCTTACTTGGTTAACAATGAATAAAACCAATAACGAAGAGGGATACATATTTGCCTGTGATGTAAATGAATTTAGAAAACACGTACCATATTTTCCTATGTTTATTGTTAAAAGTTTACTTGAATAATTATTTCGCACAACAAAACATTAAAGTAGGTATTACTCTGTAATTATTATTAATAAAATATTAAATAGGCATACTTTTTTATTGAAGTAAAATAATGTCGTCCAAGTAAATAACACCAGATATCCAATGGTTTAAGTAATATAAAATAATGACCAACATCTACAATATAAGATTAAAATTTTGTTTACCACTTTAACCTATTCATTTTCTTACCCCATTTGATGTTGATTCCATAGGTAAAAAGTACACCAAAAATAAGTTTTGCGATGATGTAAATGGAATGCTCATATTAACTGATAAAAACAATACTGCCACTTGTTGTTGGAATAACTTTTTAAATTAAATAAATAAGTCGTTTTTTTCGTTTGGTAACATTATATCATTATTTATTCACCCTTTCATAAGGAAACTAACTAGATGTTGTAAATGTAATTGCTATAATTTAAGTTCGCGAAAAAGTGGCTTGATGTCTTCATTTTATAAATGACAGATACTTTATAACTTTAAAACTAGCCTGACTGGACAGAACAAATTATTTATACAGTGAGAGGCAAAAGTCCCCCCCCCTGGCCTTAACTTTTGAACGGTTCGAGATATTGATTTCCAAAAAATTTTAGGTTAATTTACACAAAAAAAACTACCTTTTGACGAAATTGGTTTTTCAAAAAATAATAACCCCCACATAGGGGGACTATCTACTTAATTTTTTTAAATGTAAAGGGGGGTCAAGTGACCCCTCATTTGAAAGCTATTTTTATTTCTAACACAATGGTGTTTACCAATTTAAGATATATTTATTATTTTTTTGGCTAGGAGCTTCTCAATAAAAAGAACGATTTCCTTAATAAATGCAACAGTGAAAAAATAAAACTATTTGAAATTAGGTAAGGGTGCATGTTTTTCTTTAATTAAAAAAAATATGTAATATTTTTTTGTTAAAATGTGTTATACCCTGTGTCCCAACATAAAATACAAAAAAACAAAACCTTATGCTTCTTAATAATTTTTTTTTAATTAATTATATTTTTTAACCCTATTTTACTTCGTTTTTTTGAAAAAAAAATAATTTTGGTAGGTTATTTCAAAAAATTTGTTATAAAACATACTAATAAAAAAAAAATTATTAATATTTTTAAATAAAAAAAAAACATACACCCCCACTTAGTTTGGATTCACTTAAGTCTTTTATTGTTGCATTTATTACGTAAAACAGGATTTTTGTGCTTTATTTTAAAATACCCAGTACAATAGAACTACTGAATCAATCTAAAATTCGTAAACGTCATTGTCTTGGAAATAAAAATAGCTTTCAAATGAAGGGTCACTTAACCCCCCTTTACATTTAAAAAAATTAAGTAGATAGTCCCCCTATGTGGGGGTTATTATTTTTTGAAAAACAAATTTCGTCAAAAGGTAGTTTTTTTAGTGCTAATTTGCCAAGAATTTTTTTTAAATCAATATCTTAAACCGTTCAAAAGTTAAGGTGAGGGGGGGGGACTTTTGCCTCGCACTGTATAGAAAAAAGTGAATCAGAAAAACTATAAAATACTTTAATTTCTAGTGGATAATTTATTTAAGGGAAAAATGATGATTTACTGGCAAATATAAAGAAAACAATACTGGGCTGATTATCTAGAATATCTTAAATGCTACAAGAAGACCAATGCTGTTAATATCAATGTCGTAAACAATGCGTACATATTTATCCCATTTTTAAGTTAAAAAACATTGTTTTAAAATAATGTACCACTCCCAAGACATGTCAGTTGCCCGCAAATGCATTGATTGCTGGCAACATTGTACATTTTAACGCCTTCTTTAGAAAATTATTCCGTCAAAAATTAACCGAGAAATCAACTTAATTTTGCGTATCCCTAATTAATAAATTTGTTTCTTACTGCTTGAGGATAAATAAGACCAACTTGAGGTTGAATTTTTGGTGCAGGTTTTACTGTAATAATTAATAAATATATGATCACTTTTATTAATTGTTGTTATTAACAAACCTCTTTGTTTAAAAAGCATCATAACAAGTTGTCCCAAAGGATATTCGTAAAATAGTGAAAAAATAAATCCAAATATCACCATAAAGAAAATGTCTGACAGGTAAGTTATTAACTAAAACACAAAAACATGCATTTGGAAATTTGTATGTTGCCAAAAAATAACATTTTTACCATGTAATAATCTTTGAAATAAATTGGTACAATTGTGGAGCTTTGAAAGACTAAAATATGCACGCAGTGAAATAGATAGATCCCATAACTAAGTTTTCCCAATACTTTAAAAATGTGGGACGACAAAAAATCGTTTATAATTCCTAAAAATTGCTAGGTAAATTAAAAGTAAGAAAACAAAATGTTTTACCTCCGTATCCGATACTACATGCCCAAACAATCCAAACCATGCAAAATGTCCAAACTGATCTCACAACCGAGGTGTACAAAGTTGATTCCAAAAGATTATATTCATGAAAAGGCAATTCAAAGCTATGGCTCCATACAATAATAACAAACATTAAACTGAACGCAATGCACCATCCACTGACACACAAAACAGTTGAAATTTTAATTTTTTTCCCTTTGGTTGTGAAAAGAAAATAGCCAAACGCTAAACCAATAAAATATGTTGAAGCCCGATAATGCGGAACAATGTAGTATTCTTGAAAATATTTATCCGTTGCAAACATGGATCTGAAAGAATATTTTAATTTGACTTTTTTTTTGTAATTCGAAATTTACGATGCAGCTAGGGTTCCTTTGTAATGATTGATCCATGCAAACCAAACGCTTAAGAAAACTGCAATTAAATACAGAATAATCCAAATAATGTATCCCAAAGTTGGACGCTTCCATAAAGGGTACAAAATAATTGGAGAAGTGTAAAAGAATAACATATCACACGTTAAAGACCATGTTTGAAGTATGCACTACAAAATTATCATTCGTTGATAGGGCTTTATAGACATAGAATATTCTTACTAAGAATTTGGGATTAGTATAAGACTGAATATGCAGCAGTGTTGACCACCAATAACGAATGCATGGTTCTTGTAACTCTGGATAAATGTCATTCCAATGTGGACCATCCCCAAAATGTTGGATTAATGTCGAAAAAAATAATACTCCTAGTGCTAAAGGTAATGTTAAACGCAGATATCTGTACAAATAAAAGGGGATTAGTTGAAATTTACCAACTTTGGTTACATGTTCCATAAATCCAATGGCTACCAAAATTCCACTCATCATAAAAAAAGTGTCCACGCTTACTGTTCCGCCTAGGACCATAGTACTAAAATAACCTTGAAGCCACTAAAAAATGGTGAATTTTTTGAAGTAATACTTTGGATGTGCATAAAAAAAATTCTTACGTCAAATGTTGTTAAGCCATTAACGAAAGGTAAGTATAAAGAAAACAAATATCGATGACCAAAAAGGACCCAACAAGTGTTAATGCAACGCATTCCATGCAAACATTCTAACTCTAAATTATTTTCAGAATTTGATGTTATTCTTCTAAAATTTGCTCGAAACGAAAATGCACCAACCAGCCCATTTTTATTGTCTTAAAATGTATGGTTATTAATTTAGGTTTATTTTATTAATTACGATTGTAGCACCATTTGAGCAGCAATCGATAATTCCAGCCAAAGTGGAAACAATTACAAAACTTGCCAGAAAAGCACTAAAACAGATATTTTTTTTTTTACTAAAATTTAGTTTGAATTCTGTTATGTGGAAAAACATTTTTGCCTTCTTAAAATATAAATTTTAAATTTTTTTTTATTAATGGTTTTGGTTTTAAAGTGAAATTACATTTTTTTTTAGCAATAAATAAGAAAGGAACATACATGACTCCATATTGTGCGTTGGTAAACTTTGGGTAATCATCTTTGGTGATACATTTTTCCTGGGGCAATGAAGCAGTGAGTTCCAACCCTTCAGTTATCTCACCTACTGTTTTATTAAAATGTTTTAAAACAGCTTCATGAGAGCATGATTCTGGTACACAAACTGACCATTTAAAAAATACGTTTTCCATTGCCAAAAGATTTTTTGAAAATTGCTAGCAAAATTTTAAATATGATTTGAGTTTACAATTAATACTAACTCACCGAATCCGTAAAACCTCTGTAACCAACTATTTTTCTTACTAACCAGAGAGGAGGATGGAATTTTAATTCACAATGTTTTCCAATAATGGTTCCAAAACTCGTATTTTCGTAGATATTTAGGCATTGCTTGAAATTACCAAACTCGACCAAATTTCCTTCTAATATTCCAGCAGGCAATTTGGAAGAAGAATCTATCACTTTAAAGTAAAATTGGACATACAATTATTGAGAGAAGAAACGACAAAAAAGTGTTCTTACTTTTTAATGCCCATGGTTCAAACGCTCTGACTGATTGCTTTAATTCTCCAATATGGTTTTTACACTGTTCATTCATAAACTCGTTATTCATGGTATAAAAACTAAGCATTTGATTCATTATAAGCCCCTGGCGCATGGTTAATTTTAGAGCTTTTCTAATTATAATAGATTTACTAGAGGTTTCACCACTAGTTGTATTTTCCGATAGATCATTCTCAGAAATTATTGGTTTACTTTCATCTTCTGCTATCAGACTTAATTCAGGCTAATAAAATAAAGATCCCATGATTGTAATAATAATGGAAATATCATATTTTAATCCACTACCTACTTACCGTTTTTAAATCCAATTTTAAAACTTGCGTCTGACAAAAATCTAAAAGAATTATAAAAAAAGGCAGCTTCATGTTGAACAGCAACTTTTTTAGATGACAAAAAAATATGTTGGACTTGAAATAAGTGGAAAAGTCTTCGTCAGTAATACATTCACGTTTAAATTATTCAAAGTTTTTAATCCATGACATTTTCAAACCGCATAATTTTTTTTAAACTTTTGATCATGGATAATTTTAACTAACTTTTTGTGATAGACGGGATCGGTGATGGACAGTTTGACCAAGTAAATAATTTCCAAACTTGTGACAATGTTGTCCTTCTGATGAAAGGTAGGTATGAAAAACAATATGCTGGGTATTCCAAAAAATTAAAAGGTTACTCTTTTTTGTGTTCCCTTAATTAAATTTCATTATAGTTTTAAACTTTTATACAATTATTCTTTAAGCTTTATTAAAAATAAAGTTTTTTACTGATACAAAAACTTAACAAAATCAATTATTAAAATAACTTATTACATACCTACTAGAACAATACAATATACAAATTCTTTTTTATTTTTCATCAGCCGCAAATGTTTCACTTGTGGAGTTAATTACTGCACAGTTTTGACGTTCAGGGAGATCAGGTGTGGCAGCATTAATTGTTATAAATTTTATATTTTCACTGGAACCCACTATTCCATCCATAACTGAAACCAAGTTAGCTTTAAGCTAAGTATGATTTTTTTTAGTGATTTAAAGATATTTTGCTAAATTTTATTTTGAGATTGCTACTGTTAGGTTATTAGAATAACTATTGCAACCATTTGTGCAGGACAGAATTGCATTCTTAAAGAGCATAAGTTAATTCGCCTGATCGATACCATGTTGCTAAAATTATTTGGCCCAACAATGAAAGAGTCAATCATTCAACGTTTACATTTAAAACAACTTGTTACATGTCACGAGTGAATAAATTGGCACGAAAAAAAATATACCATCAGTTTGAATGCATTTGCGAATCCTTTTAAACACCAAATTAATATTTAACTCCATTGGAAAAATAATGAAATTACAGTAAAAAACTGTGCACCAAATTAAAGTGTACCTAAAGATAACTAAATGTTAAGTCTAAAAATAAGTTATTTAATTGATATGTGGTTATTTCAAAAGTAAGTCCTACTACTACTGTAAATTATCACGGCATATTATAGTGTAATTTAGAAGGGTTGCAACATATTACAAATTATATAACTTCTAGTGGATAACATTTAAAAATTTGATGAACTCAATTAAAGTACTTAAGAATATCTAAAACTTAAATTACAATAAAAATTAAGTTTTAAATAATGAATTAGGAAAAATTCGAGGAAAAATATTATGACTGGCGTTTTATTCAAATCGCTGCACCGAGAGTTTTATTATAATTATTACGAAAATAGATGTATTTTTAACAAATTTGCGTCAGAGGAGTCTATTTTAGTACTAACATCTTTTTAGGGCTTTTGTTTTTTAAAATGTCGCCCACACACTACCATATTTTCAATAGTTTAAAAACGAAAATACTGATGCAACTACTAAATTAATAAGAGTAATAAAACAAATTAATTTCTGAATTAGTAAAAACTGGCTAAAATCAGTAAAAGATCCTTAGCAAAAGACAGTGGATTATATTATTATTGAAACAATATTTTTCTTTCGCCAGAATTTAACCGGAAATGTTTGATAGAATTAAGTAAAAATATTTACAAAAATGCTCATACCGATTAGATTTTCAGATGAAGTCTGGCCTTTCTGCAATACTTCCGAATTTACAACGATATTATCCTCTGCAATTACTTTTTTAATAATAATATTTTCCAAACTTTGCTTGGAATCCTGTTGTTGTTTCTCCGTTTGTTCATCATTACTTTGAGATGCAGTTTGGGTGGCCTTTCTATTATTAGCCTTGTAGGGACGAGCTTGGGCCATCCGCTGTTGCATAGTTTGTCTTCTAGCATACAGCATTTTGCATCGTTTAGCATATAACAATTTGTCCACAGCACAAAAGAAATCATTTTTGCACAAGGAAAGCACGGTATGCAAAGTGGCTGGGTGGGTGTTTGGGAAAAGTTGCATTAAGCGTAAAAAGTAGAAAAATTGACTGGAGGACTGATGCATTGAAGCGTATTGTGGCGTGGTAGTATTTTTATTAGGGTCCATTGGAATCGACATGTTGAGATTGTTGGGACGCGGCTAAAATATCAAAGCAATAAAAATAACAATAACATATTTGTACGGAGAATATACCCAATGGTTGTCCAAACAAGAACTGGAGGAAGTTGCAACATTATTTTGGCCAGTAGTCCTGGTTAGCATTGTTGGACCAGCAGGGGTTGAACAATGAAGTGATTGTTGGGATACCATCCACGGGCACATTACTGGCTGTTTTTGTGTGTCTTTTTGCACATTTGGTTTTTTCTCCTCCATTAGTTTAATTTAAAAGGAGTTTTATTTCTTGAAGTGCAGCAACAAAACTGCGGTATTGTAGACGTTTGTTTACTTTTGTTTGTTTTTTAAAACAACAGGTAATTTAACTGTCAGAGTGTCAATTTGGCAATGCCTACTTCGTTTCATTTCGAATTTACATGCGAAATTATTACAGAGATATTTTACAGATGGCATCGGTAGGACCAGGTTAGCCCGATAGGTTCCTTTTCCAATTTATATTTCTAATTAATTATTTATACCGCTATAATTGGGTAGAATATAAAGGAGACCCTTCTGAAAAACATGAACATCTGCTGAACAAAAATAGATTTAATGGGATATTTATTAACAAAGCCAATTGCATTCGTTGCCCAAATTAAATCTCAACAGCAAGTGCAAGTGTAGTTTAAACAATGCCTCTCTTATATTTCGACGTGTTAACTTCGGGGTATTTAATTATCCAATCGCTCAGTATTTAGCGACCGTGTTCAAGGCTCATGTTTTTGTATATGTTCTGCAAATAGATTTGACTAGCTCCAAACGCTGCCAAATCCAAAGTGACGTAGAAAAACGCGCAATAGGTACCAAGTAGTAGATTGTAGATTGTACGTACAAGTTGATAATTTAGGGTTTCTTTAAAAAGTTTCAAAATGAGTGTTGATAAAGAAGAGACAGAGCTTGATGAAGGGGCAACTTCAAGTGAGGAAACGTCGTTTGAATCTTCGGATACCGGTGTGTTTGAGTCAATTAATAGTAGTAGTGATTTGGATGGTGCTGGGCCATTGGAACCAGACTGCTCCACAATTTCGAACTTTTTTGGATATTGGTATGTTAATTTGAACAGAAAAAAATACAAACAAAAATAGTTGTTACTTCGAAATTAGTGTAAGCAGATATAATAAAAAACAATTGTGATCAAAAAATGGTTTAAACCCAATATTTGCAACGAATTATAAATTTTAATTTTTATGTTTATAAATCAGCCAAACTTATTTTATGCAAATGCATAATTAAATGCTTCAAATGGGGTAGTTAATTTGGTCCCAATTTTTTCTTTATTCCCTATTTGTGTATGTTCTTTTTTATAGATAAATAAATGTGTTTATTATTATTATTTTGTTGGGTTTCTACACGGTTTTCCAAAATTAATAATTGTCTTTTTTTATTTTCATGTACCATTTGAATTTGGTTAACTATTATTGTATGCGTAGAATTTTCCCAAGTTACTTTTTTTTAATTCTATTAGCACTTACACACACATGTATACAAGTACATAATAAAAAATAGGGTGTACATAGGTAAAGAAAAAATTACTCGATAATTTTCTTTAGTAAGAAAAACTGCTATGGCGCGAAATTGAACACCACTTTGTTGCATTTTTTTCTAATTTTAACCCAAGGAGTTTATCAATTTTTAGATGCAGGAACTTTTTTAGCCGAGGTTTTAGCTTAATTACCAGTTTAATGGTCAAGGCCAAGCACAAAAAAGACTTTGCCAAAAAATTAAGCGAAAGTAAAAAAATTGTAATGACTAACAAGTTTTACAATTTAAGTTAATAAACAAATACTTCATAAAATTATTCATAATGGATAGTTAAGTACCAAGAGCGTAAAGTGTTACTTTTTGGCCCGCGGATGAAAGTTTATCTAATGACCATAGATAAACTTTACGCCAGAGGTGCATACACTATTTTTTGCACGACCGGAATATACAAAGTTTAAAGGAATTGTGAAGTTGAGTTCTAAAGGTTAGAGTATAATAATTAAAAAGGGAGTGACTAGAGAGCCTACCGGTAGGTCCTCTAGTCTGAAGGCTAAAGAGCCGACCGGTCGGCTCTCTAGTGTTTTAGCGCTAAAGAGCCTACCGGTCGGCTCCGTAGCCTTGAGGCTACAGAACCTACCATTTTATTACACTAGTTACCATCTTCTTTGTGCATTTTGAAGTTAATATAATATACCTACAAATAATTATTTTGCATATGAATCAGTTTTTACATTTTTATTACCAAAATTTTACCGGGGTTTGTTTCACAAACAATTTAATTATAAGTTAATAAGTTTTTCAGCATAGTTGGGCAAATTTAGTCTTCTTGTTTATTAATTTACTTTTTTTTTAATTGGTAAATGTGCTTTTGGTGGATATATTAAATCTTTATGTGTTCTTATTGTCCTCCTGATGAAAGATGAAAGTCCTGGTTCTTTTGTTATAATTATTTTTTTGACTCTTCAATGTAATTATGTATGTTGGTATTTTGTATATTATTATTATTTATTATAATCAATTTGCCAAATAAAGTTTACTTTAATTAACAACAATGTAAAACAAAGATTCTCTCCAAACCACACTTTATTTAGAAAAATCTGAATACGTATTTCGACAGCTAAGCTGTCATCTTCAGCAGAAGAATTCTATCTTCTGCTGAAGATGACAGCTTAGCTGTCGAAATACGTATTCAGATTTTTCTAAATAAAGTGTGGTTTGGAGAGAATCTTTGTTTTATATTAAACATTCGCCACAGAAATCATCAAATATCCATAATTAACAACGTCAAAATTTTTTAAAAAGAAGTATCATATCTAAGAGTAAGGGAATTTTTCGAATTTCTTTTATATTGTAAAACAACGGTAGGTTAAGTTTAGTTAAAATATTAAAATTGTAAATGTAAATTAATAATCTAGACGTTATAACAAAAAAATAAATACTTTTAGGATAACTTAAAAATGCAATAAAATAATACTTTACTCAAGGTTTGGTGAGTCCATACCCTTAAGAATTAAGAAAAACTTCTTTAATAACTTGGCTGTTTGTTGTAAATCTTAGATTCTACCATTTTATATTAATAATGCACAAAAAATATGGTTACTGTGATTTTTTGCGAAACCAGTACACCAATTAAAATTTTATTTTTAATAGTCGCAAGCACACATATCAATGATATTATTATGTTGTTCTATTTTTTTTTATGAAATTCGGACTGTCCGTAACTGAAGAAAACTCTAGAAATGCCTGGATATATTTTTTTTTATTTTGACTTTTAATTTATTTTTTAAATTTGAATTTAAATAACCTCGGTTAACAACTTAAACTTTGAAAGTTAATTACTTAAAGAGTAAGCAAACTAAAATGGTAGGTTCTGTAGCCCGAAGGCTAAAGAGCCGACCGGTAGGCTCTTTAGCACTAAAAGACTAGAGAGCCGACCGGTCGGCTCTTTAGTCTTCGGGCTAGAGGACCTACCGGTAGGCTCTCTAGTCACTCCCAATTAAAAAACCACCATTTACTGATAGTACTTAGAATTTTTTTTTTGGCCAACAAACATTTTGCTGATTTAAAGAAATTGATAAAAAAATATTTATTAAATATTTTGTGACTATGCCAGCCAATACATAAAATCGACAAATTGCCAAAAAAATATCATGCATCCGGTATTCAAAAAAAATGACTCACCTTAATGATTTTTTTACGTAAAAAAAAATTATCGTTAAACTTATCTCAAGCAAAAATTTCAAGAATACAAAGAAGCACCTATTTCAAGGCCAACTCTATATTTGCCAGATCTATTTTCGTTAAAATGAAATGTTAGGTATAATTTATGTTTTCTTGTTTGAGTGTTTGGTTACACTATTTCCAGCTTACCCCACCATGTTGTCTTTGGTTTTTTAGTTAACTTTTGGATTTAAATACCTGGACTTAGAGGAAGACACCTAATTACTTTCGAATGTTAGAAGAGAAGCTTTTAAAACTAAAATTAAAAACGTGCGATTATGAACGACATATTAAAAATGAGTTATTCAAAGACAACGATTTGTAGAGTCTAAATTTAAAACAAGTCAAGTGGCGTAAAATGTCTCGAGAGTTTTAGTAAGATTCTCACAATCGTGGCTCAAACTTCGGAAACAAAATTATCGTTCCAGTAAAAAACGTGTTTGCCCAAAAACCATGTTTAGTTTTTTTCGTAAATCAAAAAAAGACTTGACAAATCAAGAAAACGCATCTGGAAGCAATAGCAATAAAAAGGTGTCAAAGGACACGAAAGAAGGTCACTCGCCGACCCAAGTTCATAAAGATATGTGTAAAAATAAATTAAAATTAGAAAAACTTAAGTGTGCAGCACCATTACCTAGTAGCAATGTTGTGCCAAACGAAACTAGTTTAGTAGAAACCTCCACAATCGCGTGCAACAACAAAAAATCGAATGAAATCATAATTTCCGAATTAAAACCCAGTGAAGTGATCGAAATGGACCCTTACAAGGCTCATTCTTACGCCTCTATGCTAAAACCCAAAGAACCATCTAGTTCGGGCACTGTCTCGAGTAACAGAGCCTCTGTTAAACCATGTGGACACGGAACTGTAGCGATAGCACCTCGTATACCAATCTCAAGCCAAAAACGTGAAAAAAACACACCACCCGGAAGTCCAAATTTTGAAATAACGAAAAAGGAAAAACTTAAGTTTAAAACACCACCAACCAGCCCTATTGGATCTCCAAACTTTAAGATTAAAACTAAAAACAAAAGTGACTCGTCGCTAACAAGTGATAAAACAATTAATAGCAAACCTTCAACTTCTTCATTAGTCCCTAATAAAAGTGCCAATGTGCATTTAAACGATACTACTGAAGCAGAAAAGTATGTCATTAAGCCTCTTTTAATAATTTATTGAAGGATTATTGCTTCACCGCGATAAAATAAGTTATTTTTATAACTGTTTTGGCGTTTTCATTCTGCAGTTCGTCCCACTTATGTGAAATATGGGACGCTCTATTGTCGATAGATACTACATCCTGTATTAAAAATACTTTTAATTGACGTAAATCGTTAATTTTGTGGAGGATGTTATCAAATTTATAAAATATTCATTCAATAATTTACATCAATTGTAGTCCGCGAAAAAGCAAATCATTTTATTGGTTAAAATTGGGACAATTTAAAATTCATGCATTAACATAAACTGTTAACTGAAGATGAAAAAAATCATCGTAAGACAATTTATTTTTTTAGGAGACTTTTTAAATCCAACACTATAAATTAAACCAGTAAATCAAAAGTAATTTATTGAATATTTAATATTGTTTTATTAGTAAATTATAAATGCTTTGTTTAAGTTACATTATACGCGTGTCGATCAATTACTTGAATTTATCGCAAAATTAGAAACAAAAATCTTTACATACAGTGTATCAAAAAATTGGCGAATAAACAAGGTACGTTGTTGGGACATGCCCCCAGTTAAGAAAAATCCATTTTATATATCCTTGCAGATATAACGCTTCCAGCTTGAAGATAATAGCACATTATAACCAAAATAATAGAATAGAAAGGCACAATCTATCTAAAATTAATTTACCATTTGTTTATCTTTTAAATGGTCAAATTACTTACATATTTTATTTAACTTTACAAAAACGTTATGAAATGAAGCTGACAACAATTTTAATAAAATCTAATACAAAAAATGTAAGATGAACCTAACCTAAACCTAAATGAGTTTTTAAGATGTATTTTTACAATCAGTGATGTCAAACTTATGCTGTTCGCAGTTTCCTTAATGAATATATCAGATGGATTTTTTTTTACATTTTTCTGCAGACCTCTGAGAATGCCCCAACAACATACCATTGCGTTTATGTCCCAATTTTTGGACACCCTGTATACATTTTTGAAAAAGAATATCAGAAATGTTTGATTTGTAAAAAATCTAACAGGACAATTTCCAAAAAGTACCGCAGTTACATTTATAGACCATTCCCGTCGACGACCACCTGCGCGGTCGTTATACTGGGGAAAGATATGCGTCATATTGACTCGAGTCATTGTGATGCTGATGCTCATTCTATTGCCAAGTATAAAGACCGCGAAGGTGGTCGTCGACGGAAAAGGTTTATATCCACCATTTACTACGTCAACATAAAAACACGTATACCTAAACCTTTTGGCTGATTTAAGGCTCAAAATTGTTTAAACTAAAACATTGTGCATATTTTTTGAGGTGATCCTTATTATTATTAATTACATAATTAGCCATGTTAAGTCGTTGCCCACAAAAATTATTGCACAATCTTTTTTTATACGTTAAATTTGTTTAAACAAGCACAAAATGATCCATTAATAGGCATCAAATTGACGACAATCATCTTATCTATAGAAATGTATATTTAGAAGAATTATTTTCAGCAAACAAAAACAAATTTTCTATACGTAATTGCCCAAAAAATACCAAATTAAAATTTGATTTGGCAATAAGTATTATTTGCTTGTGTTTCACAACAAAAGCAAACATTTCAGAAGATGCAAATAAATAAAATTAGATATTTATAAGCTTTGGTCTGTTTATAATGATGAGAGCTTGTATATCTTAACCAAATTACTAATTAAAACAGGATTTTATAGTGCTTTAAACATTCAAATCATCACTCACACGTAAACATAATTTGTTTCAGGAAGAACCTAATAAACCAAGAAACCAAATTCCAGAGCCAGCTCAACGATTTATCAAAACAATTATCGGTACGAGATGCTGAGGCAAATAAACTACAGTTTCAATTGGAAGAATTGGGAAGGGATGTTTTTGCCAAATCCGCTGGCATGGACCGTAAGTAAAAAAAGTACTAATTATTATGATATCTATCATCTTATTTTAAAGAGCAAACCACTTTAATACACATACGTATTTTTTCGCCAAAATATTGTCAGTCTTTTCCCTCATGAAATAGACCCTTTGAATTTTGAAGGCTAATTTTCCCTGAGTTTAAAAGTAAAATAAAAAATAAACCAAAATGAAATTTAGGACATCATAAAAAATTATTCCTTTGCTGATTAAATATCTCTAACGCCATTAACACTTCAGGTTATAATTATATTCTCACTTTAGGACTGCAAGCGGAGCTATCGGCGGCACATAAAGAATGTGAAGCTACCAAAACTCGCATTAGGCATTTGGAAACGGACGTTCGATTAATTAGAGAAAACAACGATGAACTAATAGATGAGCTTAAACAAAATACTGGTAAGTTTTAATACATAAAACGCTTGCATAATAAAAAAATAGAAGTAGGTTTTATTTAAATTTAAGTGCAAGTTTTGACCACAAACTAATCTGTTATAAAAATAGGACAAATCGAACGCACAGAAGCTATATTGAAGTGTATACTAATTTCTAATGTAAACCAATACTCAATCAGTGCCTCGTATAATTAAATAAACTTACTTTACAGAGAGCTACATGAACAACGAGAGCGAAGCCAAAGCAAAAATAGCCGAACTGGAGGAAGTTATTAAAAATCTTCAAGCGCGAATATCTGCTCTAGGGCAGCAATTAGATAGTTTAAAACAGGAAAAGGAAGTGCTAGAACAACAACATAAAGAACTACAAAAACAGCGTGAGGTCGAAAACAGAATTATGTCCCAACAGCTGGAGCAAGCTACGCAACAAAAAGCGGAAGGTGAGAAGAAGTGGAAAGAAGAGTTTGAGAAAATGAGAACGGTGAACATAATGAAGGAGCAACAGCTTTTGGATGATTTTGAGTGGAAACTTCGAGAAGTGCAGCAAATATGCAAGAAACGATTGGAAGACAAAGAGAAAAATATTGAAGAAAGAATGAAGGAGGCTTATGAACAGGCTGAGACTAAAATGAAAGAGGCGGAGGCAATGCTAACAAAAGTAAGATAAAAATAATTTAACGCTAATAAAATTTAAACTTTTATTTTTTAGGTAGAAAGTTTAAAATCATATGAAATGGAAGTAGAAAAACTTAGAGGCATCACAAAAGAACAAGAACGATCAATGAAAGAACTTAGTGACAAACAAGAACAAATGAAAGTCGCAGAAGAGAGCCTAAAGAGTGAGACTAAAAGACTGCGCAACATGATAGAAATGGAAAAAGAAAACCTACAACACATGCAACGGATGCACCATCAAGATTTATTGGACAAAGAACGAAAATTACAACAAGTTTTAAATGAAAAAAGATCAGAAATTGCAATGTATTGGGAAGAAAAATTACTACATGAAGTTTCAAGGCTAAAGGATGAGCTAGAACAAATTTATACGGAAGACAAATATTATGCTGTTGAGAGTTTGCGTAAAGAAAAGGATAGCAAGTATGAATCGGCCACACAAGACTGGGAAAACCGAATAAATGCTTGTCTCAAAGAGGTAACATTACTTAAATATTAATTTGGATTTAATAGTTAGGCTACTTATTAAATATACCAGTTAAAAGTTGTATAATATTAACGTGTGTTACGTTGTTAATTTAAGATACCTAATTGGTAAAAAAGTGGATAATGACTTCTTTACGAAGGAATTTTCATAGATGTGTAAAATAATGTGCATTTTGTATTATGCACAGACTCCGTATTAAAAGCTTTATTGTAAACGAGTCATTATGCAATTTTTACTTAATTATGTAAAATTAACGATGTACAAACCACTGCGTAAATGGTTAACAAACCTATTAGCTAGTATATTTAATGTGTAAAAGCGACAGTTTGTTGGTTTTTTGGTATTAACTTCTTTCTCCGCCCTTTATTTAAAAATTCTGAAAGAATTTCAAACAACGGGTGAGTCCTACAGATTGCCATAGCTTCCCTAGCCCATTTCTGTTTTGATAATTATGGTCGATGTCGAAAAGGCTATAAGTTACTACAGCAAGCTTTTTTTAATGCGCAATCTCTTTAGTTTCAATAAAACAACTAAATAATTTTCAGATAGAAAATTTGAAAGAAGCATTAGAAGAGAAGGACAAATCATTTCAGGATGAAATCACAAGAAAACAAACAGATTCTGACAGGGAAATGTTTGAAATTAGAAGACTGATGGATAAAATAGATATGGTGCATTACGAAAAATTCGAAAATTTATCTTTGGAACACGATAGGGAAGTAGGTAAGACCACAAATATTAGGGCCACCATTTTCAAATTAAAAAGATATTTATAAAGCACTGGCGACATGTTTGTTTGTTATGATTGGCCAAAAATTAAAATAGAACAGTTAATAAAAAAGTGTGCCAACGTGAATTAAAATACTTAGCTCGAAAATTTGAGCTTTTACCACGTTTTATTTTAATTTCAGAACTATTAATTCAAGAAAAAGACGCAAAAATTAAAGAAATAGAATTAGATTGGCAACAAAAGGTATTCTCACTAGAAAAATCATTAGAGGTGGTCAAAGAAAAAATGGAAAAGGAGTCAAATCAAAAACTTGAACGTCTGATAGAGCAACATAGATCTGAACTCGGTAAGTTACTAAGGGATACATTTTCAATGTACATAACATTCTGTGTTTAAATTTTAGATGAACAGTGGGCGAATCTGATTTATCAAAAACAAGAAGCAATAAAATTAGTAGAACATGAATACGTAACCAAATATAAAACTCTGGAAGAACAGTTTCTAATACAACAAAAATCTCATGCGAGTAGAGAAATTGAATTATTAAAAACAATAGATAGTTTAAAAAACGAATTAGAAAGTCGAAATTTAACAATAGACGATTTACAAAATAATGTCGATACATTAGAAGGGGGAATACAGGTACTGAATCAAGAAATTGCTCAACAAGGGGACAATTTGGTTAAAAACGGAGACGAAGCTAATCAACGAATAAAGTAAGTTTGTTTGTTTAAATTTTTTTTTTTAATAAAAAGAAATATTTATAGAAATCTTGAAGAAAAAATAACCAAATTGCAACAGGATCAAGAGAAGGAACGAGAAGACTTTAGATTAAAAATATTAAACAAACACAAAGAATCCCAAACAACGATAGAAAATCTTCAAAAGAGATGCAATTGTTTAACCAAATTGTAAGTATTTAGGTTCCCAGTTAAACATTAAACAACCACTATCATATAAGATTCATCTAAGCTAAGGCGTTAAGGGAAAACCGATCTGAAGGGGGTCTACCTGAAAAATGTGTCCAAGGTCATTTATAAAAATTTAAGTCGATGGGACATTTCGTGATTGTGATAGGAGCCCCGCTGTGCCCAATGTATTTTAAAATCTTTCCCGGTGAAATTTTGCTATTTGTAATACGTTTTAATAACTTAATTTTAAACAGGTCGTCTCCATAAAATTAAAATTGTTTTAAAAACACTAAAAACTAAATGTTTTAAAACATTTGTTTTTATGGGTTTCCTAACAATCCGAAATTTTTAATAATTAGTAATTACTATCAACTATTAGTTAACGTCCAAAATTAAACAATAAAATTTCAATTAGTACCTAAACAATTATAATTTCTAGGTTCGAAGAAGTTCGACAACGATACGAAAGGAGAGAATCCCGTCAAGAAGACTTAAATACCATTGCAGATCTTCGCCAAGTCATTGCGGAACAAGAAAAAGACTTGGCTTGTATGAACGAAGAAAAACGTTTTTACCAAATGAGACTGCTTAACTTAGAAAAACTTATTAAAGGAAGCGGAAATGAATCCGAAGAAGAAGAGGACGCTTTCCAAGATGCGGTGGTACAACATAAAGATAGTTCCTTAAATGATACTTTATCCTCCTCACATAATGGATTACCGCCCCCGTATCCTCATTTTGCTGGGGCCACCAATATCCAAATACCTCCTACGATTTTGGAGTGCGACGATTGTGATGAATAAATTTTTAAATTATTGTTTTTGTACCTTTAATAATTCATTGTCATTTTTGCAGAATATAAGAGTTTTTTGTTAAATAAAACATGAGAAAGCTAAGTTATTAGTTTAATATTTTTGCACACCCTTGTTTTAGTTTTGATTACCATTAAAACGATGCCAAATAAATTTATTACAATTATTAGATTTAACTTACCTTTAATTATTCAATTTTTCAATTTACTGCATCACTCTTGACACTGCCTTTTTTAAAGAAATAATATGGCAAGGTCAACAACGTGATTTTTTAAAAATTACATAATATTTATCGTATTTTTAGTATTAGTTTTCTTAGTCCAACAAAATGGCAAATCAAACAGGTAGCTCTTTTTTTAATGTTAAAAACATCATAAGCAGAATTGTTTTTTTCGTACCAGAAAATTGATTTTTGCTCATTTATTTATATCCCTGTTAAAACTTTATGATGGGCCAATCGCTGTTAAAATGTGCCTTTTTAGGATAGACAACCCTGTAACTAGAATCGCTTATATTACGCAAACATCTACATTGCAATAGATTTAAATTAGTTACTTCATAAAGTTCTGGCCGTGTTACATCTCATAGGTTCACCTATCAATTTACTTGTACGAAATAAAAACGACCCCACTTCTGATGTTAAGAAAAAAAACGCTACCTGTTAACAATGTCAGTTTATTGGATTAAGTAAAGAAATATTATGTAATGCGCAAAGAATTATAAAAACATTCGATTAGGCATTATTTTTTGTTGCCAGTTCTCCTTATTACAGTTTTTAGGGGAATTTTCGGTGCATCACTAAAAAGGCAATTTTTTTATGTACTTATGAAGATTTACTTGTATTTATGTAGTTAATTAATCTATTACATTATTAGGACAGTCAACTCAAATATACAAAAAATCCAAAATTATTTAACACAGTACTAAAAATAAAAAAACATGACTTCATAACATAGAAAAATTTCAAATCCAGAAGAACGCACGCAACACTTCTTTGAAATAAAAGTAAATTTTTGGGTCAAATAAGTATTAGGTGATTTCTTAAATAATGCTAAATTTTCTTAGCGAAAAATTTAAAATATTTATCTAATTTTAGGGAGCTATTTTTAACTTACTTCTTTATAGTAATAGGTCGACATATTGCACTACCTATTCGTCTATGTAAGTCCATTATAAAATTTGAATCCGAATTGCTTTTACCGAAAGCCCCCCTAATAAAAACTAACTACCAAAAGTAAAAACTTTAAAAAAATTATGTTGAAATAACATACATGCGTGATTCTACTTTAGTGATCTTCTGTTAGGTTCACTAGCAGTGGGTGGTGGTGGAGGACCTCTTCTGTCCAATTCCTCAAAATAGTTTAGGATTAGTTGAGTCCTTTCTTGGGGAATGTGATCAAGAACCAGGTATCTCTTGTCATTTGTTAGAATTTCTTCTATTTCTTGCATGTGAGCCTGGTTTTCGCGAAGAGTTTGCAAGGACTTGTGGGTTATCAGTTTTGTCTCCTGGAAAAGGAAATTATTTGCTATAGTCTACAATATTTAAGACATGGTTTAACAAAATTCAAGTTGTAAAGATTCACTTACATGTAGGAGTTCCTTAAACTGGGCCTTAGCTACAATGAGTTTGTCTTTTAGGTAGTCCTTGAACTCCCGCTCACTCTGCAATAAAAACCAAAAATTAAGATCATTTAAAGCAAAAACAAATGGCAAAGTAGCTTACCCTTTCACTGGAAGCAAACTTAGAATATCTCGGATCATCCCGAATAACTTTCTTAATCTCCTTCCAAGTACTTGTAAGAGTAACCTCACTAGTCTCATTTAAAAGTTCACGGAACTTTTCCCTCTTCTTCTTCATCAATGACTCAATATGGTCATTAAACAACTTCTCCTTCTCATCACGCTGGAGTGAATCAGCAAGATCCCATCGGTGATCTTTTCGTAACAGACGTTTAACTTCGCGCCAAGATAGTTCAGGATCGCGCACCAAGTCTGCCAAAAGAGCGTTGAAGTGCTGAATAGCTTCGTCACGCTTGTGATGTTCACGTTCCTTGTCTCTGTCACGCATATGATTGGCTAGCGTGCGCTGCACTTCTTTTTCACGCTCGCGGAGGCTGGCCTCAGCACGTGCTTGACGATCTTTGTCTTTTTGTTCTTGGGCCTTTTCGTCTTCATCGGCCTCAATGTCTTCAGTAGGTTCTGATTCCTGCAAAAAATAAAATTCATAACATTAGCTTATTTTAAGAAATTCAAGGTAGGTAAAAGGAACGAAAAGCCGTTTTATGGGGGGTCAGAATAACTCTTAAATGACTTTTAACGCTAAATACTACCAAACTCATAATAAAAAAGAATCTAAAACATACCTCAACGTTTTTGTCTTTTGAAGCATCTTCTTCCTCAACTTCTCCCTCTTCATCTTTCTCTTTCTCCTTGTCACTCTTGTCTTTTTCCTTATCCTCCTTAGAAGAATGACGTTCCTTATCTTTATCCTTCTTCTTATGCCGTTCCTTTTCTTTCTTGTGTTCACGGTCCTTTTCTTTAGCTCTCTTTTTTTCTTCTTTGAGTATTCTGCAATACTCACGGAACCAATCCTCTCGTTGACCACTGTGTTCTACGGCCTTGTATCTAACGTCAGTGTCGACCTTACGCTTAACTTCAGTCCAGTGCGCATGTCTGTCAATGTCATTGTGTTCGCGTAACATTGCAATGAACTCTTTCTTTATCTGTAAAATAGGAAAGAATGTTAGAAAGATGAGTGCGACAGTTTTCTGCTTTATTTTAGTTTGTCATAATTATTTGTTTGGCTGGATGCAACAGTAATCTGAAAAGGAAATAGCTGGAATCTTAAAAAATACATTATTAAACCTGAAAAAAAAACAAAAAATTAATCTGAAAATTTTATTAAATCAATAAATTATTCAATCAGAAATCATTTTCTGATATCTGATTGAGTATTTATCCTAAGTTGCTCCAATCGGTCGTTGTCAAACCCTACCTAAAAAGTCGATCTATACAGCAATATTAATTTATTAAACAATATTTGGTTTACATTTTTTAATTCATTATTGTACTTATATCATTATTTGCCAATAGGGTTTAACACTTTCTTTAAACAAAGTTTGTAGCAACGAATTTCACTTTATTTAACTTACAAAACATCTGTGTAATTTTTAATAAAATGAAGTCGGTGTTACTTCCTGAACATTATACAGGGTGTTATTTTGTAGACTTTACTAGCGTTTTGCTCAGCTATGTGCAATTCGATTTCCATGAAAATTTCTGGAGTGACCATTTAGGAACTGTGCTTGCGACTGGTAAATACAATATTTTAATAACTCTACTGATTTTGCAAAAAATGACAGTAACTATCATACTTATCGATTTTTATGTTAATAATTATTTTTTTTCGGAAAATCTGAATTATTTTACGTACAAATCATTTTTTACATTTTTAATAAACCTAGAGTGCCTTGATGTCATATTGACAGATATTGTCGCCTTATAGAGTGGCGACATGCATTATTCCTTCTCTGTCATACAGATAACGTCATCCACATATTAGCAAAGATGACAACAAATACAACTTACAAACACAATTGATGACGTTATCTGTATGACAGAGAAGGAATGATGCATGTCGCCACTCTATAAGGCGACAATAACTGTCAATATGACATCAAGGCACTCTAAATAAACCTTACCATTGATTCATAATCGATTTAATTAATTTAACAAGTTTTCCTAACATAGTCGGCTGATTTATTCTTTTTTTTTATACATTAACTTAGGTAAATGGGCTACAGATTTAAATTTTTCTGTGTTCTTATTCTGTTGACAAATTATGACAATCGTAATTTATTGTTAATAACGTCAAAGAAATTAGTGTCATAAGAGCAAAACAAATTCAACGCCTGCCTAAATAAAAAAAAGAACCATTTTAGCCTGGTATTTTAAGAAACTTTATAAATTTATTTTTAAACAACGAAGATTCTTTATTAATATGTAAAAACTAATTTAAATGTAAAATAATAATGCTTTTTCGAAAAAAAATAAATATTGCCAGAAAAATGTAAGAACAAGATAATGACCGTCCTTTTCTGCAAAAGTAATAAACCAATTGAAACTTTGTATTTACCAGTCGCAAGCACAGGTCTTAAATGGTCACTCCAGAAATTTTCATGGAAATCCAATTAGCCATATCTGAGTAAAACGCAAGTAAAGTCTACAAAATAACACCCTGTATAATTTATAGAAAAGGCCCTATTGGCAAACATGAAGAATAAAGAAAACAGTTTTGAATATTTTTGTTGATTAATAACCTCTAAATATAAGTACCGTAAGCAAATTTTAAGGCCCAACGTCGAAAATGTGGTCTGGAATGAAGAATGAGCAGGTCAGGAGTATGCTGCGGGCTCAGGTCACGATCCACCGCCAAAAATTCCAAGAAATTTCTCCAAAGAGATACAAATCTAAATGAAAGGTTGGATAACATTTTAAAAATGTGAGTATAAACGGCAAGTATTAAAAACATATTAGGTTTAAAGTAACGAAAAAGAAGGGAGGGATATATTTTCAAAAGAAAATGTGGATTTACGACTATACCTTGGGTGAAGTCTCAGAATGTAATACCCCGATCCAGCTGACGCACTTTTTTTTAAATCTTCGAAGGTTTATTATTTAGGAGGTAATAAATAAATAAGCCTCTGGTTAAATCATAATAATTTTGTCTGCCCTCTTCGTCATAAATCCGTATAAAAAATGCGATTCTTTTTTAAATTTTAACCTAAGAATTATGGGCTTAATAACGTGCAAAATTTACTTCTTAACCCATTAAACAGTAACTAATAAGTAGTACCCGTAAAATTTAAGAAAAAAATAACAATTTTAAATTTTTCCTACTAGTTGATAGCATAACTGCTGTCAAAATGTAGGTCAAAGGTAGTCATTTTTATTTTTTAACTTAAGTTAAACGAAAAAGAAGATCGTTTGTGTGCCCAGTTAAATCTAATGGAACAGTTTTTTTTTATAATGTCATTGATGTATAGAATTTAACAAGGCTACGATTTTCAAAACTCTATAAATAATTTACATTGACAAGCTTGTCTTAGTGACCTAGATATGAAAATTTCATATATTGTTGGGTACATAATAATTTTGACTAGGTACTCGTCCCTTGGTAAATGTAGGCCAAAAATATCGGGTAGACGGGACTTACGTAATTGAAGAAGACTATTCTTGAATTAAGCTCCCGCTTGAAAAAGAAGCGAAATAAAGGCTTCGAAAGCTCGCATAATTCAATAATAGTCTTCTTCAATCCTCTCCAAAAAGAAATCCGAGGATTGCAAAGTGTTTTTTAGTACTTTTTTTTCTACGTCTGCATTAAAACGAACATTTTTAATGAAAATTTTATGACATTTGCAAATTGACGGATAAACTGAGCTAAGAACACGGATCAGGCTACTTTTGACACAACAAATGTTCTATTTTTAACCGATGTAAGTCAACAGTAAAATGACATTTTCCAGGAATTAGTTAAAAAAATTAATTAATGTAGACTGACTGATTGAAGTTTACTAAATTTTTAAAGTAACCTTTGTTAAGGATTTGGTGGTACTTCATTTACTTTAAAGTAAATGTTTGTTATAGTAAGGGGTGGGTAGTGGATTCTGTAATTTTTCCGTTAAAAGTTAAAATTTTAAAGGGTGCCACGTTGACGTAAAACGCTTGAAAGCCCGTTAAAATTTTTGAAGGCGCTTTAAAATTTAAATTTGAGTTACAGAATACACCCCTAAGTATTCTATAAACTTTACCAAGTTTTTTCAAAAATGAACATTTTAGCCCAATTTGTATTCATCAAGAATTGCATAATTCATAATAATCATGCAAAACATGAAAAAAATCTGTCTATGCTGTCATCTTCGACAAAACGCAGAATTCTATCTTCTGCTAAAGATGGCAGCATAGCAGTCGAAATACGTATTCAGACTTTTAAATCAAGTGCGATTTGGAGAATATTTGTATTATTCGCCACAGAAATCATCAAATAGCCAATAAAATTTACCACTTTAATTCAGTTCTAGCAGAAACTTACGAATTGTAAAAAGTGGTCCATACTTTAAAGTTTGCTTAAAAATATAGCCAATCCTTTTTAATAGGCCATATTACTATTAGTGGTGACGGCATATGAAGCCAACAAAGACAAAATCGCATCTTAGTTTCCATGGTTTTGAAGTTTTAATAACTACGTGTCAAAAAGTAATTGGCGAAGTAATACACCATATTAGTGTGACGTCGCTAAAGCTAAAACAGCCAATCGATTTTATGGCTTTGACGTTTTGACAATTACACTTGTCGCCAAAATGACAATTACGAGAATTACTTTTTGACTCGTGACTCTAAAGCCATGGAAACTAGCTTCAGTGACGTCACCACTACTGTGGCGAATTGTTAAAACGTCAAAACCATGGAAATTACGATGCGATTTTGTATTTGTTGGCTGCAGTGATGACACACTAATATGGCGTATTAGCGTAAGTATTAAAGCGCAAAGTTTATTACTAGCACCAATATGTTTTTTTCAATTTTGCTGTGCAAAAATGAATAAGACACAGTTAAAAATTTAAAAATTCGTGTACAGGGATTTCTTACCTGTTCTCTTCGTTGATTCTTTTCCTCCTTTTCGCGCCTTCTTACATCAATAAGATATTCATTGAAGAGACTTTCCCTTTCTCTCATCTTTTCTACGCCTTTAAAGCGTTCGTCTTTGGCACTTTTCCCAGCAAAATCACTGAAAGATGATCTGCAACAAAATAAGGCATTGTAATATACTTATTCATAATTCTGTTTATAAGAAGTATATGTAACCAAAATTAAGTACATACTAAAATATCTATTAAAAGGAGACAAATTAACTTACTTGCCATGAAGATGGCTCTCAGACAGCAACTTCCTGAAAGCATCCTTTTTCTCCCGCAATTTGTTGCGCTTTTCACGGCGCTCCTCTTCAGCTCGTTCCTTAACATACTTATCAAAGACCTGCTTCCGCTCTTTTGAGGTGAGCAGAAGATACCTAGAGTCAAACACAATTTTGTGCAATTCCTTTTCCCATGTACTAAATGCAGATACTTGTTTTTCGGAGAGCATCTCCTTAAACAACTTTATGCGGGTTTCTAACGGAATTACTGCTCTTTCTTTAGCAGCTCTAACCTCTGCTTCGATGGCAGCTTCCTTACCTATGTCAATTTTCTTGTTTGTTGGCGGAGCACCGTTGGAAGAGACAACTGAAAATAATTTTAATAAAATTATACCTCAATGTAAGAAATTTATTTTTAACTGACTGATAGAGACACTGATTAATAGTCATTAAAATAGTCAAATTATTCTCAATTTAGCCGACCTTGTATCTCTTAAGGTAAGCGAGATCCCAATGGTAGCCCTCGAGTTCGCGACCTAACCTAAAGATTTACTAGTAGTTAGAATTGTAGGATATCTTGCACTAGATATTCTAATTTAGGGTATAGTCCGTAAGTCATTTCGGTAAACCAAAATGACAGTTGTAACAATCATTTTCCATGACAACAAATTGTGAAACAAGTCGTTTTCTGTCACTTTGGTTTACCAAAATGACTTACGGACCATACCCTTGATGGCATTCAATGACGTTTAGCGAAATTTAGTCAATTATTTTTGTATTTATAATTTATTTTTGTTCGGTAACAAATTTTATGTTAAAGAAGTTACAGCATGGATCCGTTACTTAAAACTCTAGTATTTACTTCAGTTTACCGAAAAGACTATACAAAGAAAAAAGTAAAAGAGTAAGCTCATTTTATTTTGTGCGACTTTTTGCCTTTTAAATATTTTTAAAATAGGCACTACCGTTTATTTTAACAGATTTAGAGCAGAGAAGGGGTTAAATACAGAATCATGGATTGTACCATCTTACTTAACCCTTCAAAATGAAGATAAGATACCCGATCCGTTTGAATATCAAGGCGAATTTATTCCGAATGTAAGTATTATTTTTGAAAGGACACATTAATTTTTATTTTTTATACAATTTTCAGCTAATCGAAAAATTTCCAAACACAAAAAGATATCTAGAGGAGCCTCTCAAAGTTGAAATGATTGCTAACAGCCTTAAAAAAAGAGGGAAATCCATTTATACAACCGATTATGCGTACCGAGGTTTGTAATGAATTAACTTTTAAACTCGCTTTTAACTTTAATCCCAACAAATTACGTATTTTATTTCGCCACACCACACACAATATTGTTTATATTTTAAGGAAACGCTGATTATAAAGATTGGTCGCAACAAATGCGTGAGGTATACAAAGATTTGGTGTTACCGGACGATTGGGATGTTCCAGCAACCACCCAAAGACATTCCTATAGGGATCCCGCGTTTATTAATCCTAATAGTGCTTATACAAAACAAAAATTGCGGAAATATTATACAACATTGGGTAACGATGGTAAGTATAAATTTTAATTTAATTTCTTATACAGGGTGTCTGGGGCAAAGATGACAATTTTTATGCCCACTAACCTTTCGCAAACAGAATTTGATTATCTCTAACCGTTTTTCGGTTACCTTTAAATAATTAAAAAAGTGCATTCGTGACACATTATCCGAGGTTATCTTTTTATTCTTGTCTTAATTATTGTAAAATAAGGCCCGATCCTATATTATTTTGGGTTATATAAAAATGATAGTGAACAACTTACTAATAATATTTGCTTTATTTTTGTAGAAGATGCTAAGAAATGCTTTAAGGCTGGCGAGAGTGAATACATGCAGGTCATTGGAAAATTAGGGGAATTTATCTTGGAAAATTGCTCAGACTATGCAGAGACTAAAGAATGCCCTAAAAAGAGATTGTCCTCTATAAATAGTAGGTAAACCTACATGTAAAATTATCCAGTCCTATGGTGTTATTTATGCTATTCAAAATAAAGCCAGTTTATTTATACTCGTCTGTTGGTCTGTTATAATAAAATACCACCGTTTTCCTTTTACCGAGCTATTACAGTAACAAATGTATCTAATGTTGCCATACCATACATGCGAAATGGTTGACTATAGAAATAGTGTACTCACTTGGTGGAGGTTCCTCAATTTTTGGTTTCTTGGTTGGGGTCTCATCCACTTCGCTCTCGCTGTCGTCAGAATCACGCTTGTTCTTTTGCGCAGGACTTTTAACAGAAGCGTTAATGTCCACTTTCGTAGTAGTTCCACTTAGTGCATCCGGGGGATGCGCCACCATCTTATTTACATCAGTACGCTTTATAAGTTCTTCAGGACGTTCCCAAACCGATGTCCGTGACGATGGATTGTAGAAAAACACTCGTCCATCTCCCGTCCAAACCACACACCAAGGTGTTCCAGGCACAGGGGTACTAGAAACAGGTCTAGACTTATCCTGCGCTTTTAACTCCTTGGCTTTTTCCTCCTCTTCCTTTTTGCGTTTGGCATCTTCCTGCAGCTTCCTCATTTTCTCTTCAGCAGCCGCCTTTTCAGCTTCCTGGTTGGCAATCTCCATAGCAGTTGTTTGCGGTATCAGTACCTTACCTGGTTCCTGCAAAGTGAATGTCTCCGATGGTCTTGTTGAGATTCCTTGGGCTGCTGCTAATTTTGCCGCTAAAACAAACAAAATATTAATTTAAAGGCTAGTTTTTAATTTAACTTTAAAAAACAGTTCGGGTATTGTAAAACAATAAGGCAGTAATCATCTATTACTTATACATCTCGTTATAAAATACTTACTTTCAAGATCTTTAAGAGCCTGAGGTTTTTCCCAGACAGATTCGGCATTTTTAGCATGGTAATAATAAAATCGTCCATCTGGTGCTTTATGTTCTGTCCATTCGGAAGCACGTGCAATAATCTCTGGATCTACTTTTGACATTACAGCAGCTTCATCAATAGCAGCAGCCGCTCCCGCTGCCATTCCACTAGCAGTTGTAGTTGCGACTACATTTAAAATAATTAGTAAAAAGATTAAACTTTCATTAAATAGATAAATTACCTGGTAGAATTCCGGGCGGCAATCCAGCAGGCCCACCCCATGGAGGTGCTGCTGATGGCCACCCTGCTGGGGGCCAACCTCCACCCATTCCCGGGGGAGGCATTCCAAACGGCGGTGCCCCTGGAAATCCAAAACCGGGGGGCGGCCCAGACATTAAGCCTTGCGGTAAACCGTTCGACTTATCGATTTTATCGTCATCCATTGAGTAATCTGTAAAGAATATTAGACATAAATCGTACAAAAAGTATGTTCTTGTGAAGTAATTAAAAAAAAATTATTTAAAGTAATAATAGTTAACTATTTTTAGGGATGTACCTTCTTGTTTATTGGTAACATTAGCCTGTGCCAAAGCAGCTTGCGCAGCGGTCGAAGTATTTTGAGGAATCTGCGTAGTCGCAGCCTGGGCCATAGCCTCAACTTGGTCTTGAGATATAATTTTAATATTAGCCCCTTCCGGTTTAGTCCAAGTGGTTTCCCTAGTTCTAGCATTATAGTAGTAGGATTTTCCCTCTGCGGCTTTTGTTTCAACCCATATCTCGCTGTTGGGATCAATCTACAAATTAAGTCATACTTTTAAAAATAATAACATAATTTATGTAAGTGATACATACCACCGGTTGCATTGGAGGAAACTGTCCAGAATTACCCATCATTCCTGGGTTAAACTGTCCATTTGGAGCACCCCCAGGGCCCCAATTACCATTAAAAGGTCCACCATTAAAACCTGGATTTCTTGGGCCTCCCCGACCAAATGGCGGTCCGCTTCGCCCTCTAAACGGAGGTCCCCCAGGTCCGTAACCGCGACCTCTAAATCGAGGACCATCTCCTCTGGGGCCAGCGGCTGACCAACGATTTCTGGACAATAATATACAATTTTAGACCTTCTACATCATTGTTAAAATAACTAAATTGTTTACCTGAAGTTTCCGCGTCTACCACCACGTGGAGGAAATTCCTCGTTGATGTCAATATCATTTTCAAAGCCTCCATCTATGGGAATGTCGGCTTCAAAATCTTCTTGGGGGGCAGCTTCCATTTCAACTCCGTCATAATCAGCGGCATTTTCACCATCTTGCATCATTTTACGAACAAACTTTAAATATGTTTTATTATTGTTTATGCACCATGAGTTAGAACTAATATAATATTCACAAAACCAAATTAAATTAGATTTGGGAACCAAAATACAAAATGGAACCGAGTCTTGTTTAGTTCCAAATGAGCCACAACAACAAAAATAAAAGTTACTAAAGTCACGGAGAAATTTCTGCAATGTAATGCTGGCATTATTATATCAGTAACGTAAGAAAAGACTCCGTAAGTTACCGTAAGCGTAATTAATATTTTTTGTAAACGTACTTACTACTTAAACGTAGTTTAAGCCTAGTAGTCAGCGTGTCGCGTAGCGTTCGATTATTTTTTTTTATTTTTAATTTGGAAAAAATCTTTTAATTTGTGTAAGTGTGGGTAAAACGAGGTAACAATAGTTGTATTTAATTAAAATGTGAATAATGTGATAGAAGCTCAAGGGACATCAATTCTACAATTAATTCAAGGGTATAAGAAATTTTTTTTGCTTACCTTTCGTAACGGATGAAATCTGGGCATTTTTACTTTTTAGGGTAAATTAAGTCGTTAAAATAAGAAAAATGTTTTGCCAAAACACACGTTTTTAATGCTTATAATAAAACTGTTAAAGAACTAGGCATTAGCAAGTAAATAGAAAATAATCGACACTTGTCAAAATAAATGCACAGCAACTTCGTACTAAATTTTTTTATGCTAGGTTATCAGTTATCGAAATCGAAAATAAAAATTTAAGGGCGCGCTGTTTCTTTCCAGTTTCCTTTTATATGAGTTATCGAAACAAATGTAATTATTAATCAAAAGCAATATTTACTACACAATATGCAATTACGCCTGCCAAAAGTTATTATTTTTTGAAAATAAACAAAAAAGGTAATAAAATATTTTCTGATTAAAAATTGTAAATGGAACAAACGACACCGGAGATTGCCTTTTCCACCACAGGCCACATCAACTAGATAACTTGGTGTTGGTTTTCGATAATGAATAATAATCAAAAAGGTTTTATTTCTTACAGAGAAAAGTGAGGGAGGGAATTTATTGAAAAACGCTTAATTCTACCAGTCCAAAAAATGAACATCTACCTAAATGACCAATTTAGGCTAGTAAAGCACCACGTTTTTCAAAAACACATAAACTAAAAAAAAATTAAAATTGTTAATATTTATCCTAGAGAAAAAGTTAAATAAATGTTATATTTTGGTATGCTATTGCAGCTAAGTAACACCTTTGAGGTAACTTTAAAAATGTCTCTATAACAAAAAAGAGTGCAGAAAATAATATTTCCCATATCATTTTTTATCCAGTTTTTTAAATAAAATTCCATTTTAATAAATTATTCTTATTCACCATTCCAAATCAAGAAGATGCGGAAGTTGTAAAATTTATTTCAATCACGCCAAAATCGCATTATGAAACTGAAACTCAGCAGGATAAAACGAAAATGTCATTCCGAGCTAAAACTGAAATATAACATATCGCAGCATCATAAGGCATATCCACTCTGACGCTTTTTCTTATGCCTTGAGTTTCCTATTTCGTCGATTATATTGGGCTATAAAGTTTCTTCTTTCCATTGGTATACGGCATAAAATGAGAATACGGGAATATATCTAGTTTAGATCCTGATGGTTCATCTAACATGAAAGAAAAGCATCACATCACGTCTTTTCAATCAAATCCAATCACATAACTCTGCCATGTAGAATCGAAATTATTAAAATGGACCGGAAGTTAACGAAAGTTTCTATGAACGCTCGGAGGTGGAAAGGGATAAATACATAAAAAGGGTGTAGCAAGATTTTTTCAAAGGTCTCATTAAAATTAATTAAATTTTCGTGGCCAAAAGAAATCACACCAGTTTATTTTTAAACCTCAGATTGTTGTTATTAGAATATTTTACTCTTCTTTAAACTGTTATTTTTGCTAAACTACATAAAACAAAATGTGCCAATTAAAAATTATTTTAAAAGAAGCAAAGGTAATATTGTCAAAATTTTAAAACAATTGCTATAATAATACCGGGGGCTAAAAACCTATAGATTTTGCATATATATATTTGATCCTTTTTTTAAATCCTTTATTTAGTTGTACACAAGTTTGCATAAGCGAAATTGGGTAGTCTGGCTGTTAAGGACAATTAGTTCTTTTGCAGTATGTAATTAATGATTGGAGAAAACTAAAACTCCTTTAAGATTTTGTTTAAAAAATATTTATCTAAATTCATTACCATTTTTACACACAAAATGCTTTATCTGATGCCCATGTTAGTAAAATATCTTGCTCGATACCGTTTTTAAATTATTACATATTAATTATCAGTCACATTTTCAACGAAATTGTTTACACCAATATTTACAATTTTATTTTTTAGAAGTAATAAAATACATATCTAAAGGCAATAGGTTTATACTTAACAATAAGACAAAGGTATAAAATGGATAAAAATTGAAATTATCTACAAAATACGTAGATTTTCAAATTCTCATTATAATAAAAAGGGTAACTACTGCATTTTTTATTTTGGAGTGTAACAAAATTAATTAATTAAGTTCCAAAAAGTTTCATAAAGGATCAAACTTTTATATGAAATTCTCTGACAAAGAATTGGGTCAATAAGTTTTGGATATGGCAAAGGACTGGAGGGTCGAACCACTCCAACCCCACTATTAACCACATACTTTTTTATTTCTGGCAAAATGTAAGTAAAGTATGGTATCCCGGAGAGGCTCATCTACTCCGCAGTTGTTCATGACTTGAAGTTTAATTAACGCCCCCGCTTAATCACGAAAGCTTGTCAAAACTTTCTACTTGCCGGAAAATACGTCAGTAATATTATCGTACTTCACTGTTTCTCATAGTTTGCTCGTTTTTACAGTTTTGCACTAAGGGGCTACTAACATAAATAAACTGTACTTGAAACTAAATAGAAATTTTGTTCGCTTTGTTAGTTTTTGTAGGGTATTTTTTCTATTTATATTGGTTGTGTCAGTAGTGTAACATAATAAAATAATTATTATGGCTGCTGTTTTCATTTGTAGATAAATTAAGGGTTATCGGTTTATCCGATTTATAAGTTAAATAATTTTAAGTATATGGCTGAAGGAGCTCGGTTTAGTGATTGACTAAATAAAGATATTTTTTATTTTATTATTATTTTACGTATATAAGTTTTGAAAGTAAAAATACATTTTACATCAAAAAATCATGTTTTTAAATCGTCATATTAATTTATTTTATTGATTCAGAGAATTAATTTAGATTAATTATTAAGAGCAAGACTAAATCTTGGACATCATGGAACCAGGCATTTTGTTTAATTAAAACTCCCTTTTACAGACACCCCTACTCAAGTTGCCAATAAACGTTATCGTAAAATGTATGTTATGGACTGATTGCGGGCATTCCTAATTTAGCTGAGTGTGAATCTAGAAGATAGTGAAAATTTGAATGAACATGGGGATGAAATAAAAGCCTATTAAATGTAATAATTCGCATATAAAATGTTGTATTCTTGTACAATTAGGTGCTTTAAATTCCAAGAGATAGTAGGGTGCATGCGGGAGAGTTTGTAAGATATATGGAGTGCACGTTTGTATGGACTTTGTTTTCCTCGAGTAAGCATCAACCTCTAAATGTGGGCGAATATGAATGCATTACTGAAATAACACTGTTTTATTAAGTTATTACATTGCATTGTGTTTTGTCATAAACTTCGATTTTAAACTACATTTTGGTAAACCTAATAGAATCATACATATTATGTAAGTAGGTGTCTCTAAATTGGTTTACTTTAAACATTTTGTCTTTGTTTTAACTAAAAAGATTTTTGCTTAAAGAAGAAGAACCAAAAGTTTCCATATGTTATTTTGTTTTGTTATTACATTTTTGTGCCAAATTTAAATGTACAGGGTGTCTCACAGTGAATTCCACCCCCAATTTTCTCAGTTATTTTTGAGTTATATAAAAAATTTAAAATGCTATCCTGTGACCCACTTTCTATATTTTTATAATATGTATTCACAATTTTAATAGCTCTTCAAGTATACCGGGTGTTGCAAAAAATATACATTTTTCTATAGGAACACCCTATATATTTTTACCATTTTTGGAAGAAGAAGTGATTCTAAGACACATTTATTCTTTAGTTTTTTTTAATTTAACGAAAAATAAGATAATGGGGGCGTCCTATTTTTTTTTTTAAATTATTATCTTATTATCACGTTTATTTTTTTGTTTTAAACTATTAAAACAATATTATAACTCATTATTATTTTAAACACATTCTTAAGATATTTTATAACAAATTTTCAAATATTCCCCCATTATTGTTCAGACATTTTCTAATTCTCTTCAAAATTTTTTTTTTTAATTTTTGAAACATTAGGTGATTTTCAGTTAGTTCTCTGATTTTTTGTTCGATTTTTGTTCGATTAATCGCCTCACGTCCTCTAAATTTTGTTTGTTCACAAAATCCTTTCAAGCACCCCAAAGAAAGAAATCCCTATTCCTGACCGTATAGGTATGATTTCGCAGCAGGATGGGGCTCCCCCATCACAACATTCGAGAGGTTACAACCTTTTTAAATGAAATGTATCCGCAATGGATAGGGGCCAGGGGAACAATTCGATGGCCGGCAAATAGTCCGGACTTAAGGCCCCTTGATTTTTTTTTTGCGGTGCTTTAAAGGATTCTGTCAACAAGAAAAATTTAGAGGACGTGAACATGATAAAGAGGTTAATAGAAGAATAAATTAAAAAACTTAATAAAAACCACATGATGCTTTAAAATTTAAAACAAAATGTTTTTAAGAGAATTAGAAAATGTCTTAAAAATAATGGAGGAATATTTGAAAATTTTAAAATATGTTTAAAATAAATATTGTTACTAATTATGAGTTATAATATTATTTTAATAGTTCAAAACAAAAAAACCAAGATAATACTTTTTAAAAAAATAAGACGCCCCCATTATCTTATTTTTCGTTAAATAAAAAAAACTCAAGAATAAATGTGTCTTAGAATTACTTCTTCTTCCAAAAATGGTAAAAATATATAGGGTGTTCCTATAGAAAAATGTATATTTTTCGCAACACCCGGTATATTTGAAGAGCTATTAAAATTTTGAATACATATTATAAAAATATAGAAAATGGGTCACAGGATAGCATTTTAAATTTTTTAAATAACTCAAAAATAACTGAGAAAAGTGGGGGTGGAATTCACTGTGAGACCCTGTACATAGGCAGCTAATGTTATATACACGAATTAAAAAAAAAGCTATTCCAAAATACAGTCTGTTGCTTCATAAATAAAGTTATTTGCGTTTGTTGCCTAAATAACTAAGTTTTACTTTACTTATTGTACATAAGTTGCACTGCGACTTGATATGTCCCAAACAGAATTCCGTACTTCTTCTCTAGAAATTCCTTTTTTGTTCAAGTTCATTTAGCTTCTGCATAATGCTTTGTTTTTGTTTAATTTGCTTGTTAAAACTGACGTGATATTGTCGCTTCTATCTCTGCAGTTAAAAATATAGGAGTGTTTCCTTCCCGTTGTTCATTTAATTTAGAATTTAACTTTAAATGCGTTGTTTCTGTTTGTCTTTGTACATTAACCCGGCGCATTCGCCATTGTCGTTTAAGTTCTTATTTTGTTGATGTGTAAACTTTGTAGTACATATTTAATTAGATGGGTTGTATACATTTTGCTTAAATGGCTCAGGGCAAACTTACCATTAAAAGTTAAAAAAATTTAATATACAAATTCTTTTTAAAATTATTAAATAATACATATATTATTGACAATATGTTTAAGAAACCCTATACAAGTATTGCTGCCTTTAACCAATACTACGGGGGTTGTCTAAATAAGTGGTTTTGTCACAGTAAATTATTTAGTTAATCTTGCAAACTGCAAGGAAAGGTAAACTTCTTTTTGGCTTTTCTGTGAATTTATGATTGGTCATCATTTATTTATGAAATTCTACTGCCGAAAAACTCTGGGTCACTTATTAAAGCTTTTCTACTTGTGCGTGTCTAAATTTTTTTTTCACATTCAACCGTTTATGTTAAATTCTTTAAATTGGAGTTATTAAATTGCCTTACAATTTCTTAATCTTGCGGTGTGTCACTTGTGCATTTGCAGGTTTTAACGCATAAAGCATCCATGTATTTTCGGGACACTCCTGTTTTTGGAAGACCTGTTTTTGAAGACAATTCCGAAAATTCTTAAAAAAATTATGGTTAACTTTTCGTATTCAAACAAAACTTTAGCTATAGTCCTAATAAACATAAAGGGTTTGTTTGGCGCTTCTGGTGACGTTGGTGTCGTCTCCACGGGCGCCCCCTATTTGTCTATAGGTATGCAAAATATAAAAGACAACCCTCGTAGTAAAAGGAAACCCTAACTCTTTACGAGAAGACATTTTAATAAAAGTTTCAATGTCTCAATTTCTGAATAGATAAGTTTTACACCCTATTTAACTTAAAACCGTGCTTTAACTGTTACACATACCTACCTTTCCAGCTTATAAGTTTTCTCAAGCCGTCTTTGGAAAATGTTTCTATTGTCTTTTAAGTTAAGATTTTCTAACTTATTTAATCATTAAATTGATTTCTTTGTTTTCTTAATGACGTCTTAAGTGAGACAAGGATGCATTGTTAAGAAAGCGTTTTTCCAGGTTTATTATTCCTTAAAGAACTATTGTATAACTTTACATTTTTTATCACAATTATAAGATCGATACCTAAAGAGTTTTAAAACTAACAAATACTTTTATAACATGCAAACTGTTCTTCCACTTTTCTTTAACTTTTAAAACGGTAAAATTAAAATTATCGTTAGTTTCAAATATAAATTTATATAGCTTGAACTTAGTGCTTTCTCTTTCTTATGTAATCAGACAGAGAAAACAGGATGTTTAAAATAAAAAAACTGGATTCAAAGAGATTTTTGCTCTACGATGGATATTAACACTTTAGGATAGGGCCAAACTTTTCCTTAAGCATTTAGTCTTTGACTGCAAACAGTATAATAATGTTTAATATACAAAGCATTTCCTCTAAGATACCCATTTATTATGGAATTAAATTTCAATGCAGTAAAGTTATCAGTAATCAATGTAATAGCTTAGCAAATAAGTTGAAGCTGGAAGATTGTAAGGATCTAGTCGAGTCGGCGACATATTCAAGTCGAAATGCATCAAATAATCGTTAGTAAATGAATGGAGTCACGAATGCGACAATATGTCACTGCCTGATAAGAGCATTAACAAAATTACAAGCAGTTTCACGAAAGCACCAGGGATTTGGAAATGAACATTTAGATGTCCTGGATATCTCTGTTGTGACTTACAATTATGCATAAGACAAATTTATAAAAATGAGAAATTCTTTCTTACCTACAAAATCAAGTACCTAGCTAAATATTTAAGCTAGCAAATAATAAGAATTAAGTAATTAAGGATTATTACCTAGGGACAAGGTTAAGTGGACAGAGAGTGCAACCTCTGCTTCATATTCTTTGGTATAATATTGTATAATCTTTGGCTCTGATTTTTATTATTCTTAGTGCAAATTAATTCATACGTAATTTGTAAACATGGGTAATTTAGTTTGATGACCATTAAGCCTAAGTTTAAACAAATAATTGGAAAAGGTAAGGAAATGCACCTAAAATTTTTGTTTTGTTTGATACATTATACAATACAATTAGGCAGTACATTTAATTAAGGCACATTCGACTGTTTTTATATGTATGAATACACACAGCTAGTAGTTGTACTAAAGTTTGAAATATTTGGTCCAAATTAAAAGTAATAAAACTTACATGTCGTGTTTTTCAAACATATGAAAACTTGGTATTTCAAAATTGCCCTATTTGTAATCTTTTCCTTTTCGTTTTCTCGTAAAACATGCTTCCAGCAAGTTATAATATTTTAAGAATTTATATTGAAATGCCGAATAATGCAATTAATAACAAAAATGAAATTTGACATATTAATTTAAACCCCTGAATTTATGATTCTTATACCAATATAAGAAATTTTACTCGAGCCAGTTACACAATGCAAAGTTAAGGACTAAACATAGATTGGTTATAAGGCTTATGTAATAGTAATAGCGCACAAGAATCATGCTTTCTAATTCTGATTTAAATGGAGATAGAAAGAAAACGCATGACTCTTGTGTTGTGTCTATTACTATTACTATTACCAATGTATGTTTGGTCCTTTAGATGAAAGAATATTGCCATGCAATTTGGTGCTACTAATATCATATCTTCATTAAATTCATTACAAAAATACAAAAGATGAACGGATTTCCTTATTTTCAAAATAAAAGCTGACGATCCAATGATGTAATATTAAGGGTGGTTGATAGGTAAGGATCAAAAACGTTTAAAAAAACCAGTTTTAAGTTTGTCGACGTTTCGTTTAATATGTAAACATTTTCAAGACGTACGCTGCAACAATAGATATATGACGTTACAAAAAATTAAAAGGCTGAGCAAATTTACACAAAAGAAAAGGTAATAAAAAAAACACATTTAAAAAAAATTACATAAGTACTTACATTAACTAAGACAGATTTTTTCCGTTAAAAAACATAAATTGTATAGATAAAAAACAACGAAGATACAGGGTCATACTAAACACAATACACATTAAAATCACGAAGTTAAAATAATAAATAGTAATAAATTAGATTAAAAACAAATTAAAATCGTTGTTGCTAAGCGGTCAACTATGGAAAGACTGCAGATGTTAGGGTGCTGGATGTTTTATTTTATCGATGATATTAAAATATGCCGAATTTAAATTCTCAATGTCTGACCGTTTATTGACACTCTGTGGATGTTTTTTAATTTCAATCATCTCGCTTAGAAGACGCTTGCCTAAAAGGGGTTGTTTGTCAATAATTTTAATATTCTCAAAATCAAAAAGATGGGACGTGCTAAAATGATGTTGAGCTAAGGCCGTATTATTTTCTTTTTTCTTTTTACAGTCCCTCTCGTGTTCTTTTTTTCTGGTACCTAGGTACCTACCACTCTGACCTATGTACACCTTATCACAAGATAAACATGGTATTTTGTAAACTATATTTGACTCAAGTAAAGTAGGTGTTTTGGTTTTTAAACTTGTAAAAAGGTGTTTTTTATTCGTATTCTCATTTTTGAAAGCAACTTTTAGGTTTTCATTAGTTAAAGTCGCTCCTATTTTTTCAGATAGCTTAGGAACGTAAGGTATTTTAAAATACTTAAGTTGAGAATTTGATTGATTTTGTAAATTGTATGTTTGTTTTGTAGAATGTAAAATTTTGTTAATAAGCGAAATGGGGAAATTATTTATGGTAAGTAATTTTTTAATTAGGTTTATATTTTTTTCCCAATACTGAGGACTTGATATGTGTAATGCTCGGTAAGAAACATTTTTAACGATGTTAACTTTTTGTTGAAATGAGTGCATAGATGAAAAATTAAGATATCGCTCAGAAAAAGTGGACTTGTGATACCAGTCAAACGATAATTTGTAATTAGGTTCTTTTATAATCAACACATCAAGGAAGGGTAATTTATTGTCTTGTTCCTTTTCTACGGTAAATTGTAAACGGGGATGAAAACTATTAAAAATATTTAACGTTTCGTTTACTTTATCTGCAGGCACAGCTGTGATGACGTCATCAACGTATCGTTTAAAAAACGGGATGGGAAACGTTAGTTGTGAGATACATGCATTCTGCAGTTCTGACATAACGATATCTGCACATACAGGGGACATACAGTTTCCCATTCCTAGACCAAATATTTGGCGATAAAACTTTCCATCGAAATTAAAAAAACTGTTTTCAAACAAAAAATTTAAAATGTTGATAAAATCTTCTTTAGGAATTGGTGTATTTTCTTCAATTAGGGGCCATTTCTCGTTCACTAACTCTATTACCAGGTCGGTGGGGATGTTGGTAAATAAAGAAATAACATCAAGTGAGATTAAGATGTAGTTTTCGGGTATTGTTATGTCTTTTAGATCCTCGACTAACTCAAAGGAGTTTTGCACAAAACAGTCCTCTCGAAGAAACGCGTGTTTAAGTAGATTAGCCATATATTTTGAAAGATTATACGAGGGACTTCGCACAAAGCTTAAAATAGGCCTAAGAGGGCAATTTTCTTTATGGATTTTGGGTAGAAAATACATTTTAGGAAATATTCCATTGTTTGATTTTAGCTTGGTCCCCGTATATTAGGATTTCCTTATAATGTAATTCACCTTTTTGTTCGTCATAATTGCTTAAACTCATAGGTACCAATTGTTTACAATTATCTTAATTGTTTTAAGAAGTATCTGGCTCGAGAGATGATGTTTATTTTTAAGAGAAAAAACAAAAATCGAATGATGCAATTAATATACGAATTTAAACTAACCTACTCAAAAAAAAGCATTGAGATAAGAGAATACACTTGATATTAAAGTATATAAAGTAATGTTTTAAAGGCACTGTGAGTGAGTATTTGAATTGCAGGAACCATGAATTTCGCAGTGTTAGTTGTAATTTTGGCGGCTGCCCAAGTGGTAAGTATTTAACTTATTAGGAAAAATTTTTGTTTTTATAAATACCTTCATTTAATATGGTGGATTTATGTTGATCTTTAGAATAGTGTAAAAGTTGGTTTTAGTTACCTTAAGAAACAAACAATGTCAAAAGGAGAGACATATTATGATCGATCTCGGACGAACTTCTACAACTAATAACTTATTATTTCTAAAATTGAATAAAACAAATGTTTTAGAATTCGCACCCTCATCCATCAGTCAAGATAATAAATGGTAAAGAAGCTACTCCACATTCCTTTCCTTCTGCAGTAAAAATAGATGTTTTAACCCGCGATGGAAGGATTTGGAACAGTTGCGAAGGATCTCTTATTTCTGCAAACTTTGTTTTAACTGATGCTACCTGCGCCGAAGAGTAAGTTTCTATTTTCATTTACATTTTTTTTATACAAGTGTTTAAGTTATACTTTGTGTTCCGGTTTGACTAGGTAAAGGCCTAAAAATTTCAACCACAACGATCCTAAACGAAACTACCTAGTTATAAAAAATGCCCTTTCTTATTTCTTAAGCCATTCTATTGATGAGATGCCTTAGCCATACAATAATAGACTGCCTATGGGTAAGTCACTTTTGTCCGTTCTCGGCAGATGGCAGTAACGGAACTTGTTCTTTCTTTGGTACTTGTTGAAATATACGAGTAGGTATCTAAGTATCCTACGATCATGTTTCGACTATACTCTGTTCCGTGATCCTAATGAGTCTCTATATGACGAAACATCTGTCAATCACTTCAGCTTTGGTAGGTGCACTGCATACCCTTAAGAAATAAGAAGGGACATCTTTTATAACTTGACAGTTTCAGTTAGAATCTTTGTGGATCTCAATATATTGATATAGATAATCAAAAATTATATGGACACTCTTTTTTTAGTTTGTTTGAAAATGAAAAAACCGGAACTGTAACTTTAGGAGCTCATAATGCATCTGCAGTTGAAGAAACTCAAGTAAAAATTGGAATCAAGTCTGCTGTTCTTCATCCACAATACGATTACCTACTAAGAGCCAACGACATTGCACTAGTGGAACTAGAATCCTCAGTTGAATTTAATGATGTTATCCAACCTATTGCGTTACCAGAGGCTAGTGCCGTTTCTAATGACCATGTAGGAGAAACAGCGAAAGTTTGGGGTTGGGGTACAGTATGTTTTGATTGCGGATACAAGGGTTATATGGATGTATTAAGAACTTACGAAAACGAAGTAGTAATGCAAGCGGAATGTGGTGAAAATGCACCACCAAAATTCGTACATGAATCCACGCTTTGCTTAAGCGATGGAAAAGACCATCGTACTTCGTTCTCAGACTATGGTTCAGGGCTTATAATTGACGAAGTTCTAGTTGCGATATCGATAGAAGCCGTGGCAGAGGATGGACCAGCAATTTTTACCAGAGTGGATAATTATCTAGATTGGATAAATGAAAACTCTGATGTCAAGACAACGGTTTAATGGCAATGAAGTTTTTGGAAATGTGTTAAATATTTATTTTGGTAATAAACAATTTAAAGAATATTGCTGTTTTATTTTAAATCTAAGTACTTTATACTTAGTGCCTGGTCACACAATGCATTTTTGCCGTTCGATTAAACCGCAGCGCTTTTTTACATAGCGAATCGTAACCGCTTCATTGTGGACGACACCATTTAAAACAATGAGTTGCCAAACCGTATACAGCGATATAGCTTCGGCACTTAGTGCCCGACCACATCTAAAACAATGAGTTGCCGAACCGGATCGGATGCGGCCAAATAAAATTTATTTTTTAATGTATACATATATATTTTTAATTTAAACTTTAAAGGATAAGTGTAGTCTGAGGTACGTGACAAACCTTTTTTGCTTATCTGATAAGTGCTGGGTGAACTGTCTAGCATTTTTTTAATACAATATACATCAAAAATACTTTCTATATGAGTATTTGGTTTTAAGGTAATGTGCCACTACGTGATAAATTTTTTTTTCTTTGCGACAAAAATTAAGCAGTTAGCGCACTAGCGGCACCAAATTAGTTTTTTCTATGTAGCCGTGTGTTGTACCTACAAAATCTTATTTTTCATTGTAAATCAGAACAAGATAGATTTTATTTACTTTAGTTTTACTTAATATTCCAAATCGCATCTTATGTCCCTCTAGGTATTTATTTCTAAAATTTGTCGAAGCAATGTCTTAAAAAAAGAAGCTAGTTTTTTGTTTTACCGTATTAGCATAATTAATAATTATTTCTAAAAGCTTTGTAAAAAAATATTTTCTGCTGCTATGTAAGACTTAAAATATTACCAATTTGCCATTTCTGCCGCATATTTTGTAGTCACATAATAACTTTTAGATACCCCTATTTATAGATGTCATTTATTTACAGTTGCAGGCAGAGAAGCATCAAGGGATGGATATTCAGCGCTCCCAACGATCTCACATGGGAAATCAAGAGGCCCGTTCAATAAGCGGACCTGCGTTGCTTTTCCGTCCACTGACTGCGGATACGATTTCTGGACCGGTGTCAATCGTAAGGTAAACAAATAAATAACCCATCTTGGCAGTAATATTGCATAAGGCACAAAGTAGCTTGATAACATATTTCCAAATGAAATATTGATATTAAAAAAGAACCGGTGCAAAATGGTCCAATTATAATTTCTAAAAAAAATAATTGGTGGTTGAGACAATATCATTTAACCAAACCACTTTCTAATCCACTCGGTTTAATTTGATTTCTCATCTAATCTGAACAGATCCAAAATAAAATATTTAAAAAAGGATATATCTACCAAAAGAAATATCTGTCCCGCATAAATGACTGTTTTCCCATAAGGCCCAATTTATAGAAAGTAAATTTTACTTTTCTTCCATTTCACTATGGCGTTAATTAACCGACCTTTATAATGTTGCTAATTTTGCGTAAATGAGCAATTAATATATTAGACAAATTTGTTAAGTTAAGTGGAGGTAAAGTTATTATTTTACTTGAAATTTTTTTTCAAGTAGGTAACATTTTTTTACTCGCAAAGATGAGATGATGATAGAATTGTATAAATATTTTATCAAACATTGTATAAGATTTTGTCGAGGGTTTTTGTATTGGACACTAAACGCAAATCTGAGAACAAAACTGCAAGCAAAAGAAAATCTATTGAGCTGAGATAACTTCAAAAGTGCTTTGGTGTCTTTTTAACTTATTGATATATTGAGACATTTTACATTCATGAAAAAAGACGTATAAAATTTCAAAAAACAAAGTTTCATTGTTTGCGGTTTTCAAGCATTTTCTTTACCACAAAAGCATATCTTTAGAAAAGAAAGTACGTAAGTTAATCACTTTGTAAATAATGATTAATTGCTCATTGCTCATGCCGATGAATCTTATGTTATCAATAATAGCTACCCATAATCAATTCTGCATGAATTGTTTTATGTTTGTTGTGTGGGGTGCAGATTTACTTTAATCCTGCTTGAGTGCATTTCTCGGGGAGGTTTAGTCCCGTCTGTATCTTAATTGTTCTTTGGTATTTTAAATTAAAATAACGGTCACTGGTTGGGGGTGCCTCGACCATTTTTCTACTGTATACTGGCGTTTTTGGAGTTGGAAGTTTCTGATTTTATTACACATGAAATACGAAAAACTTTCTTAAAAAAAAAACACTATAATCGAAACTAAAGTTTCGACTGCTTTAAGGGCCATTTTCATCTCTTATTAAGGTACTTTTAAAGTCGTTTTAGCTATTGTAATTAGCTAACAGGCAGTTAAACAAGAGATGAGAATAATGGAGTAAATCTTATTTATAAGGGGTATTTAAATTCTTGAACGATACCATTTTTGCTATAATTCGCTTTTATTCACAGAGGTATATTTTGGTGGTTGTTTTTTCTTATCCCCACTTATTTAAAAGTCAATGTTGAAAACGATTCATATGCCTCTGTAAATAAAGGCGATTCTTTCTCAAAGAAATAAAATAAACTAATAATTGAAAAAAGTTCTGACACAGGTAGTCTGTAGTTTTATTTCGTTCCTTTTTTTCTCATTTTCGTCTTTGGCAATAAGTTTTAACGAAACACGTTCTTTACCAATGTTCTGCTTCGTGGCCAGGGTAGATGTTAGAAGATATTTTAAACGAGCCACAGATGGGTTTTTGTTTGCTTTCTACTTATTGCTAATTGTTTTTTTGAAGCCAGAAATAAAATAAACTTATGAGAAGAAATTGATTCCAATTTCATTAAATCCCTTGGACCTTATCGGACATTTTAAGCTATTTTTCTTGAGGGTAACCACAAGTAATCGGTTATATTAGATAAAGATAAATAAATTTCTTTTACAACTGAAAGAGTATATAACCGGATACTTGTGGTATCCTGGCGAAAAATGGTCTTTGGTAAACGGTTATCTTTGTCAGTTTAAACTATTTTTATTATTCTTTTTCGTACTGCGCGAACCAATTTGTATGATTGAACCATGCCTTAAAATAGCGAACAATTTTCTTTAAATTGTCTAAGAATGTGCAATATTTTTTGAGCTATGGTCACCAATAACCATTTGCATAAAAATCAGTAAATAGAATCGTAAAATGGGCAGAAAAGTAATGATTTGTGCACCTGATATTATAAAATTTTTATATTAAAATTTTGACAAATTTGCATACCTATTTTTCTCTTTCGTGAATCATTTAGAGTACGTGAGCGTGCTTCCGAGTTTAAAACTTTTCCGGCGACAATATTACATATTTGGCTAAAATATGAAGTCCGTTATTGTATGTGAGCTGGGGGTTATAGTGTAATATTCGTAAAATATGAAAACGTGGCCATTGAATCGAGCCTGGTCACATCCTCTCCACCGAGATAGTTATCTTTTCCTGCTATATTCTTGTGAAGACGTTTTATATTAGAGATCCTGCAAACTTTCTTGAAAATTCGTACGACAATGCCAGGGGCTACAACTTACCCTCGAACTTATCCAAACCAAGTTTACTGTATGTTCACAAAACACATTAACGCAACGTAAAGTTAAAAATAGCTAATGTTTAGAGCAAAAGATCAATAGTATTATTTATTAAATTAAAAGCAAATTGAAATAAGTCCTATTCATTTTTATTGCTAACTATGCGAAACTGTTATCGAGTAGACAAACTAACAAAAATTCAGTTTTCTGACGTCACAAAACTGGACCATCTAGATTATAAGGACTAAAGGATTAAATAAAATGAACAAGAAATAGCGTCGGCCTGACAAAATGAAGTAGGCATTGCTACATGTCTGACAAAAAAAGTGATATTTATCTAATTGGAATTTTCAATAACAAAATTGTTTTACTAATACTCGGCTGGAATCGGTTTTACACTTAACGATTAAATCCAGTTTGTATTCAATATGTATTGGTAAATTAACAGATGTTGTACCACTTCGCGCAAGAAGAATATACATTTGTAGACACGAAAGAAAGAGATATTTTTTCATAGGAATATATTCTTATCACTTTCCAGAATACGTCACCAGATAATTTTAAAAGCAAATCTGCATTTTTTTTTGCTGTTCTCTTCATAGTAACAAGTATATACAGGGTGTTTCCGACAGTCGTTTCAATAATTTAACCCGAGATTTCTTACCCAAAAATAATTCGATTTAGCCCCATTTACCTGTATCCAAAAGTGCACCGTTTTCATGATACAGGCTGTTTTCGAAAACCAAAATTTTTATGTTTTTTTTCATTACTATTAAATGAAACAACATAGAAAAACAAAATTTGGTATAATTGTCTTTCTTGTTATGATCGACACAATGGTCGCAAAGAGAAACCCATAGATTTATTCCATAACCTCAAAATGGGACACCTGCGCCCCCTCTTGGGGCATAACTTTTTTTGTATTTGAATTTTCAAAAAATAAATTATTTTATCGGTAAGATACGTTTAATACGAAGAAAAAATTATACATTTTTTTTGAAAAAACCAATCCGTTTTCGTAATTATTCACATTTCATAATTTCATGTTTCAAGAAAAAAAAATTGCAATAATATTTCAAAAAGCCCCAAAAAGGGGGCCCGATGCTCCAAAAAGGGGGCCCAGTGTCCTATTGTGGGACCAATTGTAGTTTTTTTTTGTTTACGCCAATTTATAATAGTTTTATGTTTTCCAGAAAAAAAAATTGCAAAAATATTTCAAAAAGTAGAATGCAACATGAAATTATGAAATGTAAATAAGTTTGAAGAAGGGTTAGTTTTTTCAAAAAAAATGTGGTATCATTTTTTTTTCGTATTAAACGTATCTTACCGATAAAATAATTTATTTTTTGAAAATTCAAATACAAAAAAGTTATGCCCCAAGAGGGGGCGCAGGTGTCGCATTTTGAGGTTATGGAATAATTATATGGGTTTCTATTGCGACCATTGTGTCGATCATAAAAAGTAAGACAATTATACCAAATTTTGTTTTTCTATGTTGTTTCATTAAATTGTAATGAAAAAAAACATAAAAATTTTGGTTTTGGAAAACAGCCTGTATTTCGAAAACGGTGCACTTTTGGATACAGGTAAATGGGGCCTAATCGAACTATTTTTGGGTAAGGAATTTCGGGTTAAATTATTGAAACGACTTTCGGAAACACCCTGTATATCTTTTTTTTATTTTAATTAAATTGTTTGGTGTCGCAAATATTCCCATTTTCATAAAAATATTTCAATCCTGAAAATTGAATTGAGGACCCAATAAAGGCACTCAACCGAAACTGAAAGTGAAAAAGAAAAATCGTGCAAGTGCTAGCGTGAAAAATAAATCGAATCTTTTGTAAATTCTTTTACATTCAACCGTGAGTGATCTATTCTTTTTTCAATTTAAAATAGAACTTTAGCAGGGCAAAGCTTGGGTATATTTTGTCAATAGTTTTACCTTTTTGTTCAAAATAATTCGCCATGCACACTTATCTTAGATAATAGATAAAACTTTGAAAAATCTTACCTTATCATAAGTGAAAATAAATCAAGGGTTCTCATGAATGTCATAAATTAATTAAAAATCAATTATTAAAATTGTCAATTCTGTGGTAGGGAGACAAAAGAAAATAAGTATGAAATGTCAAAAAAACAATACCACACTTTTATGACGTTTATTTTAAAATAAATAAAAAGTTCACTAAAATCAGTAAATTAAATTTATTATAAAACCGTTGCATTTACACAAACTTAAAATGGCTTTAACTTTTTGCCTTTTTACACAAAGCATTACTTCAATTCTTAGTACTAAAATCTACTATTTTTAAATGTCAAAATACTTATTTCCTTTTGCCTCTCTACCGCAGAATTGTCATGTTTTTGACTTTTTATGGTCTCCCTTGACCCCGCTTTTTGTTGTTCATTCGTTACCTGGCTAAGGTTGCAAAGAAACTTAAAGTATAAAGTGGAAACATTTTATATATTCGGCTACTAGTGAACAACATTTTTACAAGAAAATGCCGCTTTTCAAGTTGTGCTAAGGGAGAAATACGAAGAAGCTCATAAAAAATTCCATTTCATTTGACAATCCAATTAATTAAAATTAATATTAGCTACACGCTGTTTGCTCAGGTTGGAGACCTCAGCTCATTGAGAGTCTCCTGTCTGCAAATCTCCGATGGCAATTTGGTTTAGAAATCTCAGAGGGAAATATTACGAAATTACCTAGCTTCCCTATTTCAACTAAAATGACCCTTGCTTCAGGTAGATAATTTCACTAATGAAAATTTATTCTCACGATCCCAGGACCGCATCTCAATTAAAATTTTCCAACTTACCCATCCCTACCGCTAACCTTTACCAAGGAATTAAAGTCGTAACAAAAAACCAACTTCCAATACCATGGTACCTTGTATGGACATAACATACATTATTTTTTATTTTTAAGTAAACTAATTAACTTCAGTTTTACTTCGCAAGAAAATGAACCTTCTGCAACTTTCTATGGATAATTTCAGAAATTTCTAAAAACCGTGCAGTTTACGTAAATGTTTCAAAAAAGGTCGCCCGAGCAGGGACTTGAACCCTGGACCCTTGGATTAAAAGTCCAATGCTCTACCGACTGAGCTACCCGGGCCTGCGGGTACTGCTGTATTTACACGCTATCGAGTATAGTCTATTTTTACTATCGTTGAAGTTCATACTCAAATGATTACCTAATAAATATTTTAATTTAGTATAATAATATATTAATAGACCTTTTATGCAAATATAACGTTTATTGTATTAATAAATTGACATTTTACAATGTCGATTATATCTCTACATTTAATTAGAAATTAGATATTAGCATCATTATTTTTATTAGTACATAAAACTTACAAGTTACAAAATTATCTATGGACTTACGGACTTACCTATATTCTAAAAAATTAAAAGCTACTGTTTTTGGTATAATAATAAATGAGCGATGTTTTTGGTTTCTATTGACATTTCTATATTATCTTAAATTTACTTTTGTCATGATTCAACTTTAAATTTTAATAAAAAAATTCATTCACCTCAAAAACTACAATTTTGTTTCTACCTAAGTAATATTTAGGTATATTATTTTTGTATTTACAAAATGTTTTTTAAGTTTAATGATACCTTAAAAATTATTAAACAAAACTTTAATTGAATTGTAAAGTTTAAAAAAGGTTAGGTTTTGTTTTTTTTATATTTTTTAATAAACAGGTGTAACTCACACATTGAACGCGTTTGAATTGCCAGCGGCTTTTTGATTTTTGCTTGATTTTTTGGTATTTTTCATTTTTGTTATAATTAAAAATGACAGTTAATTAAGCCAAAACCAAAAAGCCGCTGGCAATTCGAAGGCGGTCATTGCATCAAAAATGTGACACGTGGAGGTGCAAAAAATTAAGAAAAAGAACAATTTTAGTTCTGGTGTAGGCTTTATAAACTTGTTTTTTTACGAAATTTGTTTACAGAATTGACACTACTTTTTTTTGTTGACAATGACAATGCAAATTGACAATTTTGTCAATTAATTTTTTTAACAATTTAACTACTGCACAATATTAATTAGGTATTAAAAACAGAAATCAATTATAAATAACTTATTCACTAAGGATGTTCATCTTTATGTATGTATAGCCTATTTATAACAATAAAAAAGCGTGATATTAAGGTAGATTGTCATTAGATATATTGCAAATGTCAACGAATGTTTGTCAACAACTGTCAGTGAAAAAAACTGGCAATACAAATGACTAAAATTTATACAATAGACGATTAACAGAAATTCCAAAAATTGCACGACTCGTTGCGAAGTATGACACCGAAGTCCGAAAAAAGACTCTATGAGTTGGGAGCCAAATTTTCTGCAGTCACAATTTATTAGCGTTTCTTTATTTTAGTGCAAAAAGTTGGAAAAAATTTCGCACGGTGCGAAACATTTTTTTACGTTTGTGGAAAAAATATTTTGTCTTTTCTTGTGCAATTTTTGGTTCTTGGTTAAGTTTTATAAGATGCCATTCATTCAATACTTCGAAGAAAATATCTATTAGTCTTGTGTTTTTAGAATACTAAATTAGTAAATCATGAAGACATCTAAAACCTTTAATGTTTATTTTCCAGATTAGAACTCATAAACCATAAAGGTTATTAGGAAAAGAATCCTATTACCTAAATCTAGTTTAAACATCACAAAGTTTTTTATTTTAAAACACACCATTAGTGTTTTTTCGTACAAAATGTAATAATTCTTTATTTTGATGGATGGCAGCTGATTTTTCTGAAAAAAGCATGAAATATTAATAACAGTAAAGCAATTAATTTTTAAACATTAATTAAATTAATAATTGTTGTTCACTTATAAATTTTAAAAATTGCCTTTCTACAGGGTGTCAAAAATTGGCCCATAAACGCAATGGTACGTTGTTGGGACATTCTCAGGGATCCCTAAAGAAATTAATTTGTTATACTTATTCATGAAGACAATGCGAGCAAAGTTCGGTGACAATGTTTGTGAAAATTCGTCTTAAAAACCCATAGATTCTTGATCATACATTTTGCATTAGATTTTATTGACATTGTGGTCATCAGCTTCATTTTACCATTTAAAAAATAAACGAATGGTAAAGTTTTGCACTTTTAGCCTTAGAGACAAAAAAGTTTCTTATTGAATCAGCAACAATAAATAAAATTACAAAATTGTCAAAAACAAAAAAGTTACGACAATATTTATGCACTCTACCGATGGTTACTCAATTTCTAGGGGGGGCTACAGATGTCAAAACAAGTTTGAAAGAAACGTTTTTATTGCAGTTAATGATTTCATCAATTTTATTACGGTTCGACAAACCATTTGTAAGATATTTACGATCAAGTATTTTTAGTGACCTATAGGTCTTAAATAAGACTTAAAGAGCTGTAGTTTTCAAACGGTGCTCCCTATAGCCTAGGACATGTCGAGTTTGTGTCTGTCTATTTCGTCCTCTATCTAAGTATCTACCCTCTTAAAAGATGCACTCCTTTCGAGTATACATCCTGTATAAGTTTTATTTAACAATTTGTGGGTCCCTAGGCATGCCCCAACAACGTACCATCTCGTTTATGCGTCGATTTTTCGTGACCCCGTTTAAGGATTTTGTAACCAATAAAAAAGTCTGCAGATGCTAAAAATAAGTTTCAATACTTAATATTAATTAATAGAAATGCTTTGTCTATAAATAAGTCCACTTTCGTTTGATCAAAAGAGATAAAAAATTAATAATTTTTCCTTCCTTGTTTGTTTTAAAACACAATAAATAGCAAGAACTCCAGAGAAATTGATTTTTTAGTCGAATAAATAAGAAGAAATATCTTTGGGTGTGTTTACAAACCTTATGTTATAAAGGTCCTACCAGTTAAAATATTGCTTGCCACAGGACCTCGCTGATCCACACCATTTAGTCTCCACAAGGGGTGGACAGAGACGACCTCCTCGCCTCGCATGTTTCATCACCTCTCTGCGTCGTTGCATCTCCCCTATTCCACACGGTTTACTACATTTGCTCCAGGGTGACCACTCACTAACACGGCAATCTCTTGGAGGTCCTTAAATTAGAACAAATTACGTTAATCTGTTTAAAATGACATTAACGTAGAGTGTGTGTGTGACTAAATAGCTTTTTTAACGACCTATTTGGAAAGTGCATATTTTGTCTTTATCTTTAAAGACGAAAGTAGGCTTCCCTATGGGGAGGGAAAATTGTTTTACCTCCCTAGGGAGACAAAATCGCTTTGGCTTCCTACATTTTATTACCAATTACAAAATGGAAAGTAATGAGCCATATTCGTACAAAAATTAGTTGGGGTATCCAAGAGTGCTAACAAAAGTAAATTCACTATTTTATTTTAAATACTTTTATCAAATATAACGCTAATATACCAAAAAACAACAAACTGTATGCCGGTTTAAATGTACCAAATAAAAGGTTTGCATTACATTTGCAAAGTGTTTTAGATCGTCTTTTTTAGATAATCAGGTAAACAAGTGCTCATTTACAAGGGAACTTTTAATGCAAAACTCGTGCACACAAGAAAATGCGAACTGTTTTACAAAAAGGGTTGGTGATAGGTATAGAAAATTGGGGTATCAAATAAATGGAAATTAAAATATTTATTTTATGGGCCAAATGTTTTTATGGGTTTTAATGTATCGATATTCAATGGCGGATCTTTTACTTCCGGTTACGATTTTTGGTCAAATTTTAAAAGAAAATGTTTTTTAAGCATCTTAATTTTACGTTGTTTAAATTTTGTTCAAAAATATTAGTCATGGGATGATTTTTTTTTTAAACTGCTGCAACTGGCGAAAATTTTAGAAAATTTCTGTTTTTATATTTGCGTTCTATAATATGCACATTATGAAACCCAAAATTTGGTTTTTTAAAGTTTCTGAATTGCTTCATTATTAAACCCAAAATTTTATTTTATTGGTTGGTTTCCCTGATGCAAAAAGATGAATTCTTTTCTTGCAAGGTACTTTTTATTTAAAAATTTTACTATTATAATCAATCGGGGGACATATTTTTTTTGTAGAGGAAATAACTAAAAGAATTGGAAAAACGATATCAATGGTTACATTTTCTGAAAAACGCCTATTCATTCAGTATTTAATGAGTAAAGTTTACAAATGTCATTATTCAATATGTCTAACTTTAATTTATTTTTTACTTCAAAATGTCAATGTTATGCTATAAAGTTGGTCATAAAAACAAAATTTCATCTTAAGTTTTTAATTCAAATTAAAAATGCTTTTTAATGAATTAAATGAAGCAAATATAAAAAACTCGTTTTATAAGGCGTTTTTTATCACTTGTCCATTGGAAAACTCGCCGCTGCGCGGCTCTTTTTCCAAACCTGGACGCGTGCTAAAAAACGTTTCTTATAAAACTCTATGTTTTAATATACTATTTTACAAAAACTAGAAAAGTTGGAGATTATAGACTTTTAACAAAATAGTCCTCATTTTTAGGAGAATTTAAAAATTCAATATCATTTTTAGTTCCTGAGATAAGGGGTTTTGGGTCATCTTACGACCTTACGTGGGAAATCCTGCAGATACAGGGTGAGTCTCTATGAATTCCCCCCTTTTCTTAGTTATTAATAATATTTTTTAAATATTGACAAACTCGTTTAACTCAGCAGATCCTAAGTTTTTGAATCCAGTGTCAAAATCTTTGTAGGACCTATAGTATACAGGAGGTGAACAAAAATATTTTTCTTTAAATGGAACACTCTACAAAAATTTTAACTTTGGATTCAAAATCTTTAGAATCTGCTGGGTTAATCGAGTTTTTAAATTTTTGAAAAATATTATTAATAACTGAGAAAAGTAAAGGGGGAATTCATAGAGACTCACCCTGTACATGCAAAATCTCATATAACTCGTAAAACCTTATATTTAATCATAGCAATAATGGACATGTGTGGTGAAGTTTGCGTATGTTTCGTTGTCATAAAACACGATTTAATTACAACGGCAAAGAGATCCTTTCCTTTGTTTGGAAGCTTTAATGGGAGCAAATGTATAGCTAATAAAAAATGTAATGCACAATTACACTTCTCCATTAAATAAACTAAACTCTAAAGAACCAAACATTGATCCGGTAGTAGTGCGTATATCTTATAGTAATAGCGCAGAAGTTAAAACCGTTGATAATATTATTGTATATTATCAAAGGTTAAAACATAGGCATCGCGTGTACCAATACATAGATTGTGCATAAGCATCCAGGTGTTGACACGCGTTGCATATGTTTTAACTTCTATCTTGGCCTATCTACAGTAACTTTTAAAATTTAGCATAAAACCAAAAAGGAGTGAATCAAAAAGAGGTGACAATCTGACATTAACTTCTGCTTACAGCATCCACAATTTTAATTAAAAGATACTTACTTGTCTTCTTGGACTTGTTGGGTTTCTTTTTATATTTTTTCAGCCTGTGATCTTTGTGCTGGTTGATGAGGTAGGAATCTGCAATGCTACTTATTATTGCATCCTTGTCTCCTTTGGGAACGACCGCAGAAACCACAGCAGCTGACGTCACACTAACTGGAGTTTCCTCTTTGTAGTTTCTGAAAAATTAATCTTGTAAACATCTGACTTATGAATGGCCCAAACGGTCAAGTCAAGTGAAGCAAATACCTAAAATAATCCATGAATAAAATAGTACTTTGTAGCACAAATGTTGCAAATAAGCTACGCAAAAATATGCGATCTTAAAGCTTACGAGACCGTGAGTCATTTCTTTTTCAAGTAAGTTAAGGAATATACAAGAAAATATATCTCACAAGTGCTATAAAAAACGTTTTCAACTTACATCGAATTGTAAAGTCTGTCATCAAAAGTTGTTTCTACTGCCGAACTCGATGTCGATGTGTAATACTTATAGAATTTTGGATTAGGTCTAGAAGCATGGTTCTCTTGTTCTTCTCGTTCTTCTTCGATGGCAGCTTCGATATCACTGTTTCCATTAAAAACGTTAATGTTGTTCGTTAGATGTTCCATTTTTACGACATCGTACTTTTGATCGTCTTCGGTATGGTGGAAAACTTCGCTTAATTCGTATTCTTTAACCTTAGAACAAAGTGATTCATGTTATTGGAGGTTTAATTGTAGTTTGAAACTTTTTGGTGGTTTTTAGGTGGCTAATAAAATGAAAAATAATCGCGTCGGTTAATTAAGCAAATTATTGTCGAGATTATTGTGCATTTTGTCCGAGGTAGATAATAAAAGTTTTTCTTAGTTCTTGTTTGCTTATATTTGCCCATAAGTGAATACAACTTGTAGATTTAATCGGTTTATTGGCAAAACGGTTTTACATTCAAATTATCTTACGAGACAGTTTCGAAAAATGGATGTTTTCTTTATCAATCTGTAATGGATTACAAAAAAAAAGGAAATAGAATGCGGTTATAATATAACTTATTTAAATACAAAGTATGAAAAACTACAAGTGAGAAAAAGGACTGTAAATAACTTATTTTTTTATAACTTTGTAAGTTTAAAGTGAGAGACTTGTCTATTAGAAGAAAAAGGTGCTTACCTAATAAGTAATATCCTGATAACCATATGAGAAAACCATTATTATTATTTTTTTAAGTTATTAAATAATAATAATGGTTTTCTTTACAGTCCTTTTTCTCACTTGTAGTTTTTCATACTTTGTATTTAAATAAGTTATATTATAACCGCATTCTAATTCCTTTTTTCTTGTAATCCATTACAGATTGATAAAGAAAACATCCATTTTTCGAAACTGTCTCGTAAGATAATTTGAATGTAAAACCGTTTTGCCAATAAACCGATTAAATCTACAAGTTTTTCTGTCTTGTAGGTGACGAATTTATTCAATGGGTCGGAGATGACTGCGCTCGCATAAGTTTGCTTCGTCATTGAGCGAGTGCATTTCCCGAGAAATATTTTAGATAAATTTCTTTGTTTTTTTGGTTTTTTTGATTCTTCGCATCGAAATCTACATTTTTAATTTTTTGGCGGTGCTACGAAAATCTACCGTTTTTTGGTCCAGATAACACTTTCTTATTTTTTTTTCAGTTTTGCGACGCGTCACGTATAATTTTTAATTTTGCCTTATGGATAATATACCATCTAATTTACCATCTATCTTTAAATCAAGCTAAGTCTAACAAAATTATTTAAAATGTAATCGTGCATAAAAATGTTACCTAATGTCGGTTCAGCTACATATTTTAAAACATACCTTGATAAACTGGAAGGTTGCAATAGGTGGCAGCCGTTTGATGTAAGGATAGAAGAAGGATCCTGCAGGATGAGCAGGGTAATGTGCCGTGATGCGATAAGCTTCACCCTGCGGCTCAGTAGGCCAGTTGGGTGCCGTAAATGTGAACCCGTTATCCGTGCCTGCATCTATGGGATCCACCTAATAACCAGACACAATATTACACACGGATATTCCACCCGCATAGACATGATATTGCACAGAATTACAGTTAGGTATAACAATTATGCGCAATGCATTAACGCTTATGTTTATGAATTATGAGAAATTATAATTCTTGTGTAATTAATGTAATTGTGCTGTTGAACGTACACTGTTTAATCGTATCAGAAATAGGTAAATCACTTTTTTAAAGCATTGAAATGCAAAGGATAACGCATCAGCATTTTTATTTAAAACTGGTGTCTGTCAATTATTTTTAACAGAATGGTTTAAAATTTCATTTTATCGAACATTTTATGTATTTAAAATTTTAATCTTTATTTCAAGTATGACAATGAAATATTACCTCGAACGATGTACAAAAAATGTCTCTACTCTTGCCTAAATCACAGACAAATGCCTATAGACCGGCAGTGTAAGGGTATTATTGGGTGCGCTTTTTTTAATCGCAGAAAAATGGAGGTGTCCTTGTTATCATTCTGCTAAAGTGTTCGGATTTTTCTAAATAAAGTGTGGTTTGGAGAGAATCTTTGTTTTATATTAAATATTCACCACAAAAATTATCACATATCCATAATACTATAGTATTTATTCTGAAACTTCTTTCATTATCACGTTATTAGCATACAACATCAAATAATTATAAAATATTATAATTTGACAAAAATAAAACAGTTAAAGATAACCGACTTAATGATTCTTGGAAATAAGCTCTAAAAGTTATTTGCGCACCCAATAAGACCTTTATACTTGTGGTCTGTATGTATTTGTCTGTGCCTAAATGTAATAATGCAAAAAATGTACTAGAAATCATATTAGAATTTTTTGATTTTTTTGCCTTTTAACTAAGTATACGAAAGTAACAAAAGTGTATTGAAATCAAAAACTTACCTCTATTGTAATACTATCCAGCCAATTTCCATTAACACATAAACCAAAACTGTCGATGCCAATAAACCAATCCGGAGAAGGAATTATTCGTGACATTAGAGACACCTGAAATAATAAATTGGAAAAAAACGAATTATTAGGACAATTTTTTATCTATTCACAGTTGTATTAATATTGTTTTTTTAGATCAATTGGTCCTTGACGGTATCAATGCAATGATGAAAAATGGCAAACAATGCTAACCCGGCGCATTCACCATAATATAGTCGTAAAGTAATGTTAATCCGGATTACAATTTACAAACGTCTCTTTTCCGTTCGTGTTGAAATATAGAGTAGTTTATACGCCTCATAAAACAGTTACCATAAAGATAAGGTTATAACCCGAGTAAGTTTTCCAAACACTGGACACGAAACTTCTATATTCTTTTGTAACTCACGTGATTCAGTTAGTGTAAGTGCTACTTAGAATAGGTTAGAATCTCAAAGGTTTTATAGTGACACTTTTATGTGCAAAGCACCTTAGAGCTCCTGGGGGATATGAGTTTTGAGAAGCTTTATAAGTAAACCTACTTTGATGAAAAGTTGTTGCTTCACGTTCCCACTTTTTAGGTAGGTATCATTATTTTGCTTTTAGAGATACGTACTTCCATACCTGTCTTAGAGTAATTTGAGTTACATTCTTACAATCTTTGAAAAAAAGCTTTTTTACAAAATGCTTAATTTTTTTTATTGAAACATTGAGTTCTAATCTTTATTGAGAGGTTTTTTAATCTAAAAATTAGGAAATTAACGATTTCTTGAATTGCTTTAAGCTCATTAGAAAGCATAGGTTTATCTAATTTCCAAAGCTTTATTAGAACTGCGCATAATTCTCCTTAAGCCCCATTTTTAGAACGTAATGTTACTTTACTTTTACTTCACTTTGCTGAAAATTAACCGAAAATTAATTAAACTAGGTATATGGAAATATATAGGCCAATTTATACAATTTGTCTCTATTCTTCTAAATGATTTATCTTAAGTTGGGTTAAGTCGGCACTTGTCTGCCAGTCGATCATGGGCGCATGGACCAATTTTCTCAACTTAATCTGCTTGTATCTAAATACCAATGCTTTTTAACTGTGGTTATCGGTTAACTTTTTCTTTCATATATGTAAGTGTATTTATTTTTTTTTCGTGAGGATACAATGGCGATCATTCGGACCTTACCCAACGTGTCAAATAGTGAGACAGAAGACACATGCGCTTTAACGTTGCTAACTTTGCGTAAATTAGCAAGTTATGTGGAAGTAGTTAAGCTTATTTTATAGTTAAATTAGATTAACTTAACGTCACTTAAAGCCATTAAACTCCACTTAATTAAAGAAGTAAACGCCATAGAATCGTAATTTATCGTATTATTTCATTGACTTGTATTCATTCTACAGTTTTCTTTCTGATTTAAAAAATCTGGTCTAGTAGCCGATAGATGGCTTAGTGATAAAGGAGACATATGCCACTTTTACCTGAATTTGCTGAAATTAGTAGAGATTAAGAAATATGGGTAACCTATAAGTGAACGTAAAGTGAAGTTAATTGGATCTATAAATGCGATCTCATCTTTCGTATAATTCATTTAATTTTGTGTTAATTCGCGATACGTTAATTCGAAGTGAAGTTAAGTTATCATCAAGCTTTATGACAAATTAAAGTTAAATCGAGCTTATATTAGCCTTTCGTCATATCGTAATATGATTAAAAAGACATTTTACAAAAAATTCCTAAAATTATCCATAAAATTGTTATAAAAAAACCAAAACTTTTGTTTGATTTAAATGAACAGCATTTTCAGAATTGTTGGTGTTTAAATCAAGCCAGTTAACCTACTATTTTATTTGTTTTCATAAACAAACAATAAAAAATTTAATTATGGCATGATAAATAACAGTGAGTGTCCATTTCACCTATGGAAAATATACAATAATTTTATTAATTATGTATTTGTTTGATCATAGGAGAAATTATTTGTCCATGACGAATATTAATTAATATAGATTCGCAAACACAACAAAGGCAAACGCCAACATTCCCATTTGTTCGCGTTTGTTGTGTTATGAAATACTCGAAATATTATCACAAATATGACATCGGACCTAGGTGAAATTAATGAGAGGCGAATGTGTAACTTCGCATTTCCCAGCTAGTTAATAAAACCTATTTTTTTTAATTTTAGCATTCCTACATACCTTTGAATGATTTCCATCAACAAAGAATTCAGCCTCGGTTTTACCCACCCCAACACTAATTGGAGGAGCGTTGAATTCATCGTAGACGCTTCCTTCTCCTTGACTATGCTCTTCCAGCAGGTCTGTTCGACCGGTTTCGGCAAATGCTTTTACTCCTGCTGAAGATTTCTGGCCAAGTCTGAAGAGTGTGAAGGAATTGTCATGGCTTCGACCTGCAAATAGATATAAGGTTAGTATGTATTTGAGTTAAAGGTTAGTCTAGTTAGCCATCTGGTTGGCTATTGACCTAATTCTTACATTTAATTATAAATAGGTGTACTGCAAAATAAATTGGTTTTGCATAAAATAGTCATAAGATACTGTATTTGTATACCCTGGGATGTGGGTTATTCGATTTAATCATCATTGTGTAAATTATGGTTGCCTCCACAGGAAGAGGGATTATTTTTGGTTCTTCCCCTTTTGAATTTTGCGCTGTTTAATTCTGAATTTATAATTTAGTGATTATCATCGTTTATTCCTTCTTTTGTGTTTTAGTCTTTAAAGGCACTTGGTGGTTGACATCATTTAATATATTGTTAAGAACCCTAAATTATGGTTATATGGTAGAAAATTCAATTGTTTTATTCAGCCCTTCATCCCTTTATTACTTTTTAATAAAAATATTTTGTAAGTGGAGAAGTAGGCAAATATTGTCTACCTATTTGTACACCAATAATGTTATACTATTGCTAACAGGTTACGTTTTTTAAAAACATAGAAATGGGACAGTTTTTTTCGTACCTACAGTAAATTGTTAAATCCACATAAGAGCCATAACACTGCCAGTGAAATAACTAATTTAAATCTAGGATAATCTAGGGTAAACTTTTCTGCGTAATATAAGTGATTATGGTTGCATGATTCTCTGTCCTATTATAAATAAAAATATACATTTTGTAACATCACGACGAAAGCTGGTAGACATGTTTATTGGTTTATTAATTATTACCGGTATTTTTAATGATGTTGAATGTTATAAGTTCACGCTTGATTTCCTTTCGTTAGAAATTATTCCACAAACCAGGCTTCTGGTTGGGTTTTTCCGATAGACCATAAGCAGCATTGCTGTGGCAGCATTAAATATGTAAAGGAAGGTATTCGCTCTAATAATAAATAACCCTTTTTGTACACATTATCCTTAGCACAAAAACGAAATATTATTACAGTTGACTGGACATACACATGAATTATGAACATTAATTTACTTTTTAAACTTGCATTATGAATATAACAACTCGCCTGTGAATAATGCTTGCACTTTACCTCCATTAGTCTTTTTTAATGAGTTAAGGTTGGCATTAAACATTGTTTTGCTAATACGTTTAATAAAATTACCATTATCTTTTCACTTTGTTAATACGTTTTTCGTACAAAAACTTAATTTATAGCTAACACATTCTCCAGAGAGTAAAAAGACTAATCTGGTCTAATGTAAAGGTTATTGTTGATTTAACAATTATATCCATTAAAATTTTAATTTTTTGTGTAAAATCTTTATTCTACTTACTACTACACTAAAATAGTACATTATAAACCACGGTAGAAAAATGAGCCAGTATTGACCTAGCGGCCGTAGCGCAATCTATGAATATCATAAAAAAAATTATTCTAATAAGTTGCTAACTCAGTTAGTGATCCCACTACAGACTTGCGAGCGTTAAATGTTTATCCGTTTATAGTTTCAACTACTTTAAAGACCTAAATTGAGGATTCAGGGGATTGTCTTCAGAATTATCTCCGCTCTTCGAGCTTTTTGTTTCAAATAATGAAGTAATAGGACATTCATTTAACGAAACACATTTCGCTAAATGAAAGCCATTAGCTTTGTACATAAAAAGACGTGACATGCTTGCGAATGTAAAGTAGGTACCTACATTTTTACCTTGTATGTGTGTGCATGAATGTGTGCTGAAAGGAATTTAAAGCACACAATGCAATGCCATGTTGGATTGTTGGCATTGTTTAAGCACATTTATAAAACTACAACAAGAGTTTCAATAACATTACGCAAGCGATGGTTTTCCAAAGAACGTTTACGTTTGATATGTGGATCGCACTATTAAATTTTTATAAATCTTAGTCGGTATCTGAAGAATTGATTAGTTACCAATATTCTGAATACTGTAAATTCTGTCGTCTAAGAGCATAAGAAGAATAGGTGAAATTACCACCTCCTCGTTTTTCTGAATATCTGCACTGTCCTTTCTACATTACAATAACAAACTTCACTTAAATTGTAAAGATACATAAACATAATTGGAAAAATGTATGAGCTCGTGGCCTTTTTACCTTACGCACGGTATGTATATAAATAATATAGGTAATATTTTATAGCCGATAAAACAGAAAGCAAGTACACCTACATCTAGTAATAAAGCCATTTTATAGACTTCCTTCAGAAGACCCTTATAGGTTTTAAATAAATTAAAATATTTCTGAATAAATCCGACTTTCTGTACGTGCACCAACTTTAAATCCTGCTCGAAATTTTTTTAATAGAAGAAAATAGTTTTGTTCCATTTACAAGGGTATTTAGACTATTTACGCACTTTAATCCTGGTTAAATTCTTAAAATTTGTCGTCGTATTGACGTTAGCGATGCGGTTTATAAATTGGGCTTAAGAGAATCAACATTGGATCGCGTAAGCTGAACAAGCAATAACGTACAAGATTTATGAAACATTCCATATTTGTATCAATAAATAGGCGGTTTATTTTGGCAGGATTGATTTTACGGAGGGAAATGTCTCATTAGTTATTCCAATCGGTAACGTAAATGATTGTTTTTATTACCAAAATAATAATTAATTTATGTAAATTTCAATGCAACATTCATTTTTAAAGCCGACTGAATATTGCACAGCTTTTAATATAAAAAGATAATCCGAACAGTTTACAGAGCAAAAAGCCCAATTTTTTTAAAAGTAAGTTTAGGTATGCTCGGGCCCTAGTAAATTCAAAAGGACAAAAAGTAAATTTTTATGATTTTAATAAATCTAATTAAATTGTTGTTAGTACAAAGTAATGAATGTCATGAAAAAAAATTAAACATTCATCAAGATTATGAATAATTGAATAACGTATTTACGGAAAAGAAATAGCTACCTCAGGGGTTTGTACTATGAAGTGACACTTTTATTAATTCCCCTTATGAGAATGTTTGGTCTTTTTTACTAAAGCGATAAATAGGACTCACATATTTTTTTTAGCGTAACCTGTCTAGATTAGGGTAAAATCAATTTTAATTTCCTGCCCTGGAAATTTATATCTGCCCTTCTCGTTGTTTGTGTTAACTAAGTATCTCATAAAAACCCGTATAACACCAACTGGAACATGCTGTAATATTGCCAAACCTAAACATAAAAGTTTCCTTTGCGCCCGAGTTGAGTCTCAATCCCGACCATCCCACATTATAAAACTTTTAATTTACTTACTCATTAAAAGAAAAATACAACCCAGTTACACCAATAAGACAATTTAATATACCATAAAAAACTTAATAAAGTACTATTATCAAAATTATCGGTCTTTAAAATCTTCCTGTGCACCACATTCACATAATATTCTAAGTAGTGCATTTTACTTATACATCCATATAATGATATAACATATCATTGCAACGTCCGTGACACGTTTTAAACCAATAGTACTTCAAAACTTCCTCGGCTGACCATAACCTGGGACCTCTTAAGTGGGATCTACGATTAGCTCCTTATTGGACACATCAACATTTCGCCAATTAAATTAAGTGTTCTCACATCGAAGTGTACAAATTTATCTTGACATAAGAGTTTCCTCGATTTTACCCGATTGGGGGGAAACTTCTGCAAGTCTAGGTCTTTATGAAATATTCCCTAGTTGAGGTAGTCTGTTTTGCATTGATCCGCAATGCCTAAATAGGTACTTTTAAGTGAATTTTACTTTGCAAACTTTTATTTTTTATAAAGCACGTTAAAATATTTTATATTTTAGGTAACTATTTGAAAGTTTAAAAGAATATTCATTAGCATTGTTGGAATTTTTCAAATTTTATATTTTAGGGCCTTTTTGTGTAGCTATAATGTAAATGGAAAAACTTTTAAATACATAAAGTTGCGAAGTCTCTTTGAAAGGTGCTCTGAAAGTAGTCATATACCAGGCATTGATGCTAAGTTTTAAATATTTATTGGCATCATATTCATATGAGAATTCTTGGAACAAAGATGAAAGTTCTCAAGCGACTTTGTGGCATGTACAGTTTTAGAATGACAAACTTCTATAGGCTTAGGACCGGATAAAACCTACAAGTTTTCACCAACCAGGTGGTACTTTTATATTTATTGCTTTTATGAAAGTTATAGTAAACTAAATAATTTTGAAACATTTTAATCTTTTGTCTGGCAATCAATAGCAAAACCGAGATCTTTAAAGATATCTTCTTGCAAACAAAAATATCCAAGTATATTTTTTGTGTATTTTTTTATTAACTTATTTTTACATGGGTCTCTTTCTGTAACTATGGCTTAATACCGATACCTCGAGTGAAACTACCCCTCGGATTTCCCTCAACTGAGAAATGTTTTTTGCCCAATACTGTCCTTTTCCAATGACAGATAGAGCTCTTTTATGTGCACACGGGACCACATCTTTTACTTCGTCTTCCAAGCGAAGGCATTTCCAAAAACATTTATTCTAACACTTAATGTTGCCAGCAGACTTTTTTCATTTTCGGACTCCCAGGTCAACCCGGGTGACTTGGGTGAGAGGCAGAGATGCTTGTGCTTGCCGTGCCTGCTGTTTTTTTTAAATATCTAATCTAAAATCTACAACACATTCTTAAGTGGCAAGAAAGCTATTTTTTAGATATTCTATAATTTACACATTTTTGCACTTCTCCATTTCTAATTGTCGGTTTTATACTTAAATATATTTGCAGACTTTCATTAAAAGCGGAATGTAAAAATAAAAGTTAAAATAGTTAAAGCGAACAGTAAGGCAACAGCCAAATGTTCATCTAACAGGTTAAATTTCGCTTTAGTTTTTAATGATCTATTATTCTATTAAAGATAAAGAGTGTTAGGTTTTTCTTTGTCTTAAAACACTAGCTTAGAAAACCCATTTTCAATATTCACCGAGAGGTGTATTGTAATTTATTATGTTTAAGGTTTTATTATTAACCTATCTAAAAAAATGTACTGTCAAAGAAACTGTCTGCTATTTTAGCACTTATTAAACAACATCATAATTAGATTATTTAGATTGTACATGGCCACAGAAACTACATGTGGTTTGGTTGCATGTTATCGTCTCAAAGCATCTCGATCCTTTACTAACATTTTTCTTTTTTTTTTAGAAAGAGAAAATTATACCATAACGAAAAAGGAAGGAGCAAACTGAAATGGTATAACTTTACCTAAATATCACAACAACCGAGGTATGGTTTTTAAATATTTATATCCGTTTAATTAAGGTCGCCTCTCATTAAAATTTTAATTAATGAGATGAGCGCATAAAGCCCAAACTTTTGCTTGGATACTCGCTCTCAGAGGAGAGTGAGTTGCAGGAAAATCTAATTAAGTGTTGCTGCCTCAGACATTTGATGATGACGCGATGCTCAGCGTACCTGTTGGAGTAAAATTTACTACAGCATGTTCATCTTAGAGTGCCTAGATGTCATATTGACAGATATTGTCGCCATGCATCATTCCATCTCTGTCATACAGATTCTGTCATCAATTGTATTTGTAGGTTGTAATTGTTGTTATATTTGCTAATATCGAGTGAGCAAATAAAAACGGCCCATAAGTAGACCATGGGGATTGTTAAAATATTGTTAATTGACAGATTTTACATTGTTCATAGCCAACTTAGGGGCCGTTTTTATTTGCTCACCCGATATTTAAATGACAGAATCTGTATGACAGAGATGGATTGATGCATGGCGCCACTCTAGTCAATATGACATCCAGGCACTCTAGTTCATGTTGCATCCTTCTTAAAAGGACAAAAAAACAAGTTATACAGTTTAGCCACATCAAAGAATGAGTTTCAATTTGCTTTCTTTAAAAATTAAAAAAGAGGTAACGTTGTTTGCGAAGACTCTTTACTGTCAGTTGCCATCATAAAACTCTTAGAAATTAAATATAATCATTGGCCTACCAACTTGGTTGATGATGAATATTCTAGGTGGCCAAAAACTGTAACCACTACCGACATCTTCAACTTAATTCACCAAATGGATTTAAACGACCATCGACTTTGGTTAGGCTAGGAATATTCCACCAAAATGCGTTTGTCATACATATTGCCAAAAGATTTGGACATGAAAAATCCAAGTGCCAAGTGCCGCGTTTAATCCCGTTTTAGTTAGTAAGTTACATGCTAATTTCAAGTCAATAAATTTCGAAGCAGTGCAAATTTGCGACGTCGCAAACGACATATTTTAGTCTAAAAAATGATAGTTTTCGTAAAAAAAAATCTGTTTTGATTAGTCAATTGTATTTATTAATGCGTAAATTACAATTCTATGCCAAAAAACCTTTACTTTTAAACAAAATAGTGCTGCAACCGGGACACAACTTTGCACTGCTTCGATATTTTTCTGACTTGAAATTAGCCTGTTAGTAAGCAAAAATCATAACCGACTGGTTAAAAGGTGCAAGTACATCTCTGAAACAAATGTATTTTCCTAAAAGAGGGGACTTAGGTGAGACATAAAAGTAAATTTGACCAAAAAATAATAGTCGTTTCTATGTAAAGTTTTGAGTTTGTCAAACCACCCTTGTAATAAGTTTGAGCTGGTAAAATTAAGGCAAACTATAGTAGGTATTTTATTCGTTTTTAGTGGCGATAAAAAGCTCCATAGGCCAAACCCGAGTTTAATAACTTTGAAAATTAATATCTCTTAATTAGCTTTCATAAAGAGCTTGTAATTTAAAACAGATTAGCTTAAATCGCTCAAAGTCAATTTAGAAATATGGCATTAATTAGCTTTACAACAAAAATAAAATTGCACATCAAAATAGTAATTTGTATATTTAGACTATAAAATTCTATTTTGAATAGTTGGTACCAAATATTGTAGTATTTTGACGCTTTAGCCTCGCTGAGAAACGCGTAGCTAATTCGTTGACTATAGCAAACTGCCTATGCGTGAGTTATTTCTGTCTCGGTAGATGGCAGTAACGACACTTGTCCTTTATGTGGTACTCGTTAGGTTAGGTTAATCACTTCAGGTTTGATAGATGCATACCCTTAAAAAATAAGCAAGGTCATTTTTATAACTTAGCAGTTCGTAGGATTGTTGTAAATCTCAGACTTTACCATTTTATTCTGTATATTAACATTATTGAATAGGACAGTGCGCAGGTTCAATGATTAACACGTACAACCCTTTTTAATACCGAAAAGTTATTTGCAAGGCGTCCTGTTTAAAGATATCCTAAAGCAAATTACAAAGTAATAGACTTGCACTCTCTCTTGCACTTTATAATAATTGCGATAATGAAGCTGGCAATCACCAAGCAATCATAATGCCATTTCTGCTGTATATGCAACATGTCTGGCTGAAGTAATTACCGAGCTTCACTTCGAGTAACATTTCCTCTAATTTACTTCTCCTAAAGTAACATTTATTGATTTTTTTATTTTTAAATGTCTCAAGCAACTTTATTAAACATTTTGCTTCATAAAGACTTTCTTTTTAACAAGGAAAATCCTCTTTTTGATGTGTCAGAAACATTTTGCATCATTTGTTTTAATGAAATAGCTACATTTCATTTAGTTGGTTGTGAAAATGATCACAAACACACCCCAAATAATACAACAAATGGCAGTATCTTGTATCTCATTTGTCCCTAACAAGCAAACATTATCAATAATTTCTCTCTAGGGTTGAATAAATTGAGGATGCTGACCGATAACATGCCAACTTTTGCTATTATTTTAAATAAAGCGTTTTTCTTTGTGAGAAGAATAACACATTATAACTTTCTTCGATCTTTTAAGTTATGTAGGTATAAAGCAAATATTTATTTATAGTTTACCGGCGCATTCGCCATTTTAATCATTTTATAATGTAGTATGTGCAGGGTGTCTCACAGTGAATTCCACCCCCACTTTTCTCAGTTATTTTTGAGTTATTTAAAAAATTCAAAATGCTATCCTGTAACCCATTTCCTATATTTTTATAATATGTATTCAAAATTTTAATAGCTTTTCAAATATACTATATAATGGGTCATAGGATAGCACTTTAAATTTTTTAAATAACTCAAAAATAACTGAGAAAAGTGGGGGTGGAATTTACTGTGAGACACCCTGTACCTATAATAAATTTTTTATTATTTGTACGAAAAAAAAGGTTACATTTTTTAAATAGTGAATTCGGGTGACCCTTTTTAAAAAAAGTGTAAAAGTGTGAACGGCAGCCTTTATAACTTGCAAAGTCAAACATTTCATATAAAACGAAATATGCCCGTAGCGCCAAAGAAAGAAAACTTTTTCCCTTGAGTCACAAGCAATTTAATTTTAAATATATTAAATCTTTCTTTATTAAAATAAATGAAGTGTTAAGCTTGATTTAGAGATCAATTAACTTAACTCAACGCCACTCAAAGCTACTTTACTCCACTTAACTTGACTTGACTAAATTAAGGCATTTATAGTATAAATTTATACGTTAGTTAATCACAAGCAAATTTAGTAAACGCCATCTATCGGTAAATGTTAGAACCGTCTTATTTCTGTAAATATACAGAAATCCATATGAAATTCTTCGATAATCTTTGTAATTTTAAAAATTTGGTCTAGTAGCCGATAGATGGCTCTGTGAAGAGGCTTACTTAACATAAAATTAGATGAAAATTACCAAAATTAAGAAATAGAACCTTAAGTAAACGTCAAGTTAAGTTAATTGGATCTGTAAATGCGATTTCATCTTTCGTATAATTTATTTCAGTCGCGCTACGTTAATTATAAGTGAAGTTAAGTTAATTCATCTATAATTCAAGCTTAAAGCAATGATTTTTCAACCCTCACATTTGAAAGTGAATCTTAGATTAACTAGCTGAGTCGAGGCAGGTAGAACCGACTCTTGAGTTCATTTCTAACGTATAAATTCATTTTTTTGTTAGAAATAAAGCGTTTCCTGATGATAGTCCAGTAGATCCAAAAAACAACTTTTTATGTTTTTAAAGACATGTCTAGCATTTAACTTAACATAATTTTTTAATAATAAAAATGCTATTGACCTTACAAACAATATGACCTTGACATGACCTTGAAGTCCTGTCTTTTGGTATTCATCCTCCAAGTTTAAAATTTTTAATTATTGTTATGTTTGAGATACTCGAAGTCAAACTATAAATCGTTTCCTGAAGATGGCCTACTAAGTCCGAAACATAACGAAACAGCCTTGTGTGTATTCAAAAACATGTCCAACATTTACCTTGCATTTAACTTAACATAGATTTTCAATAATAAAAATGCTATTGACCATTAAAAAGGTATGACCTTAACATGACCTTGACCCCTGTGTCTTGTGTATCCATCCTCCAAGTTTTAGATCTTTAACTCTTAGGGCCGGTTGTACAAACCAAGTTTAAACTTCGGTTTAGCTAAACTGATTTATAATCATAGAGAGAACAATCTTGGACACTGTCTATGTTGTAGTTGACAAAGTCTGTTTGTGATAAAATGTCAGTTTAAACTTGGTTTGTACAACCGGCCCTTATAGTATTGGAGCTATGTTCATGCAAACATTGACATTTAAAAACGTCATAGCTTTTTTCCTAGACATAGAATTTTTTTAAAAAAGTTTTAACACAAAGGGCTCCGTCAAAGAATATTTTTAAGCAAAAAAAATACACAATATTTTGGGCTAGATTTTTTTTTGCATTCAATATCTTCTAACCTTGACCAGTGGTCAGTTTGACCTTCAGGTCACCTTGACCACAAGACTTTGGTATTTCCTTATGTTAAGTTTGAACCTTTTAAATAGTACCATAGTTGAGTAAATTACAGTTAAAAAAATACACAAAAGTGATATTTTTTAATTACAACCCAATGGGTGATCCGATCGATATGATTCTATTATCAGAAGATCGGGAATTTTTTGTAGCATCTTTCCAACAGCATAACAGCATGAAGTATTTAAGTATCTTGCTTCGTTTAGGCGCAATTGCAAAAAAACATCGATTTTCAGAAATTGCAATTACAATAGTACATTTCCTTTAGAGAAATGAACTAAAAAGTAAAAAATCATGAATGCAAACGAAGGAATAGGCTTGAGGTTAAATGAAAGAGAGAAATTCTAAGATATATTATGATCGTTATTTCATGGTCAAAACTTAAACTGTAAAGTAAAGTAATTATGGAATGTCCAAGAACTTTGTTTAATCAAGACATTGTTTGCAAATAATTCAACTTTCATGTTTGAGGCAAAATGTTATTGGCAAGCTCAAAGTTCGATTTCATATAAATTTTGAACATTATTGCTCCTCTATTTACAATAAGCCATTATTTTTGTTTGTTTAGGGTGAATTTATGATATCCATTAGAATTCAGTACACAAGCACTTAGGACTTTATCAAATAGAAAAGTTTGAGGTTGCATTGTCTCCCCTACTACTTAGAAGCTGTGGGTCTGAATAATTCAATTGTACCTACCGCGGTTAGAATATAACAAAAACAAGGTTTTCCTTGAATTTGCTATCATATGCTATAATAAAAATCTTGAAATATATTTTATTATGTATTAATTCTAATGTAAACTGTTTTGGTTTGCAAAACGATGTGTTCACCTGCTGAAGAATTCTCGAAACTAAACTGAAAATAAAAACATATCTTTGCGATACAATCAGAGCAAAGCCATTAAATAAATGGAAATAATGACAACCGCGACATCAAGGTGGTGCAAAAACAATAATTCTGTTTCACAGAATGAATGCCGGCTGCATGCAGTGGCACAGTTAAAGAATTGATACTTTACTTAGCGGTAATTGCATTGTGCTGTTTTGAAATTAAAGTCAATATACAATCTCATTGTCCTGGATGACGGGCGGATGGTCGGCGCGGCGGCATGCGGACATTCGTTATTCGAACGCGAATAGATAGCCGATAACGAGTGTCGACTGACGTAAAGTTGCACAAGAACTCTTTTTTTAACTTCTATAAAGAAATGATTAATATTTTATCCAAATAATTTTTTGCATACTTCCATCCTTGTAAAATTGTTAAAATAACCAACTTTTCTTATCGCCAAAGAAAATACTGTTAAAGTTTGGTAAAATAGGTAACTCAGTTAAGAAAAGTGCATTTCAAAAGCCCTATCATTCTTAATTATACCTTTTTGCATAAGACTTTTATGGACTGTTGTCAGCTTTATTTCATAAATTTTTTTTAAAATAAATTGATTGTAAGATTGTTAATAGACCATTTAAAAGAATATAACAAATAGTAAAATAGTTTTAGATATACTGTGCCTTTGTATGAATCCATTTTCGTCAATATGTGCTGTTGATGTTTTTGCATGAAATTTAAACAACGTATAGTTAAGATGCTTAACAAACATATTTATCTAAAATTTTACCAAAAATCCACCCTTGAATATCGATACATTAAAATCGTTTTATTTCTGAAAAATTAAATGCAAAGCTAAATTTTTTTTGTCCCATTAACTTTATATGTCCCTTCATTTAATACCCTACTTTCCTATACCTATCTCCAACCATGCTAGCATTTTTAGTTTCTGAGATAAGGGGTTAGGTTATCTTACGTGGGACACCCTGTACCTACAAGGGTTTAAAGTTTTGCACTTTGGGGCCCCATATCTCAAAGTGTATATATTGAATATCTACACATACATAGATTTTCTTGTGATCCCTAGGCATGCCCCAACAAGGTACAGGCTAACATAAGACGCAGCAATGCCTTATCTCGGAAACTAAGATTGCTGGCAATTTTTTTTTTTGACAAATGAAATTTTTATTTTATTTAGGGTATAGTTCGTAATAGTCGCGTCAAACTAGCATTTCACCTCTTACTTTGGGGAAACTCAATGGATTGACTTAATTTTTTTGCAAAACATTCAGAAAAAAATTTAAATCACTAATAAAAAATAAAATTGCGCCGCTAGTCCTTCCTGAATTTTTTATACTCTTCGCAAACTGTAACTTGCTTATTATTAAATCTACATAAAAAATCATTCTTATGAAATTTAAAGAGAATATAATTTTGTAATAAAAAAATATTGCCCGCCCCCCTCCGAGCTCCGCCCCCTTATAGTCCCCCAAATTTTAAATATTTTTTTTTCATGCTTATTTTTTAAGAAACAGAAAAAACGTTCATTTATTACTAAATTAAAAAAAAAATGCTCCCCCACTATGCCTCCCAACTTGAAAAAATTTGTATCTCGCTTATTATTAAACATTTATATCAAAATTTTTTTTTAATTTGGTAAATAATGAATGTTGATTTTGTTCCTTAAAAAATGAGCATAAAAAAAAATTACTTAAAACTTGGGGGGTTATAAGGGGGCAGAGCTCGGAGGGGGGCGGGCAATATTTTTTTTATTACAAAATGTTATTCTCTTTAATTTTTATAAGAATGATTTTTTCTGTGGACTTAATAATAGTCTAATCAGCCTATGATTCTGCTGTCAAAAAATGGTACATGGAAAATTTCTTCGGTTTCCTGTTCTATCTAGCTTACATAACAACATACTAAAATTCTAAAACTTTTCCTCCATGGGAAATTGGAAAAATTCAAGATGGCGGCTTAAAATACTGACTTTTTAACATATATTTCTAAATAATTTCTATATGGTGCTTTCAATCTTAAAATATTCTTATACATTTTATATTGACATTAAAAAATGCTTTCCAAAAACATCAAAATGGGGGGTCTGACTCCCCTGGAGGCTACCTAATGGACTAAAAAACTAAAGATAAAATTATAAAAATGTATTTATTTCTCAACATAATTGTTCCTTGTGATCCGAAATTTGATTTTATGATTGCGTCCATTAAAGAAGTATAATTAGTACTTATAAATGTTTGAATAGTATGTTATAACCCAAGGTAGAAAATGTCGAGTTATTATTGACCGAGCCTAAATACAGCCGGGGTATCCTAATGTCGAAAAAATTCGAAGAATAATTTTTTTAAAATATGTTATAGACCTTTTTGATTTATCTCAACACTAGAAATCTTTTTCCATTTTTTAAATTTTGAAAAACTTGTTTATAGTGCGGGTCATAAGGGGGCTGTAAGTTCAAAAAAGTCAAAATCGGACATATGTTTATAGGAACTTTTTTTTTAATTGGTCTAGGAATTGAATTTTTTCCACGACATTAGAGCATGTATTGCAGCCCGAATCGGGTAGCGGCAATGGGCAAGTGATACCTACATACGCCATTAATAAAAATTAAATTTTTTCAATTTTTATATTTAATATTTAACAAATTTGTACATAAAATAAGTCGTATTTTAAGAAATATCAAGACAAATATGAGCATTTAATAATGAGATGATATATTTATTATTTAAGCTGAATCTTTTAAAAATGTAGGTTTTGATACATAAATATATTCTTTGGTTTAAAAAGTTTAACAATACTTTGGCAGTAATGTCCGTATGTTAACATAAAACCACCCTAAACGGTCTCCTTGAACCGGAAAAGGGTGGGCATAAACCCAATAAACAAAAAAGATTTTTAATAATTAAAAAAAATGCAAATAATGATTTTTTTGGGATGCCCATGGACAATGTTTATGTATACTAATAAAGCATCTGCTTCAAGGTCAGAGGAAAAATCATGAGTAAAATAACTCCAGTATTCCAGGCTCACATACCAGTTTTATTACAAGGTATAATAAATTGACAAAATTACAGAGGTTTCAGGGTTAATGCGTTAGAAGTCAGATTATGTATTTTATAAAAGCCGCCATCGAAATTGGTCCTCCACAATATGTTTTAATAGTTTTTATTCAATCACCACATTCACATAATGGACTTGGTAGTGAATTTCACTTATACAACATTACATTACAACACAACGTCCGTGACACGTTCTAAGACGATTAACAGTACAATAAAAAAAAGCTAAGAAGAAACATTGTCTTCAAAAATTTCTTCCAAATTATTTTCATCAAGTATGATGATTGAATTTGAACAGTTAACCCCCCAGCACTCTGAGCATGCGGCTGTGAAATTTAGGCTATGTTTTCTGCATGGACAACGGTTATTGTCGCATTGCTTTTTACATTTACATCTTATTGCAGTTAAAAGATGATCAGGTGCTGCAGAAATGTCCATTTTTATTGGTTGTAACAAGTTGTTTTTGCAAATCCATCCAAAATTTTCTGCTACAATATTTTCTGTTTTTCCCTTTCAACACATTATTTGATAAAAAACTCTAAGGCAGTGATTTTTTGCTGCGGAATATGTTGGTGGGAGATTTTGTATTGAAACTTTACCAAATAATTTTTTGAATCTTAAAAAATTTAGCAAAACTTATGTTATTAGCATACTACAATCTACATCATTTCAGTAGTAAGTAAATAATGAAATGCTAGTAATAAAAAAATAGTACATAATCCAACAGAAAAGGCATTTATTAATCGCGTCTGAATCACTTGCTGCTGCGCAACTAGAGCAGCAATATTTAGGTTCGGTCAATAACAACTCGACATTTTCTACCTTGCGTTATAACATACTATTCAAACATTTATAAGTACTAATTATAATTCTTTAATGGACGCAATCATAAAATCAAATTTCGAATCACAAGGAACAATTATGTTGAGAAATAAATACATTCTTATAATTTTATATTTAGTTTTTTAGTCCATTAGGTAGCCTCCAGGGGGGTCAGACCCCCCATTTTGGTGTTTTTGGAAAGCATTTTTTAATGTCAATATAACATGTATAAGAATATTTTAAGATTGAAAGCACCATATAGAAATTATTTAGCAATATATGTTAAACAGTCAGTATTTTAAGCCGCCATCTTGAATTTTTCCAATTTCCCATGGAGGAAAAGTTTTAGAATTTTAGTATGTTGTTATGTAAGCTAGATAGAACAGGAAACCGAAGAAATTTTCCATGTACCATTTTTTGACAGCAGAGCCATATTTTAAAATAGGCTTATTCGACTATAATAAGCGAGATATAGTTTGCGAAGAGTATAAAAAATTCAGGAAGGACTAGCGGCGCCATTTTAGTTTTTATTAGTGATTTATATGTAATTCTTAACGTTTTACAAAAAAAATGAAGTCAATCCATTGAGTTTCCCCAAAGTTAGATATTTTAAGGTTTTTCATGCTAGTTTGACGCCACTATAAGTCATTTTGGTAAACCAAAGTGACAGAAATCGACTTGTTACACAATTCGTTATCATAGAAAATAATTGTTAAAACTGTCACTTAGGTTTACCAAAATGACTTACGGACTATTGACAATTCCAACAAGAGAAATGTCACATTTTTTGGCAGAAAAAACTTGATTCGTAGCAAGGTATACTTCATTTTATCAGGCCGGCGCACTTTCATGTTCATTTTTTTGAATCCTGAAGGCCTTATTTTCTAGACGATACAGTTTTGTGACGTCACGAACATTAGTTTGGCTACTCGCTATTAAAGACACTAGTGTCTTTACTCGCTATCGGTATCGCTTTGGTCAGCAATAAAAGTGAATATCCTTAATTTCCCTTTTTGAAAGAAACATTAACTTTTTATTTTAAATAGAAAATTCTGCATATTATTTTTGGATCATTTTGGTAAAAGTCTGATAAGTATTTCTAATTTTTTTAGTTTAGGCTCAGTAAACATTTTCGTTAACTATTGAGACCGTAAAAAAGCTTAAAAAAAAAGACTATTTGCAAAAACTACGGGATAATGATTGGACTTTTACAAAAATGATTCTTATTATTTTGAGTGAATTCAAACACTCCAAACCAAATCAGGTTTTTAAATAAAATGTGATTTAAAATTTAAACAGCTCACTACATAGACAAAGAATTGATCGCTGAAGTTTATCGAAAACTTTCAAGTTATAGAAAACTTTAGACAATTTGAATTCCTGCTAGTGCTATATCCATTTAAAGAGGGTTAACCTGTGTCTACCAAAAATTGAACACCCTGCAGTGTATAACCAAAATGTACCCCAAAGAGCTAAGATAAACTCAGCGTGGCGAGAACTGAATCCACTCAGGATCCAGGCATTGGGTCGTGCAGATCAGAGATGTGCAGACCCACCGTCTAGCAGGTGTGTGCATGTGCATCGGCCGTGATAATCAACAGGAACCTGCTTGGCTGCTGCAGGAAATCAGGAATTCTCTGATGTGTATTTAGCTTTTTATAATACCGCGCGCACGCACCGGACTTGTGCATTGAAATGCGAAAAACTGGTTCAATCAGATCAAACACTCGATACTTTAACTGGAAAGTTGCTGAAAAAATTTAAAACATTGCAAACGACCTGCATCAGCATTCCAAGACATCCTTGATTAAAGGCAATTGCAGGTGAACATGCACCAGTTTTTTTGTTTATTTCTTTTAATAGGCCCTATACACAGGGTATCGCGAGTATTGAGAGTCATTATTGGGATCTCGCTTACCTTAAGAGATATGAACAATGAGGACGAAGTTGCCTATTTTAATGTCCATTGATTTCCCGCAAGCAGAACTTGATTATCTGTAACTGTTTTTCGGTTACTTTTAAAAAATTATGCAAGTGCATTTCGGTTATTTGACGTTTCAGAGTAATTATAAAAAAATTCCTTCTTGCAAGGGCTTTTTTTAGTCTGGATGAATTCTTAAGTCAGGATATTTCTCCCCAGATATGTACTATCTAAAAACAAATTTTTTTTGTAGCGTGCTTTTATGTAATTTTAAATGTTAATTGTGATTTAGAATTAAGTAAATGACCTGTGTAAATCCTGTGATAAAGCACCAATAAATATATTTGATTTGATTTGTATTTGTTTTGTATTTTCAGAGAATGTAATTAAATCTTTTACCTTATTCAGATACTTTTTTGTCAACAATCAGATTTATTATAACAATTTCTTGGGGATCCCAACAAGGTACCATTAGGTGGAGCACTAATTTTGGGAGAACCTCTATGTGGTTTATAAATTGCTCAGTATTTTTTACCCATTATCTACTTTTTACCTTAAAATATAAATGTGTGCAAATCATATACGGGGTTTATAAAATAACTTTAGTTACTCAATACTGTTTACCTAAACTATTTGATTTTATAATTTCAACTATTGCTACTGTCAAATCGAGTAACCTAACTTGATTCTTTATAAACTAGGTTATTCGGTTCGTTATTAATTTTAAAATTAAAGTGATTAAAAAGTGAAGAAATGCTTATGGATTCGGTAAAATTTTTGTTTGTAACAGGATAACGTTAAATGGGAAACATTAACAGTAAGATTTAGAAATTCTCCATTACTGCAAGGACTCATGTTTTGTTTTAACTATACACTATACTTTTATTTTAATATTCTTTAGGTTAGTTATTTCACTGACATCTAAGGTTGATATGTAATGAACATTGAACAATAATTACGTAAGAAAAAACAAAAGTAACACCTATTTCTTTATAAGAACGATCATGATTATACAGATGCTGCAGGTAATCCTAAAAGACAATTTTAGAACTTACTCATTAGTTTGCTGGCGCCCGTTCAGCTAAAAATACAATTTAAAAAAAGACCATGCAATGCAGTATTATGTTCTACAGCTATCCACCTAAGTACTAAATTACATTTCCCATTACAGCATTCCGTAACGTAAATGTAACACAATGATAATAAAATCACCAGAGATTAATAGTTGTTAAATGCGCTTCCAGGTAAATGGTTTTGTTATACTCTTCATAGACATAGTTAAAACCAAAATAACCTTATAACTTTAGAGTTCACTTCTGTCTGTTATAATAAAAAATTAAATGGCTAATCAATGTCAAAATTCCAATAAATTTTTTATAAAAAAATTGCATTAAACCTAGATAAAAGGAGGGCTCTTAACAGCAAAATGACGTATACGAGCACAGATCTTCGAAACTGTGAATGTGAATCTCTAGTCTTAAATTCAGTAATACACTTTTTTTTACTGTTTGCGATGGGTATAATAATTGCAGTGTCAGTGACCTTTGTGCTTTGTTCAGATTCATTTAGATATAAAATTGACAAAAGGTGAATAGGCATGGCGGATGGCAATATTCGCCCATTTAGTTTATTAATAATGATAGCCTGTATTCAATGGCGGTATAATGCAGTATATTTAACCCTGTTTGTGACAGTTCCATCGCCCCATCTATAGAATTCATGCATATACAAGGGTGTCAGACTATCAAGCAATAGGCTCACTTGAATGACAATCCTGAATTACTAATAATACACAATAATTCTGCAAACCTATATACCTACTCCATCAGTTAAGCAATTTACTTAATGCTTATTCTACAGGCTGATGAAACGATTTCAAGTGAGTTTAGTATAAAGCTTAATTCAGAGATAATAAATTAAATTTAATTTAACTTATGCCATGTTCAAACGGCGCGGCGCGGCGACTCCACTTATTTAACTTGCTATTTAATTTTAGTTTCGAACGAAATTATTTGTTGTTTTAAACAATTACTTTATTCGTCCGTTTCAATCTGACAAATAAAAGGCTCTAAAGTGTACCAAGGTGTCGTAACTTTCAGTACTTACTTAAGTTTAAATAATTCTTAGATTAAAGTTTATGAACTCGATATATGAATTTCTGTAAAGACCATAGATGTATTATTAAAAAAAGATGTAATTTGACGCTTTGCGCAGCCTATCGAGTTGTTTAAATTTGAAGCCCTCCATTTTATACTACATATTTAGTGTTTTTACATTTCTTAGGTTGAAAGTTGCCACCACTGCTTGTCATGACATGACATTGTCAGCCGTTTGATATAGAAATCGGGGATTTACAGTTTACATTTTATCAAAAATTGTGCGTTTTAGTGTTGTTTTGATTTAATAAGCCAAAAACACAAACTAGGATATGAGTTGCTACGTAAAAAGTTGGAAAATTAACAAATAACGGCTCTTTAAGGTATTTACGTTTTAAATTTTTTTTTGCATTAGCCACTTGTTGGGTATTTTAAGAGTATAAAAATAGCCAAAACATTTCGATTTTGCGTTTTAGACGATCTGTGGCCTCCCATAAAACGTTTTATTTATATTTAATTAATATTATTTAATTTAAAATTAGCGGGCATTAGAATAGTATAAAATGGCGACCATCAAAATTTTTCAAAGCAGATCAGCTGATGTTTTATCTATGGTTATTCTAAATCCATGGTAAAGACCTTAAATATAGAAGGCAAATATAAAAACTAAAATTCTAAAATTGTTTAACAACTTGGATAACCAAGAGCAAGAAGGGGGGGTCAAATCATCATAGGACACATACATATATTGATGCCGTTAATTAAAGTTACATTTCAAATCGATAAAAGTCAATCAGGATACTTTAAATCGAAATTTTAACTGACTGGGTCAGGAACTTTAACAAGAATTAAAGGCCGTTTTTTTATAAAATGAGCTTATTCTAAAAAAATTTCCCTTTTTCAGATGACGGTGGAATTACGTTACGTAAGATCACTCGGTCATTAGCAATAATATTAGTGGAATGAACACACAACATAAAGCTTTTGTTTTGTAGTTTTCATTATGTACACCTGTAAACCTATACTGCATTTAATTAATTAAAAATGTTGGTAGACAAATTCTAATTTTCAAACTTTTTTTTTCGGATATGTTGTAATTTTTTAATTAAAATTTTTATAAAAAGTTTTTGTGAATTCTGGTGTGGTTCTTTTTACATTTTATTTTAAAATGTGTTTTGTAGGTATCTTGATTCACATACTTTTAAAAGCGGCATTGGAAATATCCACTCGCATTTATGAGTTAATTTGGCTATCGCTTTACTAAATTTATCTTATTACTGGGACAAGACTGACAAGAGGTGAATTTTTGAATACGCAACTAAAAACATACTGATGATAGACGTAAATAAATGGAATGTTCTTAAAAGTAAGTACAAATAAACCTTAATTTTGTAAAGAGTAAACAACAAAAAAGGAGTCTATGTTTGTGAGTTTTTTAAACATAGTTTTATTTTCAGAAATCGGAATTATTTTGGTTAAACTAGGTTCGTACTTTTTTTATTCAAGAAGACGTGATATAAAGTTCGCATGATGAAGCTAAACCTTAAAAAAAAGCAATCGATCAGACTAAAGTTTAAATGACCATTTAGGATTAGAGAGTAAACACTGGCGGTAAGCCAATCTTTATTTCCATTTCATAGCCATTTCACTACTTCTTTGAAAATGGCGAATCAGGCCATATTGTTATTCTACTTATTTATTCAATGAAAGCCAAACCTTAAGAAAAGTTAGATTATTAAATTTGAATTATTTATTGACGGCAAAGTCTGATATAATCCAATTTGCGTCTCGAGAGCTAACTACGTTAGTACTACTGATAACGGTTATTATTAACGACTACTTCATCCTTAAAGTTTAAGAAACTAAATTGGTTAGGTCAAGTTTTGGATCCCATATTAATATAACCGAATTACCAACTTATAAGTTAATTTAAAACAATGTTATAAACATGCTCAATAACTAAAATAGTTAATAGTTTCTAATAAAAACATAACTTACCTTATATAATTTGATTTTAATATTTGATAGATGCTTACCTGCAACAAAAAAATAACAGTTAAAAATAAGTTATAAGAACTAATCTAAATGTACGTTTTGGTGAGTGTCGTGTATTAAGACAATGAACTATAACTTTTTTTATCATAGTCAGCAGCTGTTCCGCCCTATTGGGGCTCATCAGAATCACGTATTGGGGAAAGTCGATGCAACCTTAAGAAGCATTGTACGGTGGGGTCCCACAAAATTTAAATACGCCACCGGCTGGGCGGTTCTTTTTAAAAAACCTGGACGCGTGCTAAAAAACGTTCCTTATAAAAGTCTATGTTTTAATTTACTATTTATATATAAACTTTTATTTACGACTTTTATTCAAAAGATATTTGTACCTTTTTTTCAGTATATGCAATTTGAAGATTATTTCGATGTTACAGAATGAGGCTTCTAGTTAATGCCAACACATACCTATACACATACACTTACTTATACCAAGATCAAACATTTCATCCTAAGTTTGGATTAAATCTTAATCACAGAACTAAATTTGAGGAATCATTGTATGGAAGACATGCTGCATGCTTAACTTCCTAATGCCTGCCCTAGACATACAGTTTGATCGTACGACCGATCGAAACGACGATCTGTGCAATTTTTTTGGTGCTTCCAGACGTTCAGTTCAACTGTAACTGCCAACTGCTTCCGACCGCATTACGTTTAAAAATAGCCAAATACCTAATCTTTCTTGTTTGATGAATGAAAGGGTAGGTATTTTACAACTTTACTATTTATTGCTTCAATGTCAAGACCATAAATAAAAGAAGGATTTAAAATGAATTATTTAATTCATAAATTTACAGAAATACCTACTATATTTTTAAATAATTGTATTATGTTCAAATGTTATTTATTGTTAAAATAATTATAATTTGTGTAAAAAGTACAAATTTTGATACATAATAGGGAACATGAACGTAAAAGATTTTGACCAAATTTTGCTTTTTAGATAAAGCGGTCAGAGTACGTTATTGCATATTATGATTTGTTTAAGCCAGCGACTATTTTTTAATTAATTTTTAAACTTTGGTGTAAACTAAAAACATCTCCCACTACTTTTTAGATTATACGAGATGACGTTACAAAATTGATTATGTTGGCACTTTTGTTATGTTGTTTTGAAATGTGTAAAACATAATTTGACCTTTTAAAAAAAGTTTGCTAATTGGGTCCCTGGTCAAGTCCTACGTCACAGTTCACAAAAATGCATTAAAATAATGTCTGTGAAATTTATTGCCAACTTTGTACCTATTTAACCGACCTTGTATGTTTTAAGATAAGCTAGATTCAAACGGTGGCCCTTAAATTTACGTCAGCCTGTATACCCAGGTTTATATAGTACCCAAATGTGTAGATTAATTTTTTTCAGAAATAAATAAGCTGCGTGCTTAGTGAAATTGTCGTAAAATTTAGAAAATACATAAACAATGCATTGCTAAAAAATAATTTCAAGTTTAAACTAATATATTATACGAAAATGTTTATTGCTATATTTTTAAAATATAGTATGCCTATATTATTTAAAAAAAATACAATTTTGGGATATTAAAAAAACATTCCATCACGGATTTTATTATTTTTATCGTCACCCTAAGAAGAAAGTATTTACGAAGAACCCTCGAAATATGCAATTTTTTTTTAATTGAAAATTTTAATTATTTAGAACAGTTAAAAGCAAATTTTTTTTACAAAAAATTTTACAAATCTCAACACTTTTTACAAAATCATTTTTATTCTTATCATAAATCTCAAAAGTATACAGAAATCCTCAGTAAATGAATGAATAAAAAATTAAAATATATTTGGTCGGATTGGAATTCTGACACGTCGGTATTTCGCTTCGATGGACTGATACGACCACAGTTTACTACGATCCTCTCTCCACACGTTCAGACGATCGTTTCAGATCAACAGTTCAGTTCAAAATACATACTTAAAATTGCATGGTCTGGAGCGGGCTTACGACCAACGACGTACTGTTCAGATCAACTTTTACTACGATTTCTGCCCTAGACGCTTCAATCGGTCTGAACAGTACGTCGTTTCAGACGGTCGTATCAGTCGGATAGCATGGTCTAGGGCAGGCATAAACCGAATGATGAATGGATTCAAGTGATTTCATTTAACTGTGACACCAAGTTTCTGTTTATGCAGTTAGGCCTGTCCAAGAGGATATGATTCATTGAACCAAACGCCAGATGCTACAAATTCATGAGTCTACAATATGATATCTCATACAATATTATTGATTATACAAAAAAAAACTCCTAAATACCTACATATAATAATATGTGAATGCAAAGGCTTGTAATAATCTAAAGATTTCGTAAACTAGCTATGTTTGTTCTCAGATACCTATGATCTATTTTGAATAGGGTCCTGGTTTTGAATGGATCTGAACAAGGTATGCAGAATGAAGAGGACCGGTGTGTGTATATAAACAGAAAATAAATACAAAAATCGAAATTGAAGTCAAGGATGTGCGATATAGTCATAAATATAACTAAAATGCCGGTTCTCTACATGCCCAGCAATTTTAAAACAACTTTTATAGCAAAACATGATTTATGCGATATGGCAAGGCGAAACCGCAGCAACAAAAAATGATGTCAACAATAATAAAATGGCTCTATAAAAGTTTCAAAATGATCCTGTCTCTGAAATATACTACTTTACTACCGGACTCTTAGATCCTATTTTTCTCATGCTCGTTTTTGCAGTCTGTCTATTAATGTTCTTTTATAGAGAACATACAATGAAATATTCTTTCTTAGCTATAGATAAAGGAAATCTTTTTAGGTCTTACATGGATTTGGAAATTTATTGTACAGTGCTTAGAGCTTTTTGCATTGAACTTTTTTAGCCAAGGATGGATGCTTTAAAAGCTACAAGGGCATTTCAATTAGAAATCAAAATTTAATTTCCTAAAATGATTTAATTTTATTGAAATGTAAGTAGGTAATAGGTACCTATTATGTACAGGGTGTTATGTTTTCGATGGTATTGGCGGGTTACACCTATTTCCTGTGGAGAAAAAAAATGGAATGCGTGACATTTTTAATAGAAAATCAAATTTTCATTAATTTTGTAATAAATATTTTTTCTATGTTGAATAATAATAAGATAAACGGTTTTTTTGTGCTGGGGGGTTATTGGGGGGTCGGACAAAAAAAGTAATACATACTTTTTTGTAAAGATTTAAATTTACTATATTTTATGTCAAATATTTCTTTTTGGCAAGTTTAATAATAGTTAAACTACGATTTCTTTTTCATTTCGGGCGCAAAAGGGGGGTTTGTAGTGATCGGATTCTTGCCAAAATCAATACCCTTCCCCTTATAAAGGTAGATTTTTTTCTTAAAAATTGAGTTTGATGTCACTTTTGGTTTTTGAGATAGCGTGTCTACAAGAAAGCTGACAGGCAGACGGACTAAGATCCCTGGAATATACTCAGGTATGGCCAACTTTGACACTTATGACAGTTAGATCAAATTGCATGGCTTTCTAGATTAAAAAGACAATGCTTTTTCATTGTCTTTTTAATCTAGTAAGCCATGCAATTTGATGTAACTGTCATAAGTGTCAAAATTGGCCATACCTATATATACATCTTCAAGGGCCCTTAAGACGGACGGATTTTTTTAAAGTTGTTCAAAATTCGATAAAAAACACGAATCTGCAAGAATTTTCCAGGATAAAAATTGACGATTTTAGGTTGTTCGTATCGATTGCAATGTACTCTTTGAACATAGTTGTGCGAAGAGTATATAATATATAATTTGACCAGTTTTATTGCCGGACAGTGCCAAATGTGCTTTTTAATATGCAAGCGATTTTGTACTTTTATTAAACAAAGCATAAATTTAAATTTAAACAAAATAAAACAAACAATGAATAGACATGCAGCACAGTTTTATCTTTCAATATTTAATGCAGTCTGTAAAGGCTTTACGATATTTATATTTGCAAGCGTTGTTGATGTTTGATTTGTTTGAGTTAAAAGTTTAAATAAATGATAATGAAATGAAAATATTAATAATGTTTTCATCTAAATGGTAAAGATTGATTTTTGCACCAAATCTCAAGTCAATCGAATAAACAGTAATCGTGATAACAAGTTCTGTCACAAACGAGACGCAATGTTTTCAATGAATGAAGACGGACAAAAAATAAAAGTCCTAAAAAGTGATGAATCGAACGAATCTGCTGTAGGATGAATACTAACGATTTTAGAGAAGGTCCGACCAATCGCAATATACTCTTTGACTTTGTCTGCGAAGAGTATAATAATAGTACTGTCAACTCTTCCAAACAACTTTGTTTGGGTTGGTATAAACTACAAGCCATAAATTTGTATAAATCGTTTTATTATTGAGAGTATTTTCAAAAGTTTGCTCGTTTTCATCTCTTGCATACGTTTCTGGAAAATTTGGTAAATTTGATGATATATTACATATTTGCCTCAATTCACATTTTAAAAATTATGGAAAAGCAAGCGTAAACAGAACCTGATACCTAAAGCCCCGTTTTCACGATTAATTTTAGTTTAAAACGGTGATTAAATTGATCAACAAAACTTGAATTCTTGTTTATCAATTTAAAGTTGAACATAGCTTTCCACATTGATCTCCAGTAAGAACAAGACTTTACCTTTTGCACTTTAAAATGTTACATAAATAAAAAAAAAGAAGGCTTCGACTTTCCTGTATTATTTGAGTGATTTTAATTTACCTTTTTGACCGTTTTTGACATACACCAAAGGTGTTCTTTATTTAAAAATTATTGGCATCTTTACAATGTCAGAATCTACAAAAGCTTCTAAAACCGGCACATCGGGCAAACTTTCAAGACAATCTGTTGCTGAACCAAGCAATTTGAACATAACTTCAATTCCCGAAGGTACTTTTCCTTCCAATTTATATTTTTCTGAGTGGATAGACTCCGAAGTATTTTCCGAAAAATGGGAGTCCACAGGCAAGCCACACTCAGTCAAGCAACCGCTAGGAAAAGGTGCAAAAGAATCAACAACATTTATACCCGAATTATATGAGGACCCTGATTTTATTAGACTTCCAAGTAGTATTACATCATTAAATGATTGGAAACGGCCAACAGAGGTATTTCGAGATTCCAAATTGGAGATTTTTATTGAAACGTCTTTTTATCCTGACCTTTTAAGTGGAAGCAAACACTTGTTGAATAGTGAATTTATGCGAACTTTTATTTCTACGGTTTATAATCTTCAATTTATTGGAAACACTCAAAACGTTACAATGGAAGGTACTAACTCTAACTTTATACCAGTATTTAAAAACCTTCCTTGGCGACCTTGGTATCACATTTACTCTAAATGCGGAGCAAAAGATTCATACCACAATCCACAGGTAAACCCTGGGGGAAAGTACATCGTACGGTTATTTTGGATGGGATCTTGGAAAAAAATTTACATCGACGATAAGTTGCCTACAGATAAATTAAACAACATACTGCTGCCCTCATTAATTAAGCCTGCAGTTGAGGAACCAACTGTAAAAACAGAAAAATCACTGTTGGATAATCTTCTTATGGGTCGGAAACCCAAACCAAAAGATAAAAGGTCGAAAGATGAAAAAGATGCAAAAGAAAAGAAGCCTTATTCAGTAATTGAACTGTGGCCATTTCTCCTTAGTAAAGCAATATTGAAATTAGCTTCTATTACCATGGAAGACCACAAAGAATTGTTAGACTTTGATATTATTTACTGCCTGACTGGTTGGATTCCCCTTAAAGTGGATGTTAAAGGGCTTCCATTTCCAAATGTTTGGGAGATGTGTAAAGCATATGCCAAAGAGTACAAATGGCCAGAAACCGAACCAATGAAGGAGGTACCAATAAAGGAAGAAAAGAAAAAGCTAAAGAAAGGCAAAGCATCTAAAGTTCTCTTGGTAACTGAGAAGGAATGTGCACATTTTATAGTGGGCACATGTTCTAACTTAAGAAGTGCAGGCGACAAAGACATACCCGAAATGACTCCATGTTGGGACCATCAATTTTTAATTGATCAAACTCGAAACATTCCCCTTGAACGCCCACCTGAGGAACCCGAATTGGCACCATGGAAGCGGTTTCGGTGGATTGATTGGGCCATCAATAAAGGAATTATACCTTCTAGAAGTGACGTTGATTCTTCTCAATACGTTAATATTGCTAGTTCATTTGCCAAATGTGCTGATTTTAAAACTTATAAACAGCCAAGTATTGTTGTTGCTCTAGATAAACACCGTTTAAATAATAGCATTGAAAGTGATCGCCATCCTACCAAAGTTTCCTCCAAAGCAAATCGTATAGGAAAAGGAAAAGCAAAAGACGAAACAAAAAACGAAAAAAATGCCTCGTCAAAATCTGGAAGCGAAAGCACTAACTCAAAGGGAAAGGATAAAAAAGTCAAGAATGCAATTACGTTGCCTCCAAATCCAAGCTTTTGGGTATCGTTTAATAAACTTGGAATACATCTTAATTATGTTACAATTTATTTTAAACCTGCAATGCATTATCACAAAACTCGGATATCTGATTTAATATCAACAGACATGTCCCAGCAACCTAATAAAAATGTAAAGAAAGGAACAAGTACCTCTGAAGTATCTAAACCTGTGTGGAAACACGTGCAATGGTTTAAAAAGTTACAGTCATGGGGAAACAGTCCCATTTTCCTGTTTGTTGATTCATTAGACTTTAAATTATTTGTTATTAATTTGTCACAAACTGGAAACACCAAAAGTTTTACAGTTGAACCGCAGGCCAAAGTAAATAAAACTGGTGCAAATACATCTACACACAGCATAACGTCTAACATGTCTTCATATTATGACCCATCAGATCCATTAACAAGTTTTATTAAAAGAAGTTCATTTGTGGCTGAAAGTGTTAAAATTGCAAAAGAGGAGATATCATCTACTAATGTGCCCGTACCTCCAAAAGTTACTGAAACATATAGCTACGATTTGTTTAGAACTTTTACTTCTCTCATTGTTGAAAAATATGATTGGGATAGCAAATGCTTTGGAAAAATGACTACATTTTTAAATACTCGTGGCTCCTCGTCAGTAATTTTAGAAGCAGCCCCCGGGAGATATATCTATAGGATTTGGTTAATGTCTGAAACTTCATACATAATTTCAATACTATCCGACACTCATTTTCGTTGTGGATGTTTGGAGGAAGTTTTAGAAGACCTGTCGGAGGATTCGCAAAAGTTAACACAAAAATACACTGATATTTCCAATAGTTTTGGACAGCTAGTTCAAAGGTTTGGGCAACCAAAACTGTACGAAGGAGTACAACAGTTTTGCAAGAGCTACAAACCCAATATAAAGGGTAATTTTACCAAAGCCGACTGTTGTACTATAGATGACACGTTTTTAACTAGTCTTATAACCCTTTTAAATACATATGATGAGGTAACGGTAAATGATAAGGTTCATGCCTTAAAAGTTTTATTTTTAAATCCAAACCTCAAATCCTGCAAGTCTACTTCTGTAATTCATTTGAATCAAACTGAAAAATACACGGGCTTATTGCAACAACTAGGTTCAGACGAAATAATTTTCTTCGGCATAGCTGTTGGAGCATGTATAAAATTACAGTCCTTTTTTCGGGGAATCTACATTCGATACCTTAAAAATTACCATTCACCTCAAATGCCCAAACACGAAAAAGTTTTGTTACATTTGCGCGATATCTACTCCATGTTGTTTACAGCAGATAAACGCTCTCTTGCGTGTTTTACTTTATTAAGAACATTTCTGTCTGATCCAGATATGTCATCACTACATACATTTTATGACTACTATGATGATATATTCAATGAGACTGATGTTAAAATGTTTACTGGAAATGCACATGTTACTGCTAAGGCGTATAATATAATTAGCAGAATCATATTTTATTGCGAAGGGGAGGTCACAATAAAAATTATAAATTTTTGTGAACTAGCTGAAGCAATTTGCCGAGTAATAAATAACGACAATGGTAATGATATATCATATGTTACTGATAATGACTTTTTGCATACATTTAAGAAGAATATCTTGGGATATACAATTCTTTCTTATGGATACTCCGCAGAAAGTAAAACCCTAAAATGGAAAATAGTTTTTATTACTAAAAGAATCAACGCAGGATTATTGGTAATACCAGATTTTAAAATGCAAAATACACATTTTTTAGAAAACTACATTCCAAATCCGTACGATTTATTATGCAAATGTACAATTACCCTCAAGCAAGATACATTTCTTACTTTACGGTTTTCTTGTTCTTATGAACATGCCAAAATAATGGTAACTATTCGTGATTCTCATGGTAGAGAAATGGCAAAATGTTTCGGTAAACAACACATTATTATACCAATTCTTCACATGTATGGACATGGACATGGTTCCGGCACAGACCTTACCAATCCAGATACGACCAGTAAAACACACATTGAAGTTAAGTTTAAAGAAAAGGAATTTAAAAAATCAAAAAAAAGTATTGTTCACAGAGAATCTTCAATGACTTCGATTATAAAAAACGAAAACCTATCAACATTGTTTTTTGGTTACGTTATTGAAGCAGTAGTTTTGGATAATTCTTGGCCACTTACCAAATCTGAATGGAATACTGTGCACACCATCCAAAAGTCAATGTTGTATGCAAATAAAAAACACACATTATCGGAGCATAAACACAATAGAAAGTCGAAGGAAAAAGAACGAGAAGATACTCATAAGAAAGATTGTTTAAAACCATGGTACGTAATTCAAGCTTTCTCAAATCAGGGAGACAATCTGATCATTGAAAAGGATAAACGAAGAGAGCATGCCATTCTCGATATAAAATCCGCTTGGTACGAAAATCAACCCATGAGATACGAAAATTCCCAAAACTTAAGAGAAGAATACTTGCACAAGCTACACCTAACAAAGTCACCTTCTCAAACGATTGATACAACAATGAGTATTGAAACATCCAGTGAAACAAAAGGAAAACCCGAGGGAAAACAAAAGAAAACTCCGCAGCCAAAAAAAAAGGCATTAAATGTAATCGAAGAAGAAGATGAATCGGTTAGGACATATTGTGCATCTGAAACTAGTGCACCCCCAGTCTTTAATTTGGCGCCATACATTGTTGGCCACACAGCTGATACTTGTGTTTCCAGATCTGTTAGCAAGGTGAAACAATTTTCTCACGATCTGAGCGAATTACCAAAACTACAGGACAAGCTTGAATTATTTGAGTACAACATAAATTTTACTCTTGGCAAGTTTCATGAATTTAAACTGTGTAAGGAAAATAAAAAAAAACTAATTCATTCTTGGTTTGATGATTGTCGGAAAGAATCATATAATTTGATGTCTCAAGCTTACCAAAAGCGAGAGTATTATCTTAAAAAATTTACGCTTACAAATTTGGAAGCATCAAAAATGAATGGAAATAAATTGGGAGGAAAAAATAAGAAAGCAAAAAAGAAGTAAATATTATTAGTTTTGAAGTTTTACGAGTAATACTTGTATTTTAGTTATACTCGTTTTACCTACTTTTATGTTTAGTTATCATTTTTACCATTTTATTGTATACTTACATATAAAAGAAAATACAACCTTATTTAAAAATTGTGTTTTTTTATTTTGTTTGTACCTATACTAAGCTTTCTAATATTATAGCAGCAAAAACTTTTTTTGCACTTATATACCATAAAATGTTTTATTTATGTACTAGATAAAGGCAGAAATCTGCATAAAGACTTTGGTCCAAGGGTAAGTGTTCTGGCATCTAGAAGGCCTCGGTTCGATTCCTGACATGGTCAAATCTTTTTTATTTTTAAATTTTATTGCTAGGTTAAAGCCGGTTTTGTCTTAAGCATGAAATAAATTATTCAGTTTTTTCTTTAAGGTCTGTTAACATTTTTCAATTTTTTTTTGTGCTTGTGGTCCTAGATAAAGTATAGTACGTTTTTTGTGTGGTAAAGCAATTACACACTTGCGTAATTACTTGACTCGCACTTCTTAACCATAGTTAGCACTTTACCTACATCGGGAAACGTAGTTTTCCGACCTGGTGTCACTGTCTGTCACAGTGACACTTTAAATATTTTCAAAATTTGGATATGTTTTTGGATTTTTTATTTTTTTTAAGGTGTACATGCAAAAAATAGGACACACAATTCGGTCGGAAAGGTGTTCCCGCATACGTAGAAAGCCCTTACTTATGCAGGAACACTTTCTTCCTAATCTAATTGGGTAAATTACTATTGCAAGACTAATATTTTTCGAAATTCAAAACTCTGTAATATAGAAAAAAACTAGAAAGGTGTTCCCGCATACGTAGAAAGCCCTTACTTATGCAGGAACACTTTCCCGATCTAATTGTGTAAATTACTATTGCAAGACGAAATTCAAAACTCTGTAATATAGAAAAAAACTAGAAAGGTGTTCCCGCATACGTAGAAAGCCCTTACTTATGCAGGAACACTTTCCCGATCTAATTGTGTAAATTACTATTGCAAGACTAATATTTTTCGAAATTCAAAACTCTGTAAACTAGAAAAAAAACTAGGTACCCTACTCAAGTATACAGGGTGTCCCAGAATTGGCGCACCACCTGTATGGTACGCTGTTAGGGTATGCCTGGGGATTCCAGGAAAATTGTTAAAAAAAATCCATCTGTTATATTCATTGAGGAAAATGTGAACAAAGTTGCTTAAATTCGGCAACACAGTCTAGGATAATACTACATAGTCTAGGAAAATAAATCTAAAAATCCCATCCATGAGTCTTGATTATACACTTTTGCACTAGATTTTTATTGACATTGTTGTCAGCTTATTTCCAGAAAATTTTGTAAAATTAAATTGATTATAAAAATGTTATTTGACCATTTTAAAGAAGAAAAATTGGTGAAATGGTTTAAGATAGACTGCAGCTTTGTATTAAACCATATTTTTCGTTAATACGTGCTGTTGTTTTCAAGGTATATGCGTTTAAAGTTTTGCACTTTGGGGCCTCATATCTTCGAGGGTGTATAAGATGGATTTTTTTTGACAATTTTCTGGGGATCCCTGGGCATGCCCCAACAACGTACCATACAGGTGGTGCGCCAATTCTGGGACAGCCTGTATAAAACAAAAACATTATCAGAATAAAGCACTTCATTATACTATATCGCGATTAGACCATTTCTTGAAACTTTGTAATTAAGATAATTAAATTTAAACTAATTTAAATAATCACAATTGTTCCACAATTTTCTTTTGCATTTGATCCATTTTTGCTAAAGTTGAAGTTGAGTTGATAATCGCATCTGAAAATGACAACTGCTCGAGGTTTAGTTTTAACAATTTGTCCAGTTTATAAAGTTGTTCTTGGAAAGAATTTGCAATTTTGAAATAAAGCATTTTAAAGTTTATTGAAGTTAAAAGTTTAGTGTTGCTTTAACAAACAGATGTTACGTTTACGTGATCAAAACTTGAATGTTTGCTCAAATGATTAATCTTTTGATTTTCATTATGTAATGTAGGCACATTCTTAGTTTTAATTCATCTCTTAAAAGAAATGTACTATCGTAATTAAGATTTCTCCCGTACAATTCAAAAACCTAGCAAGTTTATTTTGACAGTTCGTGTTTAAACAAATATTGTGCAAAAACTGGAGGTCCAAGGTTAGAACCAATGTCATTTTTATAAAGTTTAAAAATGTGGCTTTCAAAAAATGACTTTGGTTTTAACCTAGGGCCTCCAGTTTTGGCACAATCTTCGTTTAAACACAAACTAACCAATAACAAGAGTTACTAGGTTTTTGAATTGCACGGAAGATTTCTGAAAATCAAGGTTGTTTTGGCAAAAAATGGTCAAGATTAGTATATACAGGGTGTTAAAAACATGGCGCATAAACGCGATGGTACGTTGTTGGGGCATGTCTAGAAAGCCCCAAAAAATTGTTAAAAAAAATTTCATATACCCTCGTAGAAGATATGTTGCCCCAAAGAGCCTAACTTTAAACCCTTATAGCTTGAAACTAACAGCACATATTAACGAATAAAATGGTTTAATAATACAAAGCAGTAATCTATCTTAAACCATTCCATCATTTGTTTATTTTTCAAATGGTCGAATTACATTTTTATTATCAATTTAATTTTGCAAAATTTTCATGAAATAAAGCTGACAACAACGTCAATAAAATCTAATGCAAAAGTGTACGAACAAGACTTATAGATGGGATTTTTAGATGTATTTTTCTAGACTGTGTTGCCGAATTTATGCAACTTTGTTTGCATATTTCTCGGTGAATATAACAGATGGATTTTTTTTTGACAATTTTGCCCCAAGAGCGTACGATTGCTTTTATGCGCCATTTTTTGGACACCTTGCATTAATTGCATTAAAAAATCTAAAATATTAAATTTTTGTGTTGCCTTAAAAGGTTGTTTTGTAGTGGATCCTTTATGTTTTAGATAACATTCCATGTCTAGAAAAAATAACTATGACGTTTTTAAGTGAATTTTTTTTAGAGAGGTCTCAAACATGAAAGATGAACGACCAAAAGACGGGGTTTTAATTTCATTTTAGGGTCATATCGTTTTTATTTACTGCGTCAGGTTAATACAAGGTAATGTTTGACATGTTTCCATAAAACATAAAAAGCTGTTTTTAGGTTTTATACCTTGTCCATCATCAGGAAACGTATTTTTAGATCTCAAATTACTAGAAAGAAACTGGGTTCAAATTAGCACTTGTGTACAGGATATTTTATAATAATTTTTTTAACCGACCTCCGTTTTAAAACATTCGTTTAAAAATTGGTTAAAAAATTGTCTGTGTCCAAATGCAATGTTTCTCCATTTGTTTGATTCGCAAAAGTGATGTACGCACCTAGTCTAAATATAAAATTAAATAATCATTACTTATATTTAGCCACCCTTTTTAACTGCTTTAGCACTTGCCACAGTCGGGTAAGAAGTATTTGTTGAGGAAAATGTAAAAAAAATTTAAATTCGTTTTTAAATATACAATATAATGCAAATTGACGTAATGGCCTATTTAACACTAATGCGATACCATCTTTAAAATACAAGCATTCTTTAAAGAGGATTGGAAACATTAGGTTTTTGTTTATGTTACCGCGGCACAAGCGGGATGCGGGGTGAAAATACTGTAATATCCACCCTTAAGACTCTCCGAATTAAATCACAAGTTATAGAGATAAAACAAGCCAATTTGCATACCAATAGCTTATTTAAATAGATTTTATATTTTCCAACCCATTTTGCCTTGTTGCTACGCTTGAGATCTCTCTATTATGCTAGTTCTACACGCAACTTCTTGCTAGCTTCTAGAAGCTAGCAAGAAGCTACGTGTAGAGTAGACATTACTCTGCTCTTTAATAATCAAAATTTTCAAATTAAAAAACGTAAGGTATTTTACATTTGGTTCTTGATCTTACTGATTGTATAGAATTTTTAAGAAATGTTGATAAAAAATATAAAATTAATTAAGGCTGACTTATCTCGGAATTGAACCAGTTGGCAATACTATTTATTTACCCTCGTACTTACCTTAACAAAATTACATATTGAAATGCCATTTTATAACGAGCGAGCATTTAAATTCTACCTCGACTCTTGCCATGGAAAACAAAAGCTGCTTTTCCGTATGTCTTTGATAGTTTGTTTAAACGTCAAAAAAAGATGACAACATCAAAAACGACATTAGTAGAAACTATATATATATATATATATATAGTAGAAACTATCAAAGACCTACGGAAAAGCAGCTTTTGTTTTCCATGGCAAGAGTCGAGGTAGAATTTAAATGCTCGCTCGTTATTTTACTCAATGCATCTGTAGTTACTGATCCAACTCCATCTCTAAGTTAATTCATAAAAACCAATGCTCTTGACCCGAAGGTCGTAGGCCGAAACTAAAGTTTAATCATAAAAACCTCAATTTTTGTATTGGAAAATGGGAAATAAATAGTATATTTAAGACTAGAGATCAAAATTCACAGATCTACTAATCTATCCTAGATCCTAGAAGTTCGTATTAGTCATTCTCGTTGAGAGATCTTCTAGATCTGTGAATTTGAATCTCTAGCCTTAATAATTAACACACTGTGTTTGTAATTAGACTTTGATTAAGAAAAAAAAATATAAGATATCTTAATCATACTAGCTTTTTCTACATTTTTAGAGGAAAAAAAGAAAATTTTATATTTGCGTTCTATAATATGCACATTATGAAACCCGAAATTTGGTTTCTTAAAGTTTCTGAATTGCTTCATTATTAAACCCAAAATTTTATTTATCTTTTCTTGCAAGGTACTTTTTATTTACTAATTTTACTATTATAATTAATCGGGGGACATAGTTTTTTTGTAGAGGGAATAACTAGAAGAATTGAATAAACGATATCAATGGTTACATTTTCTCAAAAACGCCTATTCATTTAGTATTAAAAGGGTAAAGTTTACAAATGTCATTATTCAATATGTCTAAGTTTAATTTATTTTTTACTTCAAAATGTCAATGTTATGCTATAAGGTCATGAAAACAAAATTTCATTATAAGTTTTTAATTCAAATTAAAAATGCTTTTTTATTAATTAAATAAAGCAAATATAAAAAATAGTATAAAAAACTCGTTTTATAAGGCGTTTTTTATCACTTGTCCATGGGAAAGCTCGCCGCTGCGCGGCTCTTTTTCCAATTCTGGACGCGTATAAAAAACGTTCCTTATAAAATTCTATGTTTTAATATACTATTATTTTTGTCTTTTTGTTACAATTTAGCGTTAAGTTTTAAATTCTCGCGTACCTAATGTTGCGTAAATTTCTTGGTGAGTGACAGCATTGGCTTAAAAACTTCCAAATTTAAACTTTTAAATTTAACTTAAGGAAGCAAGTGCGGAGGAATTTTACGCTTGGTGCACATCTTATTTCGTATTACAATTTTCTTCGGTATGTAGGTAGTCAAATAAGTCAAATATTATATTAAATTTAATGTTGTATTAAATAAACCTCAGTTTCATCTATTTGGTCATATTTTTTTCTTAATTCTTATATTTTCTCTCTCTCTCTCTTTAACTGTCAAAGCGAACAAAACTAGAAATCGACAGTATATTCCATTTTATGTGTGCTATCCCGTAATTTGGTTTTGCATTGAAATTGAATTGTCTAGATAAAACCACCTACCCCAAAGACATGCTGAAAGTGAGTTATTATATTGCCTTAATTTTCGCTTATTATAGCTTTATTTCTAAGTATACAATAAGCGCTTCAAGGAAATGGTTTCGGGATAGGACTGGAGAGCTTTTCAGTTCAAATTGTTCATTTCTATAATGTAAGTAGACTTGGAGACAAGCTAGGGCTATACATATAGGAAGAGAATGACAATAAGGGTTTAATTAGGGTAACTAGTTTACGATGAAGTCGAGCAGCTAGGGTTCTTGCTATATTTTATCCGGCTCTTTATAGTTTGCTTTAACTTTGGGTCATTATGTAAGGCGTGGTACCCGCTGTTCAATACTTTTTGAACGTTTTTATGACAGAGAATCAGAACGATCAAGAAATCTTGGAAACCCACAAGTTTCCAATTTCTTCGCTTAATATCCCCTAAGGCTGGAGATTCAAATTCACAGATTCAAAGATTTGGGCTCCTAGAAGCTCGTCTAAGTCATCTTTGTTGAGCTCCCGTCAAATAAAAAAAAATATCTTTATTGAGTCAAACTCAAAATGTCATTGACAGAGGTCGTGAAACAAAAATATTTTTTGATTGTTGAAGATTTTCGAAACAAAGCAATAACCAATTTAAATGAACCATACGTTTTTGTAGCCCTTTTTTTCTAGTTTTCAAAACAACATTTTCTATAAATATCCGATGAGGCCCTCATGTAGATAAGCTTTTTAGTAGAATTAACGGGTCTTCAACGGATATGACTTATACAAGCTTCTAGGAGCACAGATCTTCGAATCTGTGAATTTGAATCTCTAGCCCTAATTAAAGGGTACCTTGAAGAAAAGTTTTTATAAACTGAAAGTATCCGTTCTTGTCCTGTTACTGAGTTTTAACGCCCCAAAGGGCTCCTAAATAACAAGTTTTCGGATGTAAATATCAAAATAAACCCGCAAAAATAGTCATGGGCACTTTTCTATTGACTCGTCCGAGAAAATGTTTAGGATTTAATTTTTTTCCGGCCATGTTGCCCCATACACAAGTATTATAAGGTAGATTAATTTAAGATAAATTATTAAATGTGGTTTGCATTATGTATCTATATGTTTTTCTGTCTTTATGCCTTGTTTTTGAGACCAAAATAAATTTCAACAAAACACCAAAAGCTTTAATCTTAAAACTAAAATGACTTTTGCAATATCACTTCCAAATTTTCTTTGTCTTAATTTTGTAAAATTAATGTCAAGGGTATTCTTTAAGAATGCTCTTTAGATCTTATGTTTGGTGTGCTTTTGAGCTGTGTAATACGTTTCCCTTTCTAGGGATGCATTTGGATGCTATCGTTTTATGAAGAACTGTAGTTTGGTTTAACATAGGCAGCAGGGCAAATTTCTTATTTGTGTGTTCTACCTTAATATTTCCAAAAATTATTTATTATTTTTAAAAGAGATCTCCTATACGGACATTTCATATAAAATCAGCCAATAATAGTTGCTATTATTTGATTTGTTTTATATTTGGTGGGTACAATCCTTACCCATGGTGAAGGTGGTTACTTTAAAATGTAATTGTGCTTGTGGAGATTCATAAAAAAATTAATTGTTTGTGATTTAACTTCGTTTAGCATTGCTTTTAAAATGTTACCGAGAACGTTAAACAAGATAAAATCATATTTTGAGTTGTTGCAAGATTAAAATTAGTAGTAGTTTTTAGTTGACAATGGACACATGTTTCTACAAAAAAAATATGAACCACATAATTGCTCTCCTTTTGTACCAGACAGCTATCGTATCGAAATTGACCAAATATGGCCCCAAAAAAAGTTATGTGGGACCGAGTAGAGTAGTTCTCTGTCTAATTACTTACATAAGAAAGAGAAAGCATCACTTTTAAGCACTTTGTTCAATCTATGTTTAATGTTAATTATAATCTTTATTGTTTTTAAAAACTACAGTGACACATAAACCAATTATTCTCGTAAAAAATATAATTAACTTTTTTCATACGCTTTTTTTCTTAACCAAGAAAATACAATGCTACAAAAGTCTTTGCATTTCAAAATCTAAAATTTTATAGCAAATTAAAAAGGAAATGAATAATAAAATTTTTAATAATAAAAATGCCATATTTTACCCAGCATTTGTAAATTAAATTTTCCGCGAACTTTTTATTATCCAATATAGGACGAGTAGGATGCAAAGTTAAAATTAGCCAGTCCTGATGCCCAAGCCCTCAGCTCGCCAGGAACGTGTATTCATCTTCTGATATGAAAATGAATATAAATTTGCAATTAATGTTGAATAAAAAAAAAACAAACTCGTGAATTCGTTTGTAAATCTCTTTGACCGTTTCTTTTGTGCAACCGAAATAAACGGGTAAGGTTTTTTAAGGTTATTTTTATGGCCATATTTTATATTAGTTAATAGAAAAATCCTTGCTCCATAACTTCACTGAATATCTACTTACCTAGTAAATAAAAAAAAACAAGTAAGTAGTAGTACAAAATTTGCCATTGAAATGAAAATAAACTCATCATTCCAAAGCTACTGGTCGAAATTACTTTCATTTTCCGACTACATTTGGTTTATTTAGGAAAAGCAAACAAAATAAATTTTATTACTTTTCCCAGCATCTGTAAGTAACGCAACCAATGGAATGGAATACCATAGAGTAGGTGTATTAGCATTCGATACGGTTACTCAAAATTAAATGGGTGATCGAAGCAAAGGCAAATTGGTGGAGAATTCCGGGGAGAATACAAACTGCAGATTAAACGATGCGAATTGAGTCGATGTGTTAGATCTAAAAGCTGTGGAATATGCAAATTAGTGGTGGTAATGTATCATTTGGGTGTTAAAAATAAAATTGTCTAGTGAATCTTTTATAGATAAACAATAAATAAACTGGTAAATAATAAGAAATATAAAGTTATATTTTAAATAATCCTTCTGTAAAAATAAATATAATATGATATAGTCGGGCACTTTGGACCATCAAATCACCTTATGGGTATGTATTCACCCTTTCGACGTCGACGCATCTCAGATACGTCCAAATCCGTCAGAAATAAATGAGTCAATCTAACGGCTCCTGAAATGTGTCGACCGACGAACGGAAAGGGTGAATAGGGTAAGGTTGCATAAATTGAACCATCCCCTAAATTCGACCGGTGTTACATCTCGCATATAAAACATAGGTATCGCCATCTGTTGATTCATACGTCATCTATGCTCTAAGTTCTTTGCAAATTAACAGCAAATGTGGAATCTCCGACGCACGGATAGTAATTATATACAAATTTATACAAATCACGTCAAAAATCTAATAATGGTATAACTGACCATAACCCTTCATTTTACCGGATGGCAAAGGGTTTAGCTTTACCTGATCTAATTTACAGGTTTCTTTCTAACACTCTCAAAGACTCAAACCATAACTTTAAATATTATTTTTGGGTATCTTATAAACTGAATGGCTTCTTATGCCAATTCTAAACATATTTGTCTAAATTGGACCAACACTTAACACGAATTTCTTGAATTAAATCGGTCCAATTGCCAAAATGTGCTTAAATATATTATTGTACCTACGAGCCGTAAACTAACCTCATTAGTTTTTTTACATTTTATTTTTCAGTTCTTTATTCAAAGGTTAAAAAGCCGGTTCAATTAGGTTGTTTACCGGTTTAATTTACTATCCTAAATTGGACTTTTGTAAGCATTTTTTAATTTTACCATATACCTGAAGTACTCTTTTTTAATTAAGAACCTTTATATTTCTGTTGTAGCACAATAAGATCCATATCTCTTATACAGTTTTAGTTTTTTGAATGAATCCTTTATTGGTTGGAACCAAATTCACACAGGAATTTGGGCAAATTTACCCTATTAATTTCATTAGGTGAAAACAAAATTTCACCACAGCGATTTCTAGATGTAGTTGGTTACAAATAGATTCATAAAGCTCGAAATTGATATCAATAAAAAAAGTTTGTTTTTGCATACTACAACATCCGCATTGTCGAACATGTAGACATTTTTCTTTTAATAATTTATGCATGCATATTTGAAATGTAGGCTCATAAAGTTTCGTCACGTATTTTTGCACAATAAGTTTTATTGTATGTAGTTTGCCGCCTCCCGCCGTTTTCTTACTTCCAACTATGTAGCGCTGGTACACTGTTCAAGTTGTCGGGGCCGCCTTTGACCAAAAAACAGAGAGCGTGATTCATTCCAACGAAATGTCAACAGAAATACGTGCAGCACGTGCGAAGCTGTTATCGATTATTTGCTTTTAAAGATAATGTCAAGTTACTTTTTTACAACAAAAGCGTCTTTTGTTAGTCCGTACAATCAATAAAGTAAAAATCGTCATCTTGGCAAATTGATTTTTATTAAAATTATTTAGTAAAACAGTTTCAAAAAATATGTTGTATTCTGCCTCAGTCCACAATTCAAACAAAAATCAGACTTATATCCAATAGACCGATTTTTACTTTATCGATCATATTTAAGTCTGTGTAGTTTCACCTTTGCGTTTATATTTTTATCTGTCTTCTGATGTATTTGACGTTATCAATTGTTCTTATGAATTATACCTAATCCTAAAGTTGAAAATTAAGTTTACATACCATAAAATATTCTAGTATGCAGTTTTTATTAAATCATTCCGAAAAACTCAATTTTTCCACACAAATAATTCCAGACATCTGTTACGTAATTCGATGTTAGTTTCGGGACAAGAATAATGCAACTGAATGGGAACATCAGTCTTCTTGTTTAAGATAAGGGCTCTTGTATATAGTGTTGTAGATTCCACGAGATGACCTGCATTGGATAGGAAGCTGTCACATCTAGAGCACGACAAATGGTAAAATGCCTCTAGTTGGCTTAGTTTGAAACGTATTTCTTATTTACTGGATTTGTGTAACAGAGTGCAAGGCCCTGCTAAAACCACATTTCTCTGTGATCAGAAAAAACATATTTTGTTTTATTTAAATAACTATTGTGTAATGTGTAATGATTTGTCTGTTATGACAAAAAACAAGAACGTTACGGATTGTATCTGCGTGAAAGTTAGCTGTGTTAAGGTAGATGTTAACAACTTGGAAAAATGATCACGTATGTGTGCACCGGCAAATAACAGTAGCATCAAAAAGTGGATTACTTGCTCCATTCCATCCGTGTAGGTGAGACTACGTTTTCTTTTCCCCCCATTTATTAAAGAAAGAGAATAACATGTGCAGTTGATTTTGATGTATATTTTGCCGCTTCTTTATGTGCCATTGATCTTTTTGACACGTGCCCTTTGTCTTTTCCTGCCGGTGTTCGCACGCAGACACAATATTAGATCATCACAACACAGACGCTATTAAATTTCCAATTTTTTCCAACAATATAGCGCTAATAGCGACTTTTGGCTAGTTTATCATTTACTTTAAATGAGAGAGTCCGATATATTTGGAAGTATTGTTTGTTTAGTTGTGTTGTTAGTATATTTTTTTTCTTTTTCTTTAGGAAGGGTTATAAATATAGTGATTTTGGAGTTTTTTCTTTTGATGTTAAAGAAAAGATATCTATTCATGTCTATTTTTGATTGGTATGTGCACCAATATTTGTTATTTTCGAATTAAATTTTAATATTACTGTTGAAATTGTAATTTCAATTTCAACTGCCAAAGAGATCTTACAGATATTAGGAAAAAGTAAAAGAGAAAACTAAGAATCGGAAGAAGAAGATGCTAAAGATAGAATAAATATAGATGTATTAAAAAAATATATTTGGTTACGTGATTGACACTTTCGACATGATTTAGAAGGAACAAAGAACAAAAACCAATAATTGACTTTAATAAAAAATATGTACATGCACCTTTTAAAACGCATATGAAAAATTTTCAACACGTAACACACACAACATAATTGGAAAAGAGCAAAGCAGAAAACCCAATAAATTCATAAAATCTTTTTAAAATTTGTTTTTATTTTTAACCTAAAAACTCTAGTTTTGTTTTACTAATTAAAATTGGCAATTTTTTTTATCAATCTCCATTTAGAACAAAATACGCTGGTGTCAGTAGTTGTACGCTAAAGTAAATACACCGCCAACGTTTTGTAACATATTCGACCTCCTAAAAGGTTTATGTAATGTGGTTTTTGACCTGGATAGACCTTGGTCGAAAGGTTTCCACAATGTAGAAGCTAAATAATATATTGTCACAACATATTAGGTATTCATTCCCCCAGCAGTCACAGCAACTGTATTGTAACTTTAAAGCTACAACCCTCGCTACAACCTATGCATTTAATCGAAATAAAAATTCTATCAATATTGTTGCGTATGTATAGATTGATACCTATATTACCAACCCACAAACTGCAACGGGTAGACGCCCACACCTCGACAACTGCACTTGGTTGCTTGCAAAATTTAATTTTGTCAAAACATTACACTCTAAATGTATAAAATCAATATCTACATTGGTAACTATGGTGGGACTATTGCTTCGACTGAAATGTTCAATATATGTTTACAAATTAGTACGTAGTTTACATGATTATTCATGCACCAAATTAAAATTGGTTGGGTAAATAAGCTTTGGAACATGATTAGCTACTTCTGCCCAAAGGGGACCATAGTAATTACTAATCAGTCCGAATCTATTTTACAAGAAAAGTGGAAAATTGGAATAATAAGTTATGATTAGTTTTTATTTCATCAGTTTAGTTTTTTAATAGGTTCCTTTCTTCTTCTTAACAAATTCTTAAAAAAATGTACACTTAAGCTTCATTCACAATGAAAATTAGCTTGCATGCGGTAAGAAGTAAGGTAGCTTGTAAGAGCTTAAAATATGTATTTGGAATATACCATTCACAATAACTTACCTCATGCAAGCTAATTCGTTGTGAATGGTATATCCCAAATACATATTTCAAGCTCTTACAAGCTACCTTACTTCTTACCGCATGCAAGCTAATTTTCATTGTGAATCCCACTTAATTCTTTTATTAAATTTAGGCCACCTTACCATGCAATTTCTGAAGGGTACCATTGTTTATTATACATATTATTAAACAAAATCATATCCGAAGAACACCCTCTTAGCATTCGCAATTCGCTTTTATTGATACAACCGCCATAACAATAATGGTATTCATCGACTATTGTACACTCGATTGTACATTATTCGGATATGGCATAATGTACCACGATTACAATGATTTAGATCTGTATATGCAGCATGTTCCTGCTTACAGAATTCTGCATTTACACTAAACCTCCATTCGCATAACGCAGGAAATTCGAAAATAATTATTTGTTTTATATCCAAAATCACAAGATGTCAAGTTAACTTCCTCAACGCAAACATAACATGAAACTGAATGAGAATATAATGTCATGAGAATTTATTTAGATAGCTTAAGACATGTGGATTTGATTCTAGACTAATCCATAGATCACGATGTAAAAACAAATGCATTTTCTAAACTAGCCTGATCAAAGTTGGTGTATATCTGGATCACTTTATAATTGGATAAAGGAAATCCTGCTAAAATAATTAAAAACAAATGTAGACATAAAAGCTCACAGTTAGCCGGTCGAATGGTAGACAGAAGGTAGGTAGTGGTGTAAATTAATTTACTTAGCCTCCAAAGGCAAATTGGGTTTCTCTGCTAAAATCATGGTAGCTGTCAGTCTTAATATTGGAGAGAAGAGAATTTAAATTAACAGGAATCAGCGAATATTTCATCCTAAAGGAACAAGCTGGCGGCGCGCGGCCTGTTTTTACCCAGAATTACCGCACACGCACATATAGCTGCCTGATGTTAGACCAACGAATTGGTTTTCTCTCCACCGCTGCACATCTCCGGAATATTAAATAGCTAAATGCCACCGTGAATAACATTTTTATAATAATATTGGAAGACACATAATTTTTTATGAATTAGGGCGTTCTGAAACCGCTACAGACTATTTGCAGTTGCTGAGTTGAATTTAAATTGAAATCTGGGTTATGCTGATTAGCCACAACCACCTTTGTCCTAAGATAGATTTATATGAAAACGTTTGTTGTTTAATGAGGATGGTGAAGGACGATTTAAATAATTTTTTATTTTATACGAAGAATAGTTAATTGGTAATATTGACCAAATAACCTGTCGTGACAATGTACTTTCTCTACAGGTAATATTCTAAACACTCCAAGAAATCAACATAAATCCATCCTGCAGTGTTGTATTTTAATTCTGTCCGATACAATAAGTTTTAATGTATGTAATTGATTTAAAAAGTCGATTAAAATTCAATCCCCAATTGTACAACTCTTGTCGGAAAGTTTTAACAAATTATAACTCCACTGGCGCAAAAGTGGACAATTAAAATTTAAAATATAATTTGTGGACTAAAGTGGATTAGACAAACCAGGTATGAAATCACAAAAAGTTAATGCAGTATTACATGTACATAGGTACCAGAGAGGAATGTCCTGCCTAACCTCCCAAGTTAAATGTACAGTTATTAGAGAGCCAATTTCGCACCTCACGGACTCTAATCACATAATCCTCTGCTTAAATCCGTTTTATTCATTTCCCGTCTCTGCAGGACTTCCCTGTAATTCGACAGACTAACCCCAGTTCAAGCACTTTGATTTTATAAATTATCCCACCAGCAACCTGGACTTGAAAATGCGCATACATTAATATTAAACTTTTGTATTAAGAGGTTTAATTACCACTTGTAAATAACAAGCTAAATAAACTAAATTTTTTGCAGATAAATTAATTACCAATTTTTAATTCTTAAGATAAGTAAGCCAAAAATTATGGCTATTTTAAACGTCTTGCGAAGAGTATAATAACTAGCTGAGTCGAGGCCGGTAGATCCGACTCTTGAGTTAATTTCTTACGTAAAATCTAATTTTTTTGTTTTGAATTATAGCGTTTCCTGATGATAGTCCAGTAGGTCCAAAACATAAAAACAACCTTTTATGTTTTGAAAGACATGTCCAATATTTACATTGCATTTAACAAAAAATAGTTTTTGAATAATAAAAATTATACTGAACTTTTAAACCATAAGATCTTTACATGACCCTGAACCCTTGTCTTTTAATTATCCTTTCTTTAAGTTTGACTTGACTAATCGTCAAATTATAAATCGTCTCCTGAAGATGGCCTACTAGGTCCGAAACATAAAAACAACCTTTTATGTTTTCAAAAACATGTCCACATAAGATAGTTTTTTAATGAAAAAAATCTTATTGACCTTTCAAACAATATGACCTTGACATGACCTTGAACTCCTGTCTTTTGGTTATCCAACCTCCAAGTTTGAGACCTTTAACTGTTGTGATGTATGAGATAATTGAAGTCAAACTATAAATTGTTCCCTGAAGATGGCTTACTAAGTCCGAAACACAAGAACAACCTTTTGTGTTTTTAAAAACATGTCCAACATTTACCTTGCATTTATCTTAACATAGGTTTTTAATAATAAAAATGCTATTGACCTTTTAAACAATATGACCTTGACATGACCTTGAACTCCTGTCTTTTGGTTATCCATCCTATAAGTTTGAGACCTTTAACTATTGTGGTGCATGAGATAATTAAAGTCAAACTATAAATCGTTCCCTGAAGATGGCTTACTAAGTCCGAAACACAAGAACAACCTTTTGTGTTTTCAAAAACATGTCCAACATTTACCTTGCATTTAATCTAACGTAGGTTTTTAGTAATAAAAATGCTACTGACCTTTCAAACAATATGACCTTGACATGACCTTGAACTCTTGTCTTTTGGTTATCCATCCTCCAAGTTTGAGATCTTTAACTTAACTTATTGTGGTATTTGAGATAATTGAAGTCAAACTGTAAATCGTTTCCTGAAGATGGCCTACTAAGTCAGAAACATAAGAACAACCTTTTGTGTTTTCAAAAACATATCCAAAATGTAACTTGCATTTAACTTGACATAGTTTTTTAATAATAAGACAGCTATTGACCTTTAAAAAGATATGACCTTGACATGACCTTGAACCCCTGTCTCTTGTGTATCCATCCTCTAAGTTTGAGACCTCTTACTATTGTAGTATTGAAGCAATGTTAATGCAAACATTGACATTTAAAAACGTCATAGCTTTTATCCTAGACATAGAATTTTTTTTAAAAAGTTTTAACAAAAAGGGCTCTGCAAAAGAATATTTTTAAGCAAAAAAAAAATCCAATATTTTGGGCTAGATTTCTTTTTGTATGCAATATCTACTAAACTTGACCAAGACTTTGGTATTTACTTATGCCAAGTTTGAACCTTGTATCTAGTACCATAGTTGAGTAAATTACAGTTAAAGAAATTTTTTGTTCCGTCCATCCATCCATCCTAACATACACCAAAGTGATATTTTTTAATAACAACCCAGTGGATGGTCCGATCGAGATGATTCTAGTATTAAAAGATCGGTAATTTTTTGTAGCATCTTTTCAACACTTAACATTTACGTAACTTGCTTCGTTTAGGCACAGTTGCAAAAAAACATCGATTTTCAGAAATTGCAATTACAATAGTACATTTCCTTTAGAGAAATGAACTAAAAGCATATATAAAGGTATGTATAACATATGATTAAGAAGCCCATTACTTTACACTTGCATTTCATAATTTAAAATTAACTCAACTTTTCTACACAAATGAAAATAAATCAAAATTAGGTTACTGGAAAAGGCAATGAACTCATTTATGATTGAGAAAACTTTAAATCCACATATGTTTTATTTACGCTATTAATATAAACGGAAATTCATAACGTTGTGGATATCATTTTTTTTAAATATTATTTTTTTGTTTATTGAATTCTTATATTTTAAATGGCCTTCCGGTTATGTGGTTTTGGTTTAAAATAGTTACAAAATCATAATGTTTTATACAAAATAATCCCCTGTTTTTAATTAATGCAAAACACGGTGCGAAATATGTTACTACCGGATTTACCAGAGACAGTTTCTGTTAGATTAAAGTGTAAATTGAAAATTAAGGATGCAATGGAATGATATATCGATCAGTTAAAATTCTTCGCTACATCATAAAGTAGTAACGAAAGCATTGACAAAACCACTCTACGTGTAGCAATTTATATCTTAAGAAAAATAAATTAAAAGTTTATATTTTTGTTTGATTTAGTTTTAAGTATAAAGAAAATCAGTCAGAAACGTTTTAGCGTTATTAAAAAGTGGATAAAAGTTTTTCTTTTAGGTAATGGAAATGTCTTTAATAAAAACTTAAACAATTTGTTAAATGTAAGTCTAAAGGCAACTTTAATTATGCACTTCCAAAGAAAGACTTATCGATATTGCTAAAGTTTTCGTTTTAGGTGTTCGAAATGAGAACACAAGCTCGAGCCAAAATCGTGAACTTTATCGGTTGCAAAATGATGCAAGCGTTCTTAACTCATCCTTTATGAATTACACATTGCAGGCTGTTACAAACATTTACAATTGTAGTTTTTGGTGATTTGTGAATGGGTCAAAGTTTGGTGGAAATTAAATTGGTTTTCGTTATAACTGAACTGGGCCAATTATAACTTAAAAAGTGTCAAGCCGTCGCCGCATCAACTCCTATTTTGTTTTAAAAAATTCCAGAGCCACATGCCTTACTTTACTTCCTTATTTTGTGTTTACATTTAAGATAAAAGTTCATGAATCCACTGTGAATTTTAGCAATACAAATTAAAATACAAAAGACGAATAACAAAATGCAGAATTGTTGTCTTTTAGAAATTGTTTCATTAATTAGAAATCCACAAAAAGAAACTATCCTTTTTAAAGTTGGTTCGGATAACTTACTAAGCGCTACCCAAGTATTTGCAATAAATTGCGACAAAGCCATCACTAGACAATAAAATTTCCGGTGTTTTTTGTGAGAAAGCTTTATTCTATAGATTCCGGAGTGTCTAGCTTCTCCATCTTAGTCGCCAGTTTCGATTTATTCTTTTATTGATGCGGTTGCATAGGATTGATATAAATTCTTATCCCACAGGTTTTAAAGTATGTATACCTGAAACTATAATTAGATTCACCTAGTTGTGTCATGTTAAAAAATGAAGTGAACCTTGATCTAGATTTACAATACGATCTACCTTAATTCTTTAACTTTTGAAAAAAAAATGCTAATGTTGCAATTCATTTAAATTACTTCTCAAAATTTAAGCTTCTGGAAACTTTAGTTCCATTCGTAATGAATTTATTAAATTTTATATTTGAAGCTGTGCATTCAACACTCCGTCCATTTAAAAGATATACAAACATCAATCGTAAATTTCTAGACGGACAAAATCTCGGCGTCGTTATTTTTCTCCACTTGTTTACGAAAAGTTCTTTGCCAAGTAGACAGAGAGAGCAAACAAAGTTTTTCAACCCAATTTTACCTGCTGCCAGTATAATAGATCATTGGTTTTCCTTCAGATTTGGAAAAACCAAAGACAATGTTGTTTAAGATAAATAGGTTGTTAGGAAAATAAAAAGATCCAGTTTTAGACAGATAAATAAAATGTGTAATTGAATAGTTACGACTACCATTAGCACCATTTTTAAATAGATCTAAGTATATATTGTATGTACATACTAATAGCATAAATTAAAAAAAGTCGAAGGAGTTTTATAAAACTTGAAGACTTGGATAAGTAATGTAGTTAATGTGATAAAAAAGTTGCTGTTAATTTGTACGCCTACATGAAACATACTCTTTTATTTTTTAACACCCCTATGCTTATTCTTCTAAATCGTTATAATCCATATTGTACATATCCTAAGTAAATAACATTGCGCAAGATCTTCATTGTTTTTATCTCACCTATCAAACAATTTGTAGTGTTTTAGTACTAGCTTCAATAATAATTGCATGGTGGATATACTAAGTGACTCTTTTTCAAAGAAATTAACAGGTTACCCCTTAAAACGGGTATCTATAAAGATTTTTAAAACTTTCAATGATTTTTTTTATCAAAAATAGAATATCATAAATGTTACGTCAACGTGAACTTAGTTATAATCTGGGCGTTCTGTATAAAAGAAAATTGGGTTATGAAAGGTTAAACTTTAAATTGGGGTAACATAATTTAGATTTCAAAGTTGTATACCATTCATTAGGAAACTCGTATCAAGTCTATCCTGCTAAATTACCGGTAAACTAGTGCTCTTTACGGCAGACTGTAGCATAAAACGAGTCAACTTGACTAATTAAAATGTAATTGTGTGTGGGTTCTGGTTTTAGTGGGAAATCTAGAGAGACGAGAAACCAATACTGGATAGATTGTGCTTTTGCCTAACTTTTAATTAGGGAAAAGAAATTCATCAAAACATACCAAACGTTAATGAAATATTTTGAAACAACCAACGTTTCTATTTATTTTGGTATACACAGAAGAAATTGCGTAAATGGGTGCATGATCTAAAATGGCGATCAAAACCCAATATTTACTCTGGCAAAGTGAATCGAAAGCTTTATCCATACACAGCATAAGCCCCGCTTTTGGCTGGCATCAAACTCACAAATTGAAAATTGTTTACTAAACACAAAATAATAATATTTTGTATTTTCCAAATTTCATAGAATATGTTGATGGACTATATGCATTCACGTTGCCAAGGCATACCGACGAACAAACAGTCAATAAGTTGGTATTTTTATTGACTAACCTTGCAAACCATGTTTTTTACCTCGTTTTGTTATTTCAGTTTCAACATGTTTATTATTTACATTCAAAACAAAACGCTTTTGGCTTTCATTTTAAAAAATAAAATTATAGTACAGTAAAATTTACACCATCAACCCGCACTTTAAATTTATTATCCTCTTCATTTCATAAAAGAAATATTAAATTGTCAGATGCAACGTGAACTTCATCAGTTATCATATTTTGTAATATGGACTTTGTTTAATGGTTTTTAACGAGGTTTTTAATAATTTAAACTTTTCAAACACAGTTGGGTGCAACCCTTGTGTTTATGTACCTTCAGATCAATAATATAAGTAGGTAGTATTCGAAAAGTTTATTTATTAAAATTATTTCTTAGAATTTAGCAAATTGTTTTTTTTACTTCCACTTTTTTTCATCCATGTTTTAAGAACATATTATATATCTGCGAAGAATACCATACAAAATGTGTTAAATGCTTATCGACCAAGTTATTGGCAGTAATGATATTGTTGACTGGTAACAATTTAAAATCATTTACTTCACTACTTACTTTAGTAAGGGCCGGTTGTACAAACCAAGTTTAAACTTCGGTTTAGCTAAACTGACTTATAACCATAGAAAGAACAGACACTATCCATGTTGTAGTTGACAAAGTCTGTTTGTGATAAAATGTCAGTTTAGCTAAACCGAAGTTTAAACTTGGTTTGTACAACCGGCCCTAAGACTTTCAGAGTATATTTAAAGAAAATTATCTTGTATCTATTAATTAAGTTTAGGAGTTTTAACCCTTCCTTATGTAAGTATACTAAGTAATTAATTAAGTAGGTGTCAACAAATTCATCCATCATGAAAGTGAAACATTTAATTGCGTAGTTAATGACCAGAGCACTGATGTAAAATAATAGGCAAGCATCTCACTTATTAATTAATAAAATGGTGTATTATACATTATTCTTATACTAACTATAAAATGACAGTCGGTCTGAAATAAACCACAGGCGTTCTGTCCTATAGGTGATCAAATTTCAAATAAACATTTTAATAATTTTACCCTATTTCTAAACTCGAATAAATATTATTTTAATTGGTAAAAATACGGTGATTTTTTTTTTATTTAAGTTTTTACGAGGGTTTTAAAACACATGATCAACGAAATCGTAGTAAAAGAACACCTGCAACTACGTAAGGAAATACGCGGATTATTTTTGCTTCATGGTTGTAAATTTTACTGCATTTCAAAATACCAATAGGTAAAAATTTTGAAATTTTAGTTTCATTTTATGTTAAATATGGCTAAACTTAATGTTATAAGAATCCACAACTTTATGTGGCCATAACTGATACATTTTTTCTAGTTTCCCTTTGTGTAGGTTAGACTGTTCTTGTTGTTAAATCGTCCTAAAATGTAAATAAGCCGGTCTATTATTTTTGAGTCAGTGATCCATTTCAAATAAAACAAAAACATTAGAGCACTAATTTTTAACTTAAAGGGCGATATATACAACGTAACTTTTACTTTACTTCGGCGTAACTTCACTTCCACTTAACTTTACAAATTTGCCTAATTTACAGATTGCAAAGTTACGTGAAATTGGGATCAGTTAAGCGCATGTGTCTGAACTCGCGACTTCTGACAATTTATACCTGGGCTGTAATTACGGAATATCGCTTCGTAAACCTACATAAGAAGACCTAACAGGTATCGTATACGAAGCGATATTCCGGAATCACTACCCTTGACAATAAGGGCGAATATCTCATTTTTGCAAATTTTGCGCATGATGGCCAAGCTCGGGTCTCGAGTTACTACGACTTTATACGACATTAAGCTAAATGAATCAGAAAAGTAGCGCTAAAGTGAAGTATAAATTTGCCAATACATTCCCATGTATTTTATTTAATTTTCGATTAAGTTACGCCGAAGTAAAGCGGAAGTAAAGTGAAAGTTACGTGGTATAAATCGGCCTTAATGCAACGTTAAGTAGGATTCACAATGAAAATTAGCTTGCATCTTGTAAGAATTAAGGTAGCTTGCAAGAGCTTGAACAATGTATTTCGGCTGTATCGTTTAGCTTGCATGAGCTAATTCATTGTGAATGATATGGCTTAAATATATTTCAAGCTCTTGCAAGCTATTGGTGAAGGAACCTCTAGTAACCGTTCGTTGATACGGTTGATATAGTAGTTGGTCGGTGCTGAAGTGGGTTCGAACCCTACTGTTGTAGGTTGGTAATGCAAAATTTTATTGTTTTATTTGTTGCCTTATCCATTCTGAAATCAGAATTATGCCAGAAGGCTGAATATTTTGTACATTATGTAACTTATGTAAGCATCACTATTAAATTACACCTACGACAAACGAAGCCAGTAGAACTTAAGCACTCATTGAGAATTTCGATAGAGCTTGCCGTAATTGCATTTTCCTTAATTTTAGTTATCGCATTTGCACTTAAAATAATACAACCTATTTACATAGATCATTAAAATCAGTCTTTAAGAATTTCCTATGTAAGCCGTTCTCCCAGAAACATCAAAAACAAAATTTATTTAGCCTTTCTGTTTTTATAATGAAGATATTTTTAAATAAATATGAAACTTCTTTTCCTTAAAGAAGTATGTAAATGTTCTTTATGGGGGTAAAAGAACATAGACGTTTTAATTGAACGTAATGCTAGGCATATTTGGCAGGTCCATTAGTACTTAAGACAAATGGTCTTGAAACAAATAAAGCAAGTAAAGTAGACTTGGTATACGTTTGTCACTGTGCAAAACACTTTTCGTCATTTCCGTTTGTATATCACGCGGAGATTTGTGTGGAAAAGTCATTTATAACAGCGGCTTTGCATTTTGAAAACGGTAGGTATTACTTCACTTCCTTATTGACTAAAAGAATAAATGCGGTTTGCGACAATATGTTCGCATTCCTGGTTTTTTCTCCATTTATTTTATAAAATAGAACGTGTTAATAGAAGAAGAATAGAGATGGATACTCACTCAGTTTAAGAAGCCTAGATAAAGAGATCTTTATAAGCATGCGAATAGGGAAAAGCCATCGGGTCATTACTATATAACCATTGATGGAAAGGTTTGACAGTAAGTGGAAGTTTTATCTAGAAAACGGATTCTAACATATTTTTATTAATATAATGTTTACAAATAATAATATACCGACCATGTTGTCGTGAAAACTTGAACAACATTTAATTTCCTTTTGAGGATATAAATCCTCATTCTATTGTCAACATAACTTAAAACTTTTTAATGGAAAATTATTTAATTTTCGTTGTTATTTCACAAATCTTGTAAAACATGGGTTGGTGTATAAGTACTTCGCGAAATTTATGCAGAACTTGAAAAGTTCGAGTGGCTTTGCCAGGTACGAAAAACATTTAGGCAGAAAGTTATACCCTAAACATGAAAAGCTCTTAAATTTTTTATTCTTATTCCGAGGATTTACAACTCAACGAAAATCCATTATCAATAAATAAACTTGAACTTAGTATTTAATGTAAAGTTGATAGAATTTGTTTTCTATAATTTTAAATTTTGATGTAGCTAAGTAAGTACTAAGCTACATGTCTAAAAACATAAAAAAGATGGCGTCGAGTATAACAAAAAAGGGTGTTTTGATTTTAAAACCATTATATTATAACTGCAATAATGAAGATTTTAATTAAATTTACTTATATATATATATATTACATATTTGCATTAAAAAAAAAAGCGGAAAAATAAAGAGCACCAGGCACACTCTAGATTTTACAATATTAACCTTTTAATGGATCAATGAAAAATAAATGTGTATTTTTGCAGATTGGTGTTGACCTCTGCTTTAATTGAAGTCGCAAATGCAAAAATCTCGTAGTGTATATACATATTCATAATATTATTCTATTCTAGGACTTTAATTCGCTGGATTCTCTTTCAACATGTTAATCTTTGCAATTAGGCAAGTTAGAAAACAATTAAGTTAGAAAAAAATACGTAAAACGAAAGAAATTTTGATTTGCGGGGGTGGATCTTTTAATTTATTTGTTAGGTGGCACTTCTTATTTAAGTACTAATGAATTTATGTAATTGGTCCAATTCTAACTCATAGTTTACATACCGAGTATTGACAGATCTTCCGTTATGTTTTTTTGGACATTACAAAATCATTATTTCGTAACGGATAACGAGGATTAAGCGTGGGTTTCCTAATCCTTTGCCCTTCTCTTCTAACTAAGCTTTATCATTTCGTCATCTAAGTCCCTAATTACACCACCATGTACCATAAACCAAACTCTATATCATGCTGGGATTTAGTAATGGGGATGTCTATCCCAACAGACTCCTTATCAGGTATTTTATGGAACGTGAACTTCCACCATCAGCTAAATATTCTCATATTTAAGTATCTTATATTCAATCTTGGTTTTATTACTAATAGAAATAAATTTCACGATTTGTGATCTCATTTGCTAATAAATATTGTTGTTGAGCCAAGCATTAAATAACTTGTAATTAGATGGATGGCTAGCTCTAATTCGTTGTTTATAAAACTGTTTTCAATGCAAAAAAATAATATAACATCTTTTGATATAAAAAGAAAATACATTTGTTTAAGCTTTGCAGATTTTAAAAGATCAAAAGAAAATCCTGTCGTTTACATACTGGTTTAAAACGCGGGGAAGATTTTAAATCAGGCCTCAACTTCAAGTCTTAATGGTGTATACCAAAATCCATGTTATTTTAGTGGGATAATCTGCTTATATCAAGAAAAAGTGCTCGGGGAAAAGTAACGGCTCCTAACATAAAGTGGAACGAAACCTGGCTCTCGATATCTGAAGCCTAAGGGCAAGAATGAAGCAAAAGAAAAAGCCGGAAATAGGGAGAAAAATGATGCAAAATTTATACTTAAGTTGGTAAAACCAGAAATGGGTAGGTAACCACATTTTACCACCCACATCATCATTTTTGCAATTTTAGGTTCAACCACGAACCATTTAATAAATCCTTTTTTTCATATAAAAACGGCCAATAAAAGAAAAAACAACACCAAGCCAATACAATTAATACCATTATAATTCTTAACTATATCCTACTTAAAAGAGTTCCAAAAGCATAAATACACATTTTGTAAGTTTAACCACAATTTAAGTTAGTTTTACATTAAATTTATAGTTTTTCTTGTTTAAAGTTAAATTTAAAATAATTTTCTTAGTCAATTTAAAACTCTCCGTAGCGTTTCAAAGAGTTTAAAAGTTCTAATAATAAACTTATAGTTAATTCCATAAAACTTAAAAATAAACTCGAGTAAGTCGCCGACATACTTCAGTTCATATCTTATTATCTTATAATAAAACTGTGAAACTTAACATTTATTATTTTTATAATAAAACCGGATGAACTTAAGAATAAATATTTTATTATTTTTTTACGGTAAATAAGGCTGTTTCACAATCTGTTATTTTTACCATCCACTGCATATTTTTTGTTTGGCTTTACCTAAATCCACTAATTTGTTGCATAACGTTCTGCAAAATCTGTGGGATACCGGAACAGAGATCAATGGCGTGCAAAAAACATTTGCTTGCAATTTCGATTTCCAAATTTCGTATAAAGATCAAAAAAACTTTTTTTAATAACTTAGACTTTATTATTAAGCTATACATAATGTACGGTAGGAATAAACAATCTTTTAGATATTTAAACAATATAACAAAAATTCCCTCTTGAAATGGTTAAAAGTCATTTTGGAGAAATTTAATTGTAAAAGAAGCCATCATTTACTAAAATTTGGTCTAGAATTAGTATAAATTATCTTATCGGGGCACGCCTTTGGTTTGTACATATTTACATCAAAGAAAATATTTTTAGCTAATTAGTTTCGTTAATAAGAAACATTAAACTCAAAGCACTATGCATCCCAAAACGTCTACTTTCAAAGGTTTGCCAGAAATAGATAAAATAGACATCCTAAATCTGGGTTTGCTTTAAATAAAAGTTTTCAGCTACCTCCGTGATATGGATATACAGGGCGTCAAAAAATTGGCGCATAAACGCGAAATTACGTTGACTGGCTCTAGAGTGCCTTGAAGATTTGACAGTTATTGTCGCCTTATAATATAAGGCGACAATAATTGTCAAATCTTCAAGGCACTCTAACTGGCTCTAACCATTGGAGATGCACAAACTTTGGTAGGTTTGGGTATACTCACAAGTATGGTTTTTCTGGGGTTAAAATCAAGTGGATAAAGAGGATGCTTAAGACTAAAAACCATTTAAGAAACCCAGACGAATAATATTTTAGTTTTGTTGATCACTGCAAGACACGCAACAGTTTAGACAAAAGATTGCGATATAAGGCTACGACTACTACAAATATTGAAATATAAAATAATAATAGGTAATTTTAAAAACATTTATTTTCATCCTAAAATCCCCTACTTTAATTTTAATTAGTATTAATTATCCCTCGGAATATCTACATATACATATGGAAAATATAAAACTGTGTTAAATTGTAAGTGAAATGATGAAAATGGTAGGGTAAACGTTTTGTGTATTCAGGTATTTAGGTATTGCAATAATTTAATTTTAATGTTTTTAGTACTTTTGTTTATTCACTTTTATTGCTGACTAAAGCAATACCGTTAGCAAGTAGCCAAACTTATTTTTGTGAAGTCACAAAACTGGACCTTCTAGAAAATGAGGCCTTCAGTATTCAAAAAAATAAACATGAGAGTGCGCGGGCCTCATGAAATGAAGTATGCCTTGCTACGAATCACTTTTTGTCTGCCAAAAAATGTGACATTTCTCTTGTTGGAATTGTCAAGAAACTTTTGATAATACATGTACAATACATGCTGATGTAGACAAATACTTTACACTTGTGAACTTCTTGACTTGTTATTTTTATAAAATAGGCTCCAATCATTTTAAGACTAGAGATTCAAATTCACAGTTTTAAAGATCTGTGCTTCTAGAAGCTCGTATAAGTCATCTTCGTTGAGCTCTCGTCAATTTTACTAAACAGCACATCTATATGGCCGCATCTTATATTAAAACTAAATGTAGTTTTATGGGGCCCTCATGTAAATTTGCTATTTTGTAGAATTGACGGCAGCTCAACGGTGATGATTTATACGAGCTTCTAGGACTAGGAGCACAGATCTTTGAAACTGTGAATTTGAATCTTTAGCCTTAATCATAGTAACGATTCAAATTTTATTAATTAAAGGATGCTTTAATATATAACAAAATGAATTTAATAATCCAAAAAAATATGTCTCTTCCCTGCCCATTGTTTGTGGAAACGAAATTGTATGTAGTTGTAAAGTTTCATTTAAATTAGCGCTAAACCGATTAAAATTTGATAAATAGCCTTATTAATATGATAAAGTCTCGGAGTTTGATGTTTGGTTATGCTCTGGTACGCTTCACAAATTACAAAAGAGCAAAATTACTCTGTAAATTATAAATGAATATTTTGGGGTATGCATGCGTTACGGATGAAATTAAACCAATTTTCAACCTATCCAAATTTTTGAATTCGCTCTAGGTGTTTTCTTTTTGTACGAAAAAGCTTGTTATTTGACAAAAATAATTAAGCCATTATTGCACTGGTAGTCAACTTATTTGGAAATAGATAAGTTTTCCTTAGACGTTGTTTTATTAACTATTTAGTTTCAAAAGCACGTATCTCTCAAACCGATTTATGTCTGTTTGTCTGTATTAAAAAATACTTAAATAAAACAGACTGTATTATGCTCGGTATTTTTTATGCTCTTTTTTTTTTAGGACTTTCTACGTGTTGTAAAATAGCCGGCATATAACAAAAAACTCACCGAAAATTTTGGAAAACTGCGCTGAGGGTCGCCAATCGGGGTAATGCTTCGGAAACGAATCCCTCGACCAGAAAGTGTGTAAAACAACCTTATACACGGTAAGTTTATCCGGCTGACATGGCTCTCCGTTTCCGGAACCATTTGTTGCATTTGACACACTGTTTGAAACACCCACCAAAAATACACAAAGCACAAGTAAACACGCTTTTGCATATGATAATATTCCTATACTAAAAACACTCATCTTGGCTAGCGAAACACACATTTATTTTCCAATTATGACTGGTTAAAGTTAAATTATTGTGGCAGCACAATTTTAGCGAAGGGGTGGAATGATTAATTTGATAAATCCGTTCGGGATGGAGGAGTAAAATGTAAGTTTGTTTATAAGCGTGACGAGACACTGGCTCGTGTGCTCGACTGCTCGATACCGGCGCGGGCGGCTGGAGCAAATGCACGACGCGAAGTGATCAGTGCCTGCTGCAGGAGCTTTCTGTATTCAGCTATGCTTGCTGCTGAAACCAGAAACGGGAATACGGCGGGACTTCCTAGCAGGCGCAGCTTTTCGCTTTTGCTTGCACTTGCATCCACTTTTTCTATTAGTGAAGCAGACAAGACTGCAATAGTTTCGGCACACTTACGTTAGCTGCGCTTGCACTTAGGTAATGCATTTAGCTTTTACTCTTAAAGAAGGTACTTAAATAAATACTTAGTCGATAACTTTAATAACTACTATAAAATCTTTAACGATTTTCGGATTTTAAATATTAATATCAGAACTATAAAGACGTATAGTTATTATGTTTCTTGACATTTTACCTATCCGTATTTAAATTCTTTTTGGAATAAACATGGATATTTAATAATTCTTGTGTCTTCTTATGTTGACTTATTTTCTTAATTATCAAGAATCCGTTCACCAATGTATTAATTTACATCTATTAATTTACCTACCCTTTCAAAACACGAGCTTTCAGTAGTCACCTTCACACTCGTAAATATTTATGAGTTTCATTTATAAAATGAAAACAGATCATTCTTGCAGATTCCTGGAATATTTTTCTGATATCTAATAAAAAGAAGCAACACTAAATGAAAACATTTTTAATATAGAATAAAAGGGTACGTTCACTAGAATTTCTTTACTAAGAATATAAACAGTTTTGTGGGTAGTTTTAAAAAATGTTAACAATTTAATTTATCTTTTTCCTAAATTTTTCAGTTTTATTTCTGAATCAAGTTGTAAACAAGCATCATTTTGTAGGAACGCGATCGATTTAGCAAAAATATCTTCGAAAACAAAAACAAACTTAATTAACCAAGAATAAATATATCTCACTATAAAGCCCGATTTATAGAACGTAAATTTTACTTTACTTCCACTTCACATCGACGTAAATTAAGCGAAAATAAACTATAGGTACATGGAAATGCATAGGCAAATATATATATTAGATACCTACTTTATTTCTTTTGCGGAAATAAAAAAACTAGCAAAAGTTGTAAAAAGACACCTTTAATATCGGCTTACAACAAACATGACTTAAGGCGCGTTTAGACGGGGCAACTCAAGAGGACAAATTTCAGTAAATCCACTAACGTTGCCGTGTCAACCTTTCCTCTTAGTTTTATTTGAACCATGAAAGACTTTAATTGTTCGCATCCAAGTTTATTAAACTCAAAAATAATATGAATTCTCTTTAAATGGATAAAAATTGAAATACTTCAGAGAAATTATCCTTTTTAGCACGTCGTAAAATGCAAAACTGAAAAAGAACAGAAGCAAAAAAAGTGTTCTATATTATTTCGTTTAAAACTGAACGAGTCAGGAGTTATTTTCATATCTTCTAACTTAATAAAGAAGGAAATCCTTGATGCCGAGTGTCTATTCAACAGAAACAAAAGCATTTCTTCAATTTTATTTTTTATTAGGGGATCTTGTGCTTTTTGTGCAAAATTGAATTTAAGACGTTAAAGGAGATTGGTATAGGTACTTATTCAGCAGAGGAATATACTTTTGCGTTTTATATAACAAAAGATAAGAGGCTTTATATTGTAAAAATATAAAAGCATTCTTTTATTACATCTTAAAGTACATTAACAATACCATAATCTCATGGATAAAAACCAATTTAATTATTTATTTCATTTTGGTTTTGAGTTTGTTGCACTTATATTAATATTAAAAGTAAATTTAAAAAGGGAACTCATGCTCATACGCAAAAACTACATATCGATTGGCTGATATAAAATTGTATGCAATGGGTCCTTACTCCTTTTCTAGTAGATCATAACGATCCATTGAATAGGGATCCATTCTAGACCAATCATAAGGCCTCGGTGGCTTATGGAGACATCATGATTCATCGGATCCAATGGCACAAAGCAGCTATTGTAAAAACTGGACGCATCCGTTCATTAGACTTGTAAACGTAAACCAAATTGACGAATGGATTCATCTTAAACATCTCACAAGCCAGCCTGGTTTAGCACAACTTACCTACATACAGATCATGACCTTTATCGGAAACGCACCTTAAATGCAGGAATCTCTAAACATTATCTACGCAGTCACACACCCTGAAACTACTTATGTTCCTAGTTGTTATTATTACAGTTAGATTAGCAATGTCATCATCATTGTCGCTGCGGGTTGGATAAGCCAGATGATGTGCAAATTACCATATCGTAGTAATAATTTTCGAATCACTCACATCATATGCGATTTTGATTAGTTGCTCCCCACATCAGTACGTTCCTATCCTATACACATTACATAAAAGATGATTTAGATTCAAAATAACAATTTTAGAAGGGAAGCAGAGAAGCTAGCCTAATCTCGCGTTTCTGATGAGCTTGCGATACCTATAGATAAGCTACCTATAATAATTATTATTAGGGGCGGATGGAAGAAGGTCCTTAAAGTTGCTTACCAAAAATTTTGGATATTCGTAAACTTAAAGAAAGTTATAAAATATACTATTACTTAAGGGTAGGTATGTATCTACAAAACCTTAAGTGATTGACAGCTGTTTCACGATATTTGGGCTCATCAGAATCACGTATCAGGGATAATCTATGCACAACCTTAAGAAACTGAGATACTTGTTTCAAAAGATATCGAAAGAAGGAGATGTGGTGTTACCGCCATCTGTCGAGGCAGAAGTGATTCACACATAGGCAGTCTACGCATGTTCAGCAAAACTGGCACAAATGCACATGTCAATCATGTATATATATATATATATATTCGTATGATTCTTCTTAAAGTTAAAAGAAAAAAAAAAAAAAAAAAAAAATGTGCTAGGTAGCAATGCCGTCAGTATCCAAGGTAAACAACTGCTGCCCTGCTGTCCTTCTTTTAATATTTTTTAAAATCATACCGCGCAGGTGACGTGTTAAGTCTAGTGTCTGACTTCTTACCAAAGTGACCTAGGTTCGAACCCCAGGAGTGAACAAAAATGAAAAAAAGGCTTCCGATCACGTTTAATTGACATTAGATATAATCGTATCTCAGAACACTTTTGTTCGGAAGCGAAGAAAAGCTGGTGGTCCCGTGTGCGTAGAGATCCGAACCAAGAATTTTTTTTGTCCGAACCTGAGACTGGAATTGTCTCGGTTCTCGTTGAAGAAATGTACAATGGGTCCAATGAAGTAGCCTAGGTGCATCAATTTTGAGTTTATATTTGCTTAAATCCAGATCTACAAGTACCTACTTATTTTAGTTTCTTAAGGTTATGCATGGGCTATCCCTGATACGTGATTCTGATGATTCCCATTGGGTAAAACAGCTGTTTATCACATTAGGTTTGGTAGGTGAATGGATACCTCAAGAAATAATAAAGGGTATCTTTTGTAATTTGACTGTTCCGCTTAGGATTGTTGTGATTCTCAGATTATAAAATAAATAAATAAATAAAATAAATATCGACTTTATTCTCCAAATAAACAAATGCAAAAAAAAAATAAAAATATTATTAAAAATTCTGGAGGTGGCGAAGTTTAGCCAAGGCTACTCATACTTAACCACAGCAAAAAAACAAGATGGTACTAAATACATTATAAAATAAAATATTATACCTAAAGAAAATGGAAATAAAAGAATATTATAAAAAAGAGCACACAGAAGGGAACGCACTACTATTAAATAACAAAACAAGAGAAAGAAAAAGAATCAATTAGTAGCTGCAATTATTAAATTTGTAGTATAAATAGATATTTTTTAAAATGAATTTTAAACGAATTAATTGCTTTTTCTTTAAGAAAATCTGGGATTGAATTATAAAGTGATACTGCATTATATGTGAAACATCTAGTAAACATGGCAGAATAATGATGAGGCATAGTCAAATAACTTGTATTTATTATATTAACTTTATGAATATCACTTCTAGGAATAAACTTTTGCTTTAAAATAATGGAAGGTTGCGGCGACATTAAAGACCGATGTCGTACGCATAGAAACAAAATAAATTTGTCTTTTTCTGTGAAATATGTAATGTTGGCTGCCTAAATTTCAGGAAAAACAGCACTTTTTAAATTATGAGTTTAAAGAATATGAGAAAGTATTTTGAGCAACAAATGTTATAATTAGTAAGAAAATAGAAAAAAGAATGGGGTAAGCTATTTTTAAATTACATCACAATGCATTATCATAAAAAATTTAAGCAAATTACAAAGCACTACTCTACTTTTGTGCATATCAAGACAACTTTTCATTGCTTGTTTTTAGTAATTTAGAAATAGATTTAGGAAACGAAACTTACTTATCTGATTCTTCATTTTATTTATAATAATTATTGACTGCAAGAAATACGTTTCTTCTTGAACTTTACTCAAAACCTATAATTTAGTCCTTCCTGGCACAAAATGATGAAAAAAAAAAGGTATTCTGTTATACCGGCATTTTAAAAAAAGTGATGGTTGACAAGTAACATTGTCAGATTTTAATGAATTTTTAGAAACTCGTACAAATTTAAATATTTGCAGCTGCAAATTTCATAATAATTAAAACTTTTGTAACTATGATGATTGAGATGGTCATTTAATATTTGTCTATTTGTAGTAAGTAAGTACTCGTTCGTAAAATTCTTTATGAATCATTCCTTTTTTCCTGTTTTAGTTTAACAAGAATTGAAAGGAAAACCTTAAGACTTAGAATTATCATAGTCAAAAGATAAAAGCATATGCCAATTGAATAAAGAATTACTTAAGAGGTATTTTTGACGAAGGGGAGCAATTACCTCAAACCTCATTATCAATTTTTTAAAGCCTAAATGAAGCTAAGACTGACAACGTTTGTGTAAGCTACGCTGTGCTAATTGTTTGCTTGTCCACAGGCTTGTGTAGTGTATAAATAATTACAAATACAAACCAAAAATCCATACAGTAATTCCACGATTAAACGAATTATTTAGAAGAATTTCACAAAGACACTAAGACACAGTTTAATTCGGTTTAACAAAACTTTGCTCATATACAAGAAAGACAAGAAACAACTAAAGCAAAACAACAAATAGGTAGCATTTTTGCAGATAATTATTATTCTATTATTAATTTAACTTTTTAGGTTAATTTTAATCTTCATGTCAGAATTCAGATTTTTACCTTTCGTTGTACGTACCGAAATTATCCGACTGCATTGTATTGACTATGCGCACGGTGGTTGCGCATTTATAAGGACTCTTACTGTCCAATCAGAGCGGAGTCTGACGAGAATAAAAGCCAATTAGATCAGCACAATAACACATGCTTTGTTTAAAATTACCCGCGGTTATTATGATGGCATAAAAAATATCTCTTATGTTCGATGGAGTCAAGTCAACAGTCCAATATACTAATTTATCGTTACATTTAGGGCGGACATTAGCTGTAACTCTTAAGGCATTTCCTCATTAAATTAAAATGAACAATATATTTTAAATACATTGTATGATTTTATATAAAATAAACTAATTTAAAGAAAAAAAATTATTCTTTTTTCAAAAACTCATAACGAACTTTTTTTCCAAAACTACAAACCGAATTTTTATAGATATTTTATAAACGTTGAGAAAATAATATACTATTTATTTTATTAACTTCTTGGTAGGTACATGCATAAAAAAATAACAAAAACAGAAACGGCCGTTATAGAAATTTTGTGTTTGATCCTGTATATGACCTACATAATTTGACATCGACATAACCCCAAAATTTAAAAAGTGGTGCCATCTTGTATGATTTGTCCAAAGTTTTTCAGCCTAAGTTCTAAAAAGTATCACCAGGGGATTTTCATTACATCGGTCTTTAATAATTTTTGAATAAAAGTGCCCAAATGATGCTTAACACGATTGTTCATTCTAAGCCATTTTAATTCTAATATTTTATCGGAAACACTCGTATATTTTTTAAGACCAAATATTAAACGACAACATGCATTTTGCACTCGTTGTATTCTTTTAGTTCATTTCTCTAAAGGAAATGTACTTACTATTGTAATTGCAATTTCTGAAAATCGATGTTTTTTTGCAATTGCGCCTAAACGAAGCAAAATACAATACAATACTTCATGCTGTTGGAAAGATGCTACAAAAAATTCCCGATCTTCTGATACTAGAATCATATCGATAGGATCATCCACTGGGTTGTTATTAAAAAATATCACTTTTGTGTATTTTTTTAACCGTAATTTACTCAACTATGGTACTATTTAAAAGGTTCAAACTTGACATAAGTAAATACCAAAGTCTTGTGGTCCAGGTAACCTGAAGGTCAAACTGACCACTGGTCAAGATTAGAAGATATTGCATTCAAAAAAAAATCTAGCCCAAAATATTTTGTATTTTTTTTGCTTAAAAATATTCTTTTACAGAGCCCTTTGTGTTAAAAGTTTTTAAAAAAAATTCTATGTCTAGGAAAAAAGCTATGACGTTTTTAAATGTCAATGTTGCAGCATGAACAAAGCTCAAATACTACAATAGTTAGAGATCTAAAACTTGGAGGATGGATACACAAGACACAGAGGTTCAATGTCATGTTAAGGTCATACCTTTTTAATGATCAATAGGATTTTTATTATTAAAAATCTATGTTAAGTTAAATGCAAGATAAATGTAGGACATGTTTTTGAATACACACAAGGCTGTTCTTATGTTTCGGACTTACTAGGCCATCTTCAGGAAACGATTTATAGTTTGACTTCGAGTATCTCAAACATAACAATAATTAAAAGTTTTAAACTTGAAGGATGTATAACCAAAAGACAGGACTTCAGGGTCATGTCAAGGTCATATTGTTTGTAAGGTCAAGAGCATTTTTATTATTAAAAAATTATGTTCAGTTAAATGCAATGTAAATGTTGGATATGTCTTTAAAAACATAAAAGGTTGTTTTTATGTTTTGGATCTACTGGACTATCATCAGGAAACGCTTTAATCTAACAGAAAAATGAATTTATACGTAAAAAATAAACTCAAGAGTCGGATCTACCGGCCTCGACTCAGCTAGTTTTTATTGGCGTCATCTAAACAGTAATAATAAACGAAATCACAATAATTAAAATGTGACAGAACGAGGGCCTCGCACAATATTTTTCTCAAATTATGACTTAGTAAATTTCTGTTAGCATATATGAATTTAAGAAAGGTATAACATTTTTGCATTAGTTTACGAACATGTGTACGAAACCTAAGCTCATTATCAAAGATAACACCCAAATTTCGAGACTCGTCAACTACTGGCAGGGATTCTTGATTAATAACTATTTGAATCTTTTCAGAAAGAATACTTCTATTTATTTTGGACGCAAATAAAATAACTTTGGATTTTTTTGAGTTAAATTTTAAATTGTGCTAAGTTGATAATTTAAAAAGACATTCTAAATCATCATTAACCTTTTTGCACGCATCCTCTACATTGTCAGTCGTAAAGCTATACTGTAATTGAGTAGTAGTAGTAACATTTTATAATAAATAAATAAAAAGTGTCTTTATTGAGTTAGTGCCGGGCCAAACCTAGCGTTTTCGCGGAATGAGGTCGAACTGGAACGTTTTTTTAAACATAGATTTAAATAGCAAACCGCATAAGTGTGCGCTGTCTCGTTTAAAACAATGAGTTCTAAAAACGCATGCCGCAGAAACGCTTCCGCGAGGTTCTTTAGCCGCAGCATTTTAATTTTTAATTTAAGTTACAAAACAAAAACATTTGGCTTTTGGCTATTATCAAAGCTTATAACCTAAAGATCAACCCATATTAATTGATCTAACTTGCTCTATGCTACCGGCCTCAATTAAGCTAGTGTGAAATTATTTTATTGTTTTAACATTTAATTTATGTACTAGGTAGATACTACTAGGTAGATATAAAGCTGTGTCTGTGTAACAATAAAACTAATCGTGCAATATATTTAACTTCAACGAACACTTTTTTTCTTTGAACATGCTACACCTCTTATTGGATCATTAAAAACTCATTACGGCCCCACCTCTGGCAGCAGATTCGTTCAAGCTAACAACCTTGTTATCCTGCTATTAATTGAAAGCTGCCTCTATTATAATCTTCTTTTTGGATACTCGTTTTCAGTATTATCCCTTTTTAGGCTTCCTTCAAGCATATGCGAGAAAATCACTTTAAAAACTAAAATGTATGTTCGCTGTTAACTTTTTTTAAAAAAGGTTTAGGCATGCATCAACTCTTTTAAAATCAATTAATTTCTATTCAGCCAAACAATTTGCCCCGTTACTGAAAATATACGTCATTTGCTTAATTTTTCGACAGACCTTTCCCGTCGACGACCACCTTCGCGGTCGGTATACTTGGGAAACGTCAGATATGCGTCAGATTGATTTGAGTTTGATGCTGGTGGTCATCCTATTCCCAAGTATAACGACCGCGAAGGTGATCGTTGACGGAAAAAGTAGCTCTCTAAATGGCTTTTTTACATTAAAGACCAAAATTATTTTAAAAGTCATTAGGTATATCCTTTTCTGTGACACTAAAATGAATGAGAAGTAATCGGTTTTTTTTCACAACTTCTTTTAGAATAGAAGCGAGTAGACAGGCCGCTTGCTCAGTGGTCACACGATCACTGAAGTCAAGCAACGTCTGGCTAGTACTTGGATGGGTGACCACTCACAGCCTCAATCAATGCCTCATTACTGTGGACAAACTCTGTTTATGATTTAACTTCAGTTTAATAAATGTCCAATTTAAAGAAGGCTTAACATTTACATTTTTTGAGAATGGCAATTAGAGAATCATTACTGTCTTAACACTTTAACAGAGAATTGCTGTCCCGAACACCGGCCAATGATTGAAATTCGGGATTGGTGGCAACCCTGAGTTCAAAGTTATAGCCATTTTCTGGATTATTTATGCACATTTAATTTTTTTGTACAATGCAACAAATGAGGGTCTTTAAAAGTCTTTAAAGACTTTTTACTTTTTCATCCATAATAAAACATGAATATCAGTCACTGATACCAGAATACCTACTACTGGATTCCATACAACATCATGTACTTGAGATATAAAACAGCGCGGTGAATAGGTTGAAGCAAATTGTGCCCTTTGTTTGCATACTCCACTTGTTCCATTCTCTTGTACTGCACACTAAGTACAAGTTTATCAAAAATTGAAAATTAACTTTTGCTCTTAAAAGAGGCTGCTATTTTATTTAGATAGCCGCATACTGTTTTCTCGTGTATAGCTACATGCATTTAAAATGGGTCATTTGTCAAAAGCTCGTTATCATTTTCTTTTCATAACGCTTCTATTTAGATTCTTACCCTTGGCAGGTTATAGAATGTTCAATTTCTTGCATATTAGAATTAAAGTGGAGGTTTAATAATAATAATAAATCATTATTTAAAAAAAAAAAAAAAATATAATAGTATATTTTAAAATAAATCCTTAACTCAAACTAAAATAATCAGAGAAGCCGAGGCTTGTAACTGATTGTTATGTGAACTAAAACTAATTACTATTTAGGTAGTACATATTAGAAAATAAAGAGAATAAAAAAAAAGTTTTATTATAATAAGTAAATATATAGAACTATTATTCAGACAAAACTGAATTTAAATTCAAAAACAAAACCCAGATAACAGAAAAGAAAAGAAAGACAAATAATTCTGATTAAATAAAAAGTCGGTCTATGTGCAATCTTTGTTCCTACAACCAAGAGCACACTTTTTTTTTAAACGTAATAAAACCAAACAATTTCCACATTACAGGAAAATGTAAATCATTAATTAACCTATGCATATAAAAGCTGTAAAAGCGTTGACCAATTCTGGAGTTAGATTTAAAAGCATAAGCTCGATTCCCCACAGCGCCCCGAGTGTTATAAAAATGACTTAAAGAATTAACTTTAATATTTTTACAGTACCAGTCACAAATAATGGTTTTAAGGTAAATTTGTCTAATAGTGAGGAAACCAGAAATACAAAAAAGTTGGTTCGTGGAAAAGTCATAGGACTTTTTAAAAATAACCTTGATAATTTTTCTATGCAAAATACTCAGAGAACTTAAGTTTGTATCATAAACTCCTCCCCACCCTATACAGCCATATTGTAAAATAGACATCACCAAACCGAAGTAAACCATTTTGAGTGTACTAACACTTGCAACTTTGGATAGAACTTTGAAAACATAAATAAGTGATCTTAGCTTTTTGCATAGAAAATCCAAGTGATTGGTCCACCTCATAGTAGAATCAATAAAAATTCCCAGATATTTTGCCTCATATTTTAAATGTAGGTATTTTGATTTACATGTACATAGGCGAAGTTCAGGAGTGGTACAGAAAAAATTACAATCAAAGTGTGTGGTAATAACATTATATGAAGGCAGGGTACTTAAAGATTTGGCAAATGGAATAATCACTGTTTTGTCTTTGTTTAAAACTAATGAATTTGCATCCATCCAGTTTTTCGCAGCAAACAAGCCTTTTGAAACAGATATCTTAAGTAAATCCCAGCTTTCAGCGCTAAACAACAGAGCAGTATCATCTGCATATGCATAGGGTTTTCCAATGCCATTAAGTTCTAGAAAATCATTGATGTAACAAAGGAATAAAATTGGCCCCAAAACAGGTCCCTGTGGGACTCCTCTAGTAATTGGTAGGAATGAGCTCAAAGAAGACCCAATTCTAACCCCTTGACGCCGATTATCTAAATAACTTCCAGGTAACTCCAGAGCCAATCCTCTTATGCCAAGCCTTTCCAATTTGCATAGAAGTTCACTGTGTGGTACCATGTCGAATGCCTTTGACAAATCTAAGAATACTGCCATTGTAGGAGTTCCAGAATCCATGAGTTGATACACTTTCCCAACCAGTGATTTAATAGCATCACTAGTAGACTTGTTAGGCAGAAAACCAAATTGTTTTTCCGAAAATATTTGATGTTTGTTAAAGAAGTTCAGAAGACGATTTTTTATCAATTTTTCGATGAGTTTAGAAAGACTTGGAAGAAGAGAAATGGGTCGGTAGTTCCCCATGTCTAGAGGATTTCCACTTTTGTGCAGAGGCACAATGATAGATGTTTTAAAAGACTCAGGAAACACACCACTTAGAAAAATGCCATTTAAAATATTAAGCAACGGTTCCAGTAAATATTTAGAATATCCTTTCAAGATAGAACTGCTTATTTCATCAATACCGCAGGAAAAACTGGATTTCATGCGATAGTATCTACTAGTTCATTTTCCGTGACTGCTTCAAAGAAAATTGAGTGCGGATTTGCCTTAATTTGCCCAGCATTATATTGGTTTGAGAATGGGTTAGAATTGATTTCATTCGATAATTTAGAAGTTATACCGCTAAAGAACGTATTAAAACTTTCCGAAATTATGCTAGGCTCATTAAGGACAGTACCGTTTACTAAATTCTCTTTAATAACACTCTTATTTATTTTATGGGTATTTGTGACATCTTTGGTTAGGTCCCAAACTTTCTTGGGGTTGCCACTAGCTTCTTCCAACTTGTCTTTAAAATATTGAGTTTTACTATTGGATATTAGTTTGTTTAATTGATTTTTATATTTTTTATATTCCTGAAGCAGTTGAACGTTGTTGGTATTTTTCAAATATTGACTGTACATATTATTTTTTCCCCAAATAGAAATTCCAAGAGCTTTGCTAATCCAAGGTTTTTTAGCTTTAAAAATTCTTATCGTTTTGGACATAATGAAAGGACGTCGACGCGACCGACGGATTGCGTCGTCGCGGATTTAAATTTTAGGAGGGGTCTGGCACCTAAACTAACCAATTAAATGGCTTTCTTACAGAAACCTTTAGTTTAGTGTCTAATTTTATTTTCAAATGATCAATCTTAATTAGTTGTCTACCGATTATTCAATTTACTGAATAAGTATTATGAATACAATTGATGGAACACACTTTGTTTTAAAAAACAAAAAAGGAATTTGGGAAGCATTTGTGATGAATGATAGTAATAACTTATCTCAAAATGTATAAAAGAATTTATGGGCTCATAATTCATGATCCCTAATTGATTTTGAAATCTATTTTTATTTTATATCGTGGTTTTGTTTTTGCAAAAAACATCGTTGTGTTCTATTAATGCCTCTTCTCGAATAATCTATGGACCACAATAAATTGTACACTACGAATAAAGATAAAAGAAAATCAGTGAAATTCTAACGTACGATGCGACCAATATACCTACAGATTTTTATTTTCTAAGATGCAAACACTGAAAATGCTGAAAAATGTAACAATCGTTAAAAAAAAAATATATTTTAATTCGTGTGTTTTTTTTGTTTTAGATGTAAGTTTATTCTGCTGAATGAACCATCAGGTTTGATTGTCAACTCATTGAAAATGATAGCCCCGCAATATTTTTCATTCATAGTCAACAGCCAGGGAGCGGCTTTACCACACTTAAAACGATCTCTTTTGTGCCACATGGTGCCGTCGGATTATTTTCTCCCTCTCGAACTCAAGTCTTTATATCTACTACATTAAATTGTCTTATAAATTCATGGTGACAGATTAATGACCTAAATCATGTGGTTGAATTTAAAAATTGAAATAGACGGTCTACAATGAAAGTCGGAGACTTTTCCACATAGCATTTGTAAAATTAAATAAAAACAAACAAAAAATACTGGTCTCAACGTATATCTAACAACAATCAATTAGGGCACATTTCATTATCCAAATGGTTTGTTTTTTTTTTAAGAAACACTAATGACAAAGGACATGCTTAAGTTGCATGACGTTAGCATTTGCTTGGATTGGTTTAAGACAAACAAGTAAATTTTTATATAATAATTAATAGTGATAAGAATAAACGTTTATTATTGCTGGCCATCGACCGAAGTGCCTATACATATCGCGTGAGCAAATAAACGGCCCCTAAGTAGGCTATGAACAATGTAAAATCTGTCAATAACCAATATTTTGACAATCCCCATGGCCTGCTTATGGGCCGTTTTTATTTGCTCACTCGATATAAAGCTGCAATTTACCTTATCGTTATTGCTAATCGGTACTACCGATAGGCTCTGTCTTATTGACATCAAATACTATTTTGTCCAATTTACAGAGCCGGTCTGTAATTGCCGAATAGGTGGAAGTGCAGCCAAACACAATGCTAATCCGGCGCATTCGCCATTGTCTTGTGTGTCGAAATCGAACACTTGTGTGTTAAACTTAAATAAAGACCCATTTAAACTTTACATAAATTAATGCCAGAATTAAGCTTGATTTATAGATGAATAACCTTCACTTATAGCGGATACATGACTCTTCATTTAACAATTAAAGGGTGATTTATACAACGTAACTTTTACTTTACTTCGGCGTAACTTCACTTCCACTTAACTTTACAAATTTGCCTAATTAACAGATTGCAAAGTTACGTGAAATTGGGATCAGTTAAGCGCATGTGTCTGAACTCGCGACTTCTGACTATTTACACCTGGGCGGTAATTACGAATATCGCTTCGTACAAAACCTACAAAAGAAGACCTAACAGATATCGCACGAAGCGATATTCCGTAATCACTACCTTTGACAATAAAGGTGAATATCTCATTTTGCAAATTTTACGCATAATCGGCGGGTCTGGTCTTAGTACGAATTAAAGCTAAATGAATCAGCAAAGTAGCGCTAAAGTGAAGTATAAATTTGCCAATACATTCCTATGTATTTTATTTAATTTTCGGTTAAGTTACGCCGAAGTAAAGTGAAAGTTACGTTCTATAAATCGGCCTTAATAACATTTAATTTAAAAATTAATTTAAGAAATTTACAATACCTGATTGGTTGAATTAACATTAAAATTGATGTTTCTCATTTGATAATGTCAAATATACCAATCAGCTGCTGTAGATTTCTTAAATTAAATGTAAAATCTCAAATGAAGAATCATGAATCCACTATTAGAAGTAACGTATCGTGAACTAACACAAAATTAAATAAATTATACGAAAAATGAAATCATATTTATTTAATTTTTATAGATTCAATTAACTTAACTTTACGTTCACTTATGGGTTATATGTATTTTTTAATTTCTAACTAATTTTAGCTAATTTAGGGTAAAGTAGGTATCTGTCCCCTTTTTCAGTATGCCATCTATCGGCTACTAGACCAAATTTTTAAAATTAAAAAGAAAACTGTACAACAGACATACAAGTCCATAAAACAATACGATTAATTACGATTCTAAGATTGACCGGAAAGATGTCGCTTACTGTTTTAAATTAATGCAATTGCAAACTATAAATACATTCATTTGGTTGCGTTAAGCATAGTGTTAACTGACGTTAAGTTAATTTAATTTAACTATAAGTTAAGCTTTAACGTATCGCGAATTAGCAAAAAAATTAATGAACAATACGAAAGTTAAATCCTCTTTTATAAATCAAATTTACCCAACTTAAGAGAAGCGTTAAAATTTATATTAGTTGTTCTGTTAATTTGACTAATTTCGCCTTCGTCGAGATGGCTTTTGGGCCTATGTAACTGTTTTGTACTAGTGCCATCTATCGGCAAAATACTAGGCCAAATTTTACCCTAGTTCTCATAACGCATGCTTTGAATTAGTTAAATTAATGAGCCTCTATGCACCACCAATTTGGTCACGTTAAGTTCACGTTGATTTAAGTGTCGTTATGTTAAGTCAAGTATCTTTAAATGGACCTTAATATAAATAAATAGGTATATGCTTGTTTTGTTTCCACTTTCAAAGATTCGTTTGTAGAACAATTATAAGAAAATCTAGAACGGTATCGCTAATTTAACAACTTTTTGTTTTTGTATTTCTTTTAGAGATTCTTTTCAAACCTTTTACCAATTGTATTTCTTTTTGTCGTCTCTGTAACGTTTTACGTCGTAATTAAATCTTAAATGAAAACACAAATCTAAGAATTCGTACATTCCTACTTGGATTAAAAAAAGTTTTTGTTCTTCTTTGAGAATTGTACAAAAGGGTTAGTTTGTTAGAGTCGTTTTATTTTATCCTAGAAGTTTCTTGTCGATTACACTAAATTAAAATACACCCGGAATGATTTCTATGCATATTTAAACATCCATTTTTAAAAAAAATATATCTAAATTCGCCAAATTAGCTACTGACAAGCTTGCCGAATTTATGTAGATCATGTTTAATTAAATATTATTATTCTATACCATTTGCGTTATTTATTGCTGCTAGAATCACAGAATGATCTTTATGCCTGTGTTGAAAAAATGTCATTGCTTATTATGAAGATATACACAGTAAAAAGATTATTTAATAAATTTTAATTTTTTTTTTTCGTCTTTTTACACTTGAACTTAGGTTACTAAACATAAAACAGAGTTAAATTTTTGTCGTCCCCTATGTTTTACAGCTCCATTAACACTCCTTTCAAAATGGCATGGTTTTGCGGTAAATATATAAGCCATTAAGGCGGTGTTTCCACAGGGGTATCTTACAACCGTATTTAAATATTTATAAACTGGTAAAACAGTGCTGTGTGGGTATCATTAATTCTAAGCAGAATAAACCATTAGGTTATACAAATTACAATGTATGTAGCACATGAGGTTGGAGATCGCCTGCCCACCCGGAATAAGGAGACAGCTTACAATACCTTTTACAGGTTGATGGAGTTTTATAGCAGCTATATTAATTTTCTCTGCACTTAAAAAATACATACAAATTGAAATGCTTAGGTAAAGCTTTAAAAATGAACATTGGATAAACCAAATTTTATCAATGTAAACTTAATTTACTTAAGAACATTAGATCCATCCTCGTATGTTATTATAAAAACGTTGTTCGGATTTTCCTTTGTGCTTTACATTTATCTATAAGGCCAAGGGGGTTCAATTCATAAGTCTATAATATGGCGAATGCGCCAAAAGCCGAGTTGGAAAGTAGACTGGATTATGCAGATATCGTTGCCAAAACTGTCCAGAACATGAGCTTTATTACGACTGAAAGAGAAGGTATATAATAGATTTAAATTTGGAGCCTATTTAATTCGGTTGGCTTAAATGCATGGCAAAGTATCCGGTATGTTCTCGCGCATTTTTGGCCTACTTGACCAAGCATTTGTGACGTCATGTGGTTGCTGCACAGAAATTATATTTCTATGGGTTGCTGTCACATCCACTTTGTCCGTCAGTAGAAACGTCAAAATACACAAAACAAACGTCTTCCAATACATGTCAGATTTTACTTTTATTTTATTGTTATTTAAATATATGCGAACCCTTAGTGTCCAGTTATAGAAAGGTCTGCTACCATTTATTTAAACTAAATATTATTCTACAATTATTAAAATGTATTGTTGTGTGAATACTGAACAGAAAAGCTGGTTCACAAATTCAAATATAACTAACAAACCATTTTTCAAGTTAATTCCGTTTTTTCTTTCTCCACAAGCAATATATAACCCATATTTTAGCCATGTCCACATCCTTTCGAAAACTTTAGTAATAATTAGTATTAATGTAGCTGCCTTTTGTAAGAACCAAATGGTTTCCACTTTTGAAACTCGCTACCGCACAATAAATCATCGTAAAATAGTTTATAAAAAATCACAAATTACTTCACTTAAAAACTTGTTTAAAAATAATAGTTTATACAACAATAAACAATAACAACAATAAAAACCTTTTAAATAATTTAAAACACCAAAAATTTGCTGAAATGTTTTTAAAACTGCTTGACATATAAACGTCAGATGAATAACAAGTTTGAACTAAGTGACTAGATTTAAAACGCTTCATATTTTTTATGTTTGAACATCAAAATAATAACTAGGTGACTAGATTCTTACTTTGGTTTCATACCACATGACGTCATGCGCAGAAATGAACGAATTTTATTCAAGCCTCGAGCATACCAGTGTTCTTTGCCATGCTTAAATGTATATCGCCGACCAAATCGGATTGCTCTAGGGATTGCTCATTTAATGCCAAAGTCCGATACCATCTACTAAATTTGCAAAGCTCTCCAGTATTTTCTCTAAAAAATCTTCCAAATGCTTTTTGAAATCCTAACCAGACCTCTTTTCCATTAAAAATCAACCACAGATTTACAAGCGTTCTAGAAAATGGCCCTATCATCAATCTTTTCAGTCAAGGCTGCTATCTGCTCTTCTAAATAAATTAAATAAATGAATCGTAACAATTTTTACCCAATCGGTAAATAATTTAAATGCATACTCGTAGGCAATTTTATTATAAAAGCGCCAGCCAGCGCCGCCAGCAGAATTAATTTTCACCAAACATTTTTATGGTGATCATAAACTATCTTCGTATAGCATTGGTTAAACACCACTTAAACATTTTTACTTTTCTAATTTCTTCAGCTGTTACTGTAGAGGTTTATGAGCCTGCTCTTTTGGCCCGCATTTTGCATCCTTATAACATAAATTCTCGCGGCTTCCTTTAAAGTATCTAACAGACAATTAATTTTGCACATAAAACTAATTTTCTGAGGGCATATAACTCTAACTGATTTTATTTTAATGTGTTCCAGTTATTTCCCTTATTGTTCCGATATGGAGCTCTAGGTGGCGTAAATCTTATTTAGAACTTCCGGAAAACAAATGTTCTGAATTTCCTACCGCTCCATAAAGCTTATTTATTTATACTGCGAATTGAAATATACGCATGGTTCGTTTTCGCTTCAAGGCTTTTAATATGGTGTTAGGTCATGGATAAAAAAGTAAATTGTAAGTGTTTTAAATGAAATTCTATTTTAAAATCATTCGCAGAAAAACCTATAAACTTTTATGTAAAATTAGGATAGCTTTTTCTAAAAACTAGGTAATCGAAATTACTTGTTTATTTTTACTCCTTTTACACCTAAAAGTATGTAGGGGAAATGCGCCGATTATGGCCACTTTAATGCTTCTTGCAAAATTTCATTGTTGTAAATATTAGGTACGGATTCATTTAAATGAGCCAAAAAAATTTGGAGAGCCCTCGCATAGACCAAATTTTATTTTAGTTTTTTCAATATAACTAAACATCACTTGAGGGCGTTTTGTTCGACTTCCGAAAGAAGATGCAGCCTATTAGTTTATTCAAACTATAAAATTTAAAAATTACATGCATCGGCAGACTCTTCCTCTTCTAAACAAAGCGCACCGGTACATTTCTTATAGTTTCCGTCTGTGTTGGTTAGACTGTGTCTTGTTGAAATTGTAAATAAGGGGGTCTATTATTTTTTAGTCCGTGTGAAGGATACAAATCCATATTTTTTTCTGACTAATTTGCTGTCCTTCCCTTACTCGTTAGATTAATTTGTTGACAACCAATCGTACTTACTGCCTACTGGAGTTCCTTTCATAGTTAATTTTGATTACAAAAACATTATTTCTATTTTATCTGCGCATGTTCATTTCATTTAGACGAGCTATCGCAACAAATCTTGCATTTTGCTAATTTAAGTCTTTAAAGGAAAATACCCTACACTTTCATATTCAATAATTTTCTGAAAAAAATAAACAGAACGCACTGTAGAGAAATCGTTTTGCCAACTAGAAACTATCGGTATCGACCTGCTCGTTTAATTTTCTTCCAAACACACGCGACGGGAAACTGAATTAGGTTTTCTTCGAAGGTAGCAAACGCAGAAAAAAGGTAACTTAGGTATTTTAACACCAAGAAGCTGTATAAAGGAAATGAATATATTGGACCATTCACACCTCCTCGCTTGCCATTAGGGTGCAGGAACTTTAATTAAAATATTTCTGGAAGTCGGGAAAAGTTTTTCTAAATGCGAAAACTTCTTGTCAACCTTATTAGGATGGTTTACACATTTAGCAATTAGGTGCAATTTTATTTGCCATTTTATTGGTTGCAATAACCATTTGCAATTAATTATGTAGTTAAAGTAATAAATTAATTGTTTTCTTCCACTTTAAATACAGAAAATTATTGGTTTGTATTCACTGTCTATTTACTAAATGAGATAATTGCATGATTATTAAATTAAATGTTTATCGTTTAACGATATTTACCACTTGAATTGGGCTACTTACTATTTATTTAAGAAATTAACGTAAATTGAAGAATACTACGTTTATAGGATGCCTCGTATAATAGTGCATTCACGAACTTTTATTAAGAATCATTTAAAGTAATCAAATCTTAAAGTAATAAATTTGTCAAATAAAACAATGAGCTGCCGTCAATTTTTTGAGCTAATTATTTTAAAGTTAATTCTTAAACAAAAGATCCTTAATTTAGACTTTTTTATTGAAGATGTCCTGATTAAAAAAACAATGTAGGTATTTTTTGTTTTTAGTTGAATTTTTAACATAAAAACTTCCTGAATGAAAGTGTTAGATATCATTGGACCCTAAGACTTCGTTCACGTCTTTATTAATGGAATTAATAAGAGATAATGTGGTTCCCTTTACTATCATGGTCAGATCAGATAACTTGCTTTAGTTTAGTGGTTTTCAACTTTTAGATATTTTTCACACATTTTTCCAATTGGATGTCTTAAAGTGGCAATGTAGTCACACCTTTTTGAAGCAGTTTTGTTTTCTTATAGGTAATTTAATAGATTAAAAGATCATCATTAACATTATTCTATAAAATTAGATTAATAATAGATTGTTTGGTACAAACCAAATCATTAATTCTTATTCCTATTCAACAATTTTATGGGTAGGTAAATTATTTACATCACATTCATCTTATGGCAATCAATTAAGTTCCTAGTGGTTTTGGTTGAGCCAACTATTAAATATTCATAGTTAAGTTACCGTTTATAATTGAGCTGGAAGTTGCCAAACTTGCCTACACACTGTGGAGGGAAACCTTTTCTCTATCATCTTAAAATTTATCCATATCCCTAACCCTTAAATATCAACCATGACCATCCACACCATCTTGGATTTAATGTTTACTTTGCAGAGAAGGACGATGCAAAAGAGACAAAGTATGTTTAAATTTTCAAAGGCATAGTAGAAATAAGGACAAATTTAACGTTAACTGCAAGTTATTGAAGTTATTACAGGGCTTTAGGATTAGGGGAAACAAAAAAGGAGCATGAGATGAGGATATTAACCTGGAGCTTTTAACGAGTAAGTAAGTTCTCGGCATTATTGTTGGAACACTTTGATAATGCTTTTTAACTAGGAAGGTAGGTACTAAGCAACACAATTATTAAGACCTTTAATAGTTGTGATAACTTATTGTGCATAAAACGTCACATGAAATTGCATATGTTATAGTGTAAAATTCAAAGTAAAACCGAGAAACTATGATAAAACATAGGATAATAAGAGAAGGAAACAGGAAAATGCTCGACTGCATTGCAAAACATATTGTTAGAAACTCCAAATATGTCTGGTTCATGCCATTTTAGTTTATGAAATGTTTGGTATGGTGTATTATGCCAGAAAGCAAGAATGGCAATAAATTGGCTGTTCTTTGTCGGTATAATAAGTATATATATGTATAGTTAGTTACTAAGTAATGATTTTTAGCTTTGTCATACCTGCATATTCTTATACCTAATTCTTTTTAAGGAACAGTTCTATTCACCTTTTCCGTTCGTACCGAACCGAAGTCACCGGTCGACACATCTCAGAAGCCGTCAGATTGACTCATTTATTTCTGACGTATTTGGACGTCTGGTCTGAGATGCGTCGACCGGCGACTTCGGTACAAACGGAAAGGGTGAATATTGGTCTTCCTCTTTATAAAGCAATGAGCTTCTTTTGAAATATTTATTCTGGAAACTCCCGGTGGGACACCCTTTACACCTAACCATATCTTATAAAGGTTCTTGTAAAATTTAGTGTGGACAAGGACGAATATGATTATACATATTAAACAATTAACAATAAAGCATTTTTACAGGGAGGGAAAGTGTTGAGGTGTTTAAAACCAAGAAAGTACATTCAGCAGAGTGGCGCAGTGGAAGCGTGCTGGGCCCATAACCCAGAGGTCCGTGGATCGAAACCACGCTCTGCTAAAATCCTTTTTTAGTATTTTTACACTATTAAATTACACCCTTGATTACACCGTAATACACCATATTAGTGTGACGTCACTGAAGCTAAAACAGCCAATCGGTTTCATGGCCTTGACGTTTTGACAAATACACTTGTCGCTAAAATGAAAATTACGAGAATTACTTTATGACTCGTAGTCACTAAAACCATGGAAACTTGCTTCAGTCAATTCATGGCAAATATGGCAAATGTAGATACACAGATAGTAACTTTAAGCATAAAGGGTTGCTATGCTCGTTGCTATGCATTAATAGGGGTCATTAATCAACGATTTGGAGTTGGCACGCAAATTAAAACATTGTATGTGACCTTATATGGGTTTTTCGTTTTTTTGGTTTTTTTAAAAGAAAATAATATTCTTTATAATAAAAAAAATTAAAATTTGAGTATTTTTATTTTTTTTTTGAGAGCAAAAACACAAATGAAAAATAATTGTAACTGAATAAGCCCTCAGTTCTACAGTAAAAAGATTGTATAATCCTTTAATTTACGTAAAATTTGGCTGTAGAACATTGTATGGTACGTACCTATAAAACTTTCTGTTTTTTTTTTAATTGTAAAATACTTTACAATGTCTTTGCACAAAATAGTTCATCGTTTTAAAAAATTATAAAGTTGTTTACAATGTTTTTGTCCAAAATAAAGTTAACTTAAAGCAGTTACAAATAATACCAGTTATTTTCATTTTCGATAAAAATTTTCGACTAATATTTAAAAATTATTTATTTGAAGCAACTTTTTATAATAATGTTTTAAATTTCGAAATGAAAGATCTGTTTTTAGGGTAATTCTAAGGTAGTTTAGATACCTTAGGTATCTTACCATTTTTTTCTATGAAATAATTTCAACTTTATTTATTGTAATATGCAAATTTTCGGTCAAAAAAATGGTAAAGATGTCATACAATGATTTTATCCTATAAACAATTACGTACCAAAATTGTAAATACGTAAAAATAAGGAAGATTCAGTTTTTTTGTATAATTGGAGTACTAAATTCGAAGAACATTTAATTTTTGATTATAAAAATAAATTATTGTTTCAAAACTGCAAACCAATACCAAGACGATTTAAAGTTTGTCAAATTTTCAAACGCCATTTTCTCGAAACTATCATTTGTTGGTTACAATGTTTTGATTTGCGTGCGACGAATGTTAAAGACATTTATTAACGGACCCCATAAATAATGTGCGAAAAAATGTTTTTTAGTTTTTTTCTTATGGCTAGAGCAGATTTGTTACCAAATTATCGTTAAATAAAGTTATCTGACGGACAGACAGTCATGCTAAAATTTAGAAAGATTGTTAGAATTAACCGACAAAATCTATAGCCACTTCTATTTTAAAAGTATAGGTATTATTAATATTCGATTGAGTTTATTTTAGCCAACCAAATTAAAGCTTAAATTCAAGTTAATTAAACACCTAGAACTTTATTAGCAAACATACCTATCTACTGACTGTTAACCTCGTTTTTTTTTTATTTTAAAAAAGTTGGCAGACAAAATTTTAATGCATATGAAATTCAATAAACAGAAATGTTGGCTTTGGCTAAAAAACAAAAACAAAATATGCAGATGTTTTTTACATTTTAATACATTCAGTTCAGCGGGCTTTATTATCATCGTTGGCCGAGTCAAACAAAATGCAAAGTATAAAAAGTTTGCTTTTAATTGTACCTATCTTTACATTGTACTTTCATTTAATTGTTCCTCGGGGGAAGCAGTAATGCAATGTAGAAAGGCTCTCTGGCATTGTCTAGGTTTTAATTCTTCAAACTGTATTATTTCATTTGCTTGTAACGCAACTGAGATGATAATGAAATTGGAAGGTTTTTTATTTTAAATGATTGCAATGCTTTTAAAGATAATTTACCTTGAAAGAGTTATAAAAAACAACAATTCAGAGCATTTCTCTTTGTAATTAACTGCTTTATAGAGACTGCGTTTTTTTGGACTATACTAGCCTTGTTTTGAGTTATTAGCAAACCGATTTTTTTAATGACTTCTGAAGTGACCTGTACTTGCCACTGGTAAAATAATGATAAGCTTTAATAAAAAAGTAAAAATTGATTTGTAATAAAATACCTAGAAATTTTCTAAAAAAATAAAATAAATGTTAACTCAAAAACAAATAGTATATATCGTGTCCCGTAAAATGCGCACGAGCCTATTACTTTCTAGGTATATTTTGTACATAATTGAAATTATAGTGGCTGTTTTAGGAGACTTTTAGCCTTTTTTTACATGCATTTACAAAAATGCATGACTCGTTTTAAGCGGAAATTACATTAAAAAAAAAAATTTAAATAAAAAACCTTTGCAAATACCAAGTTCAAAAGCATAGGTAATCTTTGTATTTCAAATGTAATTTCATTTATTACTTTTATTGTTGTATTTCCGGCTTTCGTACCTAGCTTTTATATCAGGTGTTTTATTTCACACGATAGCTTATTGCGACAAATAAGTTTGTTTGCAATATAAAATTGATTTGTCTTTTTTTAGTACATAACTATACCTTTTTTTTTACCATTTTGGTGGTTTTAGCATTTTAACATAAATGACTAAATTTACCTTAATTATTAAAAAAGTTATTGAATGGGTATCTCTAGCTTTAGTAAAACAAAGGATCTAGTTAACCCGCTTTACTTGCTAGTTTTATCCAAAAGTAATACTATTAAATCGTTCCCCAAACCTACATAAAGGTAAGTTGTTACGTTTCTGTACATACGCATTTAGGCAGTGATGGTGGAGATAACCGTAATTGGTGTCTGGTATAAAATCTGAAGAGCCTTGTAATCCAATAATCCCGTCCTAAATTATGCCTTAAAGCTCAAGCCAAACCTAAAACCTGATAAATATTTTAAAGTCCAACCACGTGAGTCAAAGTTGGGGTTGTTGTTAATGGTTAAAATAAGACATATCCGAGGAATGGCTGACCACAATAGACATTTTTTTTCGATTTGGATAAATGTTTAAAAAGAGGGTTTGTGCATTCCAATTGTATTTTTTTTTAATTGAGGAATTATTTTACTTTGTTTTACGAAAATAAGTACGAAAACCAATATTTGTCAGGGCAACTAAGACGTTCATTCTTGCATCAACAAACAAGTTTAACCCCAAGTCAATGAAATTTACCGGTGCAAATCATATTTCGCTTCGTGCGACTTTACCAACTTAGCATAAGTTAGCCAAAACCACCAAGTCTTACTACAAACAAAATAACAAATGGTAAATTACGTTGTGCATTATTTATCATGTGCATAATGTAGCATTCAATAGTTTAACTATTCCAGAAGTTTCTTTTCTAAAGTACATTGTTAGAATTACCAACTTACAGGGGTACTTTAAGGTAAAATTAGAATCGTTATGGTTGTCTATCATAGTAGTTATACTTTTAATTTAAAAGCAAAGAGCACGCCGCGCGCCATCGCCATGAGTTTCCAAATTATGTTTTTTCCTCCCTAGTTCTTCCATTGAACATAATTCCTTTTACTAATAGACCCAAAAAATGTATCCTTTTCGTCTGCAACGAATCAATTCGATAAAATTTTGTATGCATCGATCGTGCTAAAATAAATTTGATTAAGAATCAATTTCGTCAAAAAGTATAGCTGCTATGAGCTCTTATTTACGGTTTATGACGATTGCCAATCTAATTCCCTTTTTCCAAGTTATCACTTCTCGTGCAGTCGGAGATACATGTTTCCATATCATAGGTAATAGGTACGTACCCGTATATAGCATACATTTACATACAAATTGCATTTTAAGTAGGCAATATAAGAAGCAGACCTGCGAGCAAATGTGTTTTATAAGTTTTCTTTGAAATTATTCAATGCTGATGCTGCATTTCAAATATATTGAATAAATTGAAAATCTGATTGGTAAACATATTTGAAAAAATATGTAAAACCATATTTTTCCTTTAACTTATGCCTTAACGTCAGGTTGGTACATTTAGATTTGCCCTAATAAAATGTATCTGTACTGGGGATTATTTTTTGATCAGCAAATTTTATTTTTTTAGTTAGGGAGTATTTTTTATCGTCAGGTGGTCACTGTTGAGAAAACAAATTTCCAAGAAAATTTAAAACAGCCTTCCAAATAGCCAAAAAAGTTATCATCTTATGGTTAGTCATGTTTTCATTTTTTGCAAAGTAACACATTTTATCAATTTACATTTTTTATATCCACGTATCATTGTTATCCAACTTGGTAAAAACGTAACCTCTTTATAGGGGTTTTTACAACCGTATCGAAAATGTGCTTCTTTTACAGATGGCGACAAAACAAAATAAATATAGGGCATGCAAAGATACTAGCAGCACAGTGTAGAAAATTGCTAGAGCCCAACGACGTCTATAAACTTAAAACTCTAAAATCCGCTCAGGTCTTAAAAAGAAAATACGGTTGGGGTGATATTTCACTCAATCTGTATTTTTCATTTTCAGACTTGGGTTTTGTAAATGAAAATAAATAGTTTAAATAAATAGAGATCGAGACTATTTTTTTAATAATTTATCAAATATTATAGTAAGAATGTAATTAGAATAAAAAAGACATTATTTGAATATTTCTGAGGCATAATTTTTATTAAGATGCCTGATTTTAGCTAAAAACCTTTAAGAATATTTTTTGTGTGCAATTATAACACGGCTATTTAGTTAGGGAAAGGACACAACTTTTGAATAGGGTCCAGTCTGAAGCCAATAGTCCATGACTCTTACTCTGTAGCTTCCTAGAGTAGTCTCACAGGTGACATTATCTGAAAATAAAAATCATAATTGTACAATAAAACAGTTGTAAAAACATTATTCTACGGACCCAGATTCAGAACATACTTTTTCGCCGTCGTAGAGAGTTTTTTTTTAAGAATAAAGAAAAAATAAAAATGGGTCTGTACCTTTGTTTTTTTAAACACAACACATAATATTAGAATAGTGTTAATGCATATAAAATTAAAGCGACCATATCTGCTGCACTTCATGAGAGGAGAGCCGGAGAGCGTAAAAACTTAGTAATTAGTTCATGCTCGAAACACGACCAAAAAATCATAAATTGACACAAATGTCAATTATCTTCCAAGATAATCTATTAAATTTTATATAAATTTTTTACAATTTCTACAAAACAATATTTAAAAAATACAAAAACATACATTTTTTTATATACTATAGTATCTAATGGAAAATCAACGCAATTCTAAAATAGAAAACGTCAAAGTTTATCTAAGACTGCGACCAACATTATCTCATGAGACCAAGAACAAAAAGGAACTGATTCAAATAGACGAGACTGATAGTATTATAACACTTTACAAGCCACCAAAACCAGCCCCTTTCAAAACGTACCAATTTGATCGAATTTTTACGGAAGAAGCAGAACAAACTGATATTTACAAATCCATTGCTGCGCCAATTGTGGACACCGTTCTTAAAGGTTTCAATGGAACGATTTTTGCATATGGACAAACCGGAAGTGGTAAAACGTATACCATGGTTGGAAAATTACAACAATCTGAGTTTTATGGAATTATCCCAAGCGCATTCTCACACTTGTTCCAGCAAATACTTAAATCAGCTGACACAAAGTCGTTCTTGGTAACTGCAACATATTTGGAAATTTATAATGAGAATATCATTGACTTACTCGGGGATAAAACCAACGCGAAGTTATCAATTCACGAACGAAAAAACTCCGATATTTATGTTAAAGGTTTATCGAGTTATACAGTGAGTAATGAAAAAGATATAATGACCCTTTTCGCAAGAGGGAATAAAAACAGAACCACAAAAGCTACCATGATGAACACCGAAAGCTCGCGGTCGCATGCAATTTTTACAATCGTTGTTGAGTCTAAAGACGACGGAGAGTGCGTACGTGTTGGTAAACTAAATTTTGTAGACTTAGCTGGATCAGAACGAGTTAGTCGCTCAAAAGTGACTGGCGTGGACTTACGAGACGCTGGAAGCATAAACTTGTCTCTATCAGCTCTGGGAAATGTTATTTCAAGTCTTGTTGACGAAAAGTCGTCACACATTCCATATAGAAATTCCAAACTCACAAGATTGCTGCAAGACTCTTTGGGGGGTAATTCAAAAACAGTAATGATTGCAAATATCAGCCCAAACGAAGTAGATTTTGACGAAAGCTTTTGCACAATACGTTACGCTGCAAGGGTTAAAGAAATTAGAAACTTTGTTAAACTCAACGTACATGAATCAAGCATAATTCAGACTTTTGAAAAAGAATTGGCCACTCTGCGTGAACAAGTTGCTGAATTGGAGCTTAGACAACAAGAAAAGCAAAACCGGAAACAGCAATTAAAAGCAAACGTTCAATTGGAAAGACAAAAAGAAATGGAAAAAGAAATAAAAAAAACAGAAGACCAGCGACAATATTTACTTCTCCAAATATGCGCAATACAGAGGAAAATTATAATTGGCGGGGAAAACGTATTTGAACTTGTTAAAAAACAAAGCAGTGAACTTGAAAGTACGAAACTTGCCTTAGTATCAATTGATCAAACCAATGACAATCTTGAAAATGTGCTCAGCAGAAAAAGCGCGGAGAATATAGAACTAAGGGAAAATTGCTCAACATTGCAAGAAGAAAGCGAAGAATTGGATCAAAAAATAAAGAAAGCTGAACTATTAATTCAAAAAGCACAATCAGAGTTGCATCGTCGACAAAGAAAGCATCAATTTAATTTAATCAAAAAAACTAAAAAGCAACGCGAGCTACAAAAAAATCTTTCCCTGCAAGCTCATATAATTGAGAACTACATTCCAGATACGCATTTGAACAAAATTGAAAATCAAATTCTCTGGAATAAGGAAAGTTCTGAGTTTATTTTAAAACATGTAGCAAGTGCAGGAAATAACTCAAAAAGATTAAAAAATGTATCAAAAAGGTGGTTATCTATTTTATAAGTATTGTATTATTTTATTTTTAAAATTTTATTTACTTATCTTACCTACTTTACTTTTAGTTTTTAGTTAATAAATTTATGAAACAAAATAAAAATTTTATTAATTTAGGTTCGTTATTTTAAAGTCCTGATGGTGATGACATAATTGATGGCAAAATAAATTGCGCAACAATAATTTATCGATCTCAAATTTTTGTTTTAAATATACTGTTGATTTTTTTAAAGTTTTTCGGTTAGGAATTTAAAAAAAAATCGCACAATGTTAAGTCTGCCCGTTCTACATTTTTTTCAAATCCTTTTGGCAGGAATTAATTTTGTTTTGCTTAATTAACCTAAACTAAACCCTAGTATTTAAATTTTATTTAAGATAATAATAAAACTTACCGTCTAAATTTGGAGCATAGTGATAAGATAAAAATATGGTATCCTTTGCATGAATCTTTTTATATCCGTTAGAGTAACATGACGACTTAAACTCTATTTCGTAAGTTTTCACACATCTGAAACAATGACTTAATTGAAATATGCTTTTCTTAGTATTTGTTAGTATTTAAAAAAAATAGAATATTTTAATTTGTAAAAAATAGGCTGGATGTACTTACATACATCAACGTGTACACTTGTTAATTTGTTAATTTTTGTATTCAAAAGGGCAAGGTCATAAATAAGACCTTGTACCATTACAATGACTCACCATTTTATGTGTGTTTTATAAATTTATTTAGGAAGATAGTTATGATAGTATATGTATTATTGTGTAATATTCAAGTACATGTGCATCATGATAAAAATAATACAACGATTTGTAAATAAAGTACTTATAGACATCAGTTAAGATAACTAAATCAGTTAAATACAAATAAAAATACAAAATTTATTCAGTGTGCGTGGGTAAAATATCTAAAAATGGAGATTATTACAAAAATATTTTGCATTTTGGTGCTTTTAAAATGTTACATGCATAATGTAGAAAGTGCAAAGATTTTAGCAATATTTCAAGTTCCTAGTAAAAGTCATCACATCCTTGGAAGTGCCCTACTTAAAGAATTGGCCAAACGTGGACACGATGTTACAATGATTAGTCCCTTTCCTTTTAAAAAACCAATAAAAAATTACCGAGATATAAATTTGGAAGAAATGCACAAGTTTAAGGAAGGTGCGTATTTGCTTATTAAAGGGGGAGTTCCAATAACCTAACCGGTTAATGTTATAAATTCAAAATGATTTGGGAAAATCAAAAAAGAGAAATCAATTTTAGCATAATTCGACTTCTATTTAATGCTGTTACCAAATCCACCGCATTAACTATAAATACATTTTAGATCATATGATGCCACTTATGAGTCCTAATATTTCCACGCTTCAGATGTTTAGGAAGATTAGTACAATCGGCCAACTTTTAAATGATGTAGTCTGGAGTAACAAAGGTGTGCAAGACCTTTTAAAAAGTGGGGAACAATTTGACGCTATAATATTAGTTCCAATGTTCTATGAAAGTTTTATTGGTATGGCCCATCATTTTAATACATCTGCAGTTATACTTTTTAGTCCCGTAGGACGATTTCCAAACGTTAATAAGTAAGTTTTTTCTTAAAATTGATCATCAGGGATATATTTCCTTCCAAATTTTTATTAGTTTTTATTTTAAAATACACTTACTTAAATGTAAGTTTTTAGAGCCACTGGCAATCCTTCCGGTGTATCGTATCTCCCAAATTTATTTTTACAACTTGGTAATGGAGATGTTACACATGTTCCATTCTTTGTTCGAGTTGCAAATGTTTTAATGAGTTGCATAACATATGTGTTTCATGAAATAATTGACAATCGAATGGATGAAGTCTTACAAAAGCATTTACCAAACTCGCCTTCAATATCTGAGCTACAGAAAAATGTTTCACTAGTGTTGATGAATGGACATTTTAGTATAGATCCCCCTAAAGCTCAAGTTCCCAATATGATTTCAATTGGCGGCTTTCATGTTGGCGAGCTTAAACCTTTGCCAACAGACATTAAACAATATTTGGATAACGCAAAGGAAGGAGCTGTTTTATTTTGCTTTGGCACAAATATTGAAATAGGTTCCATTAAGGAGAAGTGGAATGCCATTATGAAAGGATTAGGCAACATTTCCCCCATAAAAGTGATATTTAAGTCAGAAGTTGATATACCCGATGCCCCTGATAACATTCTGTTTAAAAAATGGCTGCCACAAACTGATATTTTAGGTGCGCATATTATACAAATTATCCATTTAATTATTTTATTACTTTCGTAAGAAATGCTATAACCAAATTTTTTGCTAATAAATATATTCTAATCTTAGGGCATCCAAATCTAAAAGCCTTTATTACCCATGGTGGTTTTGGAGGAACAACTGAAACTATCTATCATGGGGTCCCCATTCTTGGAATTCCATTTTACGGGGATCAACGAACTAATGTAGCTGAGAATGTTAATAAAGGATTTGGAGTTCAACTTAATTACGATGACCTTACTGAAGAATCCTTTACTAAAGCTCTTAAAGAAATCTTGAATAATCCCAAGTAGGATAAGGACACTCTGATTAAAGTGTAACGCCTAACAAATTTTTAATTTTTAGGTATTCTGAGAAAATCAAAAAAACATCGATATTAATGAAAGATCAACCAATTAAACCTATGGACCACGCGATTTATTGGGTAGAGTATGTCATAAGGCATAAGGGTGCGCGTCATTTAAGGGCCGGGTCTAGTTATCAAACTTGGTATCAGTATTATTTAGTAGATGTTCTTCTATTTATTTTATTAGTGACTGCCACATTACTTTACATATCTTGTAAATTATTTAAATTAACATTTAGGGTACTTAAAAAAATGATTTTTTCAAAAAAGTTGAAAACGAACTGAATCAACTATTATTTGCGGATACTGCAGTAGTGAGAAAATAAATTGTATTTTAAAAAAAAAATGAGAATGAGATTTTAATTTAATTTTAGGACAATAGGTCTTGTTTTATTTTTTAGGCAGTTTTCACCTTTTTAATTAAAAGTAGTTTGGTTATGTTTGTCCAAAATATGAGACTTACCTGGTTTTGATATTTTCATCATTCCAAGTAAGGAGAACTTCGCTCTTGGTGACATTTGAAATTCTTAAATTAGTGACTCTCCCAGGAAGAAAAAGATTCTTTGAGCAAACGTGAACAATAAAAATACTCGGCAGCATTAAATTCAAATCAATGGTCAAAGTACTAGCTTCTACTTCTTTTGGATTATCCAACCTGTAGGGTTCCTGCAAAAAATATAAACGTGTAAGATCTGATGGAATCAAATTCAGGATTATTGCGCACAAACAAATGGACGAGAAGTAATGTAATTAAATAACATTCTAGGTAAGTACATATGCTAAACAATTTGCAAAAGATCTAAATGTTTAATTGCAACCACTACAATTTAATTACCCGATAATTACCTCATGTTGTCTCATCAAATTGCGCAAATACTTCTGCGGAAATGGTGGAGAGCCACCATCTTTCCAAATGGCAAAAGGATTGGTCCTAATATTGTCCATTCCATAAATAACATATCGACTATTGGAATCAATACCAGCCATATTAACTCTAACTGGTATTTTATTAATGTTATCTACATCTCGTCCATTGCTGTAGGCAATAATTAAAGAGGATGTGTTTTGTTTTTCATCAACGTTTTTTCCTGTGATGATACTAAATAAAGCGTTGTTCAATGTGGAATTTTCTTTGACGTAGTGAGTATTTTCACCAGCGAGTAGAGATAAGAGGGCCATGACCGAATAACAAGGCTTTTTAATAAATTGGTTGTGTGGTGGCTGAGTTAAATTCATTTGAAATCTGTAACAAAAGCGTGTTGAAACCGTATCACGAAACCTATCCGTAGGGTGTTCACCAAATAGTGAAATGTTTAAAAGTAATGTACAATGGAATGGGTAGAACCCATACAGTTTACTCTTCGCAGTTTAGTCAAGTAAAATTCGATTAATTATTTTGCTACTTTTAACAAGAATATTAAATGCAAGATATGTCTGAATTGCTCTTCACTACAAAATGGGATTAGTATGTTCGATTGTACTACTCTCCAAACTTTTTAAGAATTATAAAAATATTCAAGTTTATGAAAATTGGGAACTGAGATTACTTGAATAATAATAACTTTAAATTCAAACTTTTTATTATTGTTACCTTGTTTTGCAACAGGTTTTAACAATGTTCATACTAAAATCAGTTTTTTTAATCTACGAAAGTTCTATTAGGATTTGCGCCAAATATAGCAGTCCTTATTTGAGGAATGAGCTTGTTTGCCATAACGTCCAAACGAGCATCCAATGTATTTTCCACCTTGACTTTTCCCTTCATAGCATACATTTCCACTCCACCTGCAATATGCTTTTGCAAGTTTGTAGAGTCTATAGTCATTGAAACATCTTTTCCGGTTGCCTTTTTATACTTGGAGGCTGCTCTTCCAAACGCAGTTTGGACTTTTCCTTTGTCTTCCTCTCTGCACCGTAGCACAACATTCTTCTCATACAGAAGAAACAAACCTTGCAAAATAAGATCTTCCAAAAGCGTTGCGTACTTTTCGTTTGCCGTTATCTCTGGCAGTCTTCTTCGGCATTCCTCTATCAGATCCCGAATCAGGTCGTCACGGCTTTTTAAAAAGTTAAGACGAGCTTGATTATGCAACTGAGAGGATTGTATAAGTTTATTCATGGCTACTTGTTTTTCTTTTTTCTCGTAGTATTCCATAATTTGCTTACGTTGTTGTTGAACAAGTTTGCCTTTTTCAATATTGAATTCCTCCTCAGCTTTAGCATCAATTTCCTCTGTTTTTTCATTGGCTTCTTGCTCTATAAATGCCATCATGTGGGTGATTTGCTTTTGAACTTCAGGATCAGTTAGCATCTTTATTTTTTATGTTATTTTTAAAATTAAAACTTTTAGATAAACTTTGGCAAGTAATGTCATTTGTCACATAATAACATGATTGCTAGATCTACATTAGCTAACGCAGATAAAAGCGTGTAGTTGATCAACTTTATTTGATCAACTAAAATTAAACGTGAAAACCTTGCCATTTAATTTTAGTTGATCACATTTTTGTTTACATTGATCAACTAATGTCGCCCGATTTTAGTTGATCTGATCATTTGAACTTTGTTTAAGACTTTGGAAAAACACATTTTGTTAATCTGAAATGGCTAAGATATTTGACTCATGGCTTATTGACCTTTCCCTTTGAGGTACACCTTTCCGATATACTTGGGAATAGGATGACCATCACCATTACAATGATCCAAGGGTATCCGGAGAATTCACCACCCACAATTCACCGCCGACAATTCATCGCCCACAATTCACCGATCCACAGTTCATCGATAAGACAGTTCATCGACAAGTCAATTCATCGCCACATAATTGTTCGATGGGAGAATTCATCGCCTAGTATGAATATTAGTTTATTCAATGAACAAAATAAATAACAGAAATTTAATTACCTAGAATATTGCCTGCCACCAAAATAATTATAGATAATAATTACCTAATGATTTTATTAAAATTTCTTGGATATTTATTTACCTAGAACATTTGCAGTCTTAAATGTTCAAAAACGGAAAGGATAGAGGTAATGGAATTTTTTTACCTGGGTAAAGTCCAATATGCATACTTTTTTTTGAATTTTAGGATTTTAGACTGACTTATATGAAAGCACTGGGGGACACTTTCCACCGGGGCGACATTAGGTTAGGTAGGTTAGGTTAAGTTTTGCTGCTAAAACGAAAATATAAACAACTCTAGCTATGTCGGTGCCTAACAGTGCGTCCAAAATTGTGTGCATTACACTGAGGGACATATTACTAGGTGTCGTTCTCGGTGTTGTTATGCTAAAAATGTACCAACACATTATCAGAAAGCATTCTAGTTTAAAATCATTTCATTTAATATTCATACTAGGCGATGAATTCTCCCATCGAACAATTGTGTGGCGGTAAATTGACTTGTCAATGAATTGTCTTATCAATGAACTGTGGATCGGTGAATTGTGGGCGATGAATTATCGGCGGTGAATTGTGGGTGGTGGATTCTCCTAGACCCTGATCCGAGTAAATCAGACGCGTATTTGACGTTTCCCAAGTATAACAACCGCGAAGGTGTACCTCAACAGGAGGGGTGAATATCCATGAGGGGGACTATTTGAAATCTTGTATCTATGTTTTGTGATCTGTAGAAAAACGCCACATATGTTTAATTAATGATAGAAAAAAGTCCTTACCTAGTGAACAAAGTCCTCTGTGTAAAATAATATGGATGATAATTTAAAAAACCGTTATCGTTGCTAATTTCTTCAACTGTGATATTTTTGTTCAAAGTAAACTTTTTATAAAAATCGCACACAACTTTAACAATCATTGCTGCATATCGTACATCAGCTCGAAATTCTTCATTCGCTGACCAATTTTTATTCATGTCAGATTCACTAAAACAGAATTAAAGTTATGTAAGTATAAAACAATAATATCGGGCTTTTATTAATTTAAATTAGTTTTAAAATACAGACTCGTCTTCAGTCAACACTTATAATTGGAATTCGCGTTTGGGAAAAACATATTTTTTTTATTTATAATAAATACTCACTCATTAGCAACAGGAAGTCCCTTCAGATTGGGAAATTTTTCATGAATCTCACCAATGAGATCAAGAGAGTCAATTATGAGAACTTGTGCCCTACCGTCGCCTTTTCGGTGAAAACTGAGATATTTAATAGGACAATTTTTAAGACCAATTTTATCGCAGTATTTTAGCAAGCCCCAACACAGTTTATGATGGTCTTGCGTACGAAAAAGCCCCCCAGGCCCTCCAAAGTTGATATCACTAGAATTATCACTTAATTTGGATTTAAAAACCGCATTTAGTCCATCTGCTAATGCATTAACATATTCCAAATATTCTACAATCACATCATCAAAACCAATAGGTCTAAGTACTCCTACATAAGATTGTTAGATTTTTTCTTTAATTTACACAAAAATTTACATTCTTTTTTTTTTCTTTAATATCTTGAGATATTTGTTGAGTTAATTGGTAAAAAAACTTAAAATTAAAGTATAATAATCGAGTATTTGCATACCTGTGAGGACAAAATTAAGTTTATTATAATTTTTTAAATCTGGTTCATTCCATGATTCAAAACGCCAGGACTTTACGTTACTTATTCCATATTTTTCTACAACAAAAGACTGCAAATACATTTTTAAAAACCATTATGTTGGAAATAAAAATACCTATTAAATATACTTGACCTTCAGGCGGGGTCTATTATTTTTGCAAAAACCAATTGCGCCAAAAAGGTCTTTTTGTGCAAACTTAGTTAAGGCCAGGTGGGTTTATTTTTTTAGAAGGGCCAGGAATTAACACTTGAGTTTTTATGACGGGGGCCGACATGAGGAAACCCTTAATTTATAGTTAAATTAACTTAACGCCACTTAAAATTTTTGATACCATGGGACAACCCCATTACCGCACAATTAAATAATTTATACAAAGCTTGAAATCTCATTTGTAGATAGCTATAGGTTATATTTGGTAATTTAAATAATTTTGGCTAAATTGGGCATCTGTAACTGTTTTTCACTGCTTTGAATTGGTGAAATTAAGAAATCTAACGTGCGATCCACAAAATTTGACGTCGACTCTGGCTGTGAAACGTCAAAAATATGATAATCGACAATGTTTTAACAATGAAAAAAATTTTACAAAAACATGGCAGGAGTTAACGTCAAATTTTGTGGATCGCGCGATATAAATGCATTGCATTGGTCGCGGTAATTTAAGTGGAGTTAAGTTAATTTCATTTAACTATAAATCAAGCTTTAAGATTTTAAATATCAAAATAAATGAAAATTAGTTGAAGAAGTTTGAAGAAATAACAAACCAATATATCTGCTAACAATATCCGTACTTAAAGAATACCAAAAGTTATAATTTTTATAAAGAGACACGTTTGGAGATATTACTTGTCCCTTGTCGTTATAAGTTGTAGGCCATCCCATCCATTCAAACTGAGGTTTAAGATTATTTTTTATTAGATAATCGATCAAATCGTCCAAGTATTTGGTGTCTACTTCTCTATTTTCACTAAAAACAAAAACGATGTCGATATTAACAAAAGTTACTTGGATTTTGTGTTTCGCTGTGTATAAAGATAAAATTGTTGATTAAATATTAAGTTAGCCCCAAAAAAATAGCGATTTGAGCACTATAGTCGCAGTTGCCCACTAGCGCCATCTATCGGTACAATTTCATACTAAGCAAGTACAAGAAATTAAACTACCCTATAAAATACAGGGTGTTATTTTGTAGACTTTACTAGCATTTTGCTTAGCTATGTGCAATTCGATTTCCATGAAAATTTCTGGAGTGACCATTTAATAACTGTGCTTGCGATTGGTAAATACAAAATTTTAATTAGTTTATTACTTTTGCAGAAAAGGACAGTCATTACATTTTTCTTAGATTATTCTGGTAATATTTATATTTTTTCGAAAAAGCTTTATTATTTTACATTTAAATTAGTTTTTACATATTAATTAAGAATCTCCGTTGTTTTAAAATAAATTCATAAAGTTTCTTAAATTACCTGGCTAAAATGGCTCTTTTTTTATTTAGGCAGGCGTTGCTCTTATGACACTCATTTTTTTGACGTTATTAACAATAAATCACGATTGTCATAATTTGTCAACACAATAAGAACACAGAAAAGTTTTAAATCTGTAGCCCAGTTACCTAAGATAATTAATAAAAAAAGACTAAATCAGCCGACTATGTTAGGAAAACTTATTAAATTAATTAAATCGATTATGAAGCAATGGCAAGGTTTATTAAAAATGTAAAAAATAATTTGTGCGTAAAATAATCCAGATTTTCCGAAAAAAAATAATTATTAACATGAAAATCGATAAGTATGATAGCTAATGTCATTTTCTGCAAAACCATTAGAGCAATTAAAATATTGTATTTACCAGTCGCAAGCACAGTTATTAAATGGTCACTCCAGAAATTTTCATGGAAATCGAATTGCACATAGCTGAGCAAAACGCTAGTAAAGTCTACAAAATAACACCCTGTATAAAAAAAACAAATACTTACACAACCCGAATCAAATTAATCAACCAATGAATTCGAACATTTTTAATTCCCCTATATGGAAGTGCTCCTATCAATTTAATATTTGTTAGGACATCGTTTCTAGCAAAGTACTCAGGTAATTTTTCTTTTGGGTCAGGTGGGCTGTAAGGTAGTTTGTAAAATCATGCAAAAATAAAAAATTACCTACCAAAAGCCGGTATTTTTCCAAAAGCTTGACAGTTTAGCAATTGAAATACCATAGTCAACAAATATTTGTTGATTTAATACGAACACGAAATGTATTAATAAAAACACTAAAGCAATAAAATGCATAATGCCTAATTTTAAACATTAAAACATTAGATTATCACACCGATCCGATGGGTACTCAACAATTCATATAGTGAAACTAAAAGTTTCATTGGATTATATTAATCGTTACTAATGCAAAGTACATATGCCCACTTCGTTTATAGAAATAATGGTATTGACCGGATGGTTATCCTAAGTATAAACGTTCTAAGTTTCTCTGATTACTGTTTGTATAACAATAACTGTTTACATTTTCATTTAAATACCTAAATGTTTGTATAATAAATAAATATAAGGTGATTTATACTATTTTAAAGGCAATATATGAAATTTTGATTTACTTAGTTTAATTTAAATATTTTTGATAAATTAATAAATGACTTATAAAGGTGTGATATCGATTGATAATTTAAAAAAACCTTTAATTTTAAAGATTTCTGTTTAAATTTTAAAAAGATGGTTACCGCTAGATGCTTTTACCTTAGTTTGTTTCGCTAATAGGTACTTATTTATTAAATAACAAAAATAGAAATATACTTACATTAGTTAAATAAAACAAAAGAAAAAAATTAAGCAAAATGCTCAAAAATGTCAGGCGTATTGTTTCTTCTTGGTTTTTGAATATTTAAAAAATAGTGAGCCCTACTCACCTAACCTAAATCTTATTGTTAAAAATATCTGAAATTATTTTTGAGAAAATAAAAGTTGAATAAGATTTAAAATACAATATTTGGTAAAAATTTCATTTATTTACAATTAAATTAACAACATTTGGAATAATAACCAAAAACTGACTAGAAAATGAGCAAAGGTTTTAATCTTACAATAATTTAATTATTTACACACTAGGAAAAAAACACATTACTCCTATTTTAGGCAAGTTATTATAGGAAACTAAGTGTTGCTTACTCCAAGTGATGAATGAAGAGTGTACAAATTATTTTTTAAATAAATACAGTTAGGAATCGAAATAATTACAGCAACCGTTTGCTTCAAAATACTAAAATAGAATAGTATACAACAATATTGAGGGGAGCTGCCGGGCAAATCTTTTTCACATACTTATTTAAAAACAATATTAAAATTACTTCTTTTAGGTATTTTTGCCTTGTATAAAATACCACCAAATATTTTAAATAAAGGGTAAACTTAAAAAAGTTTAATTGACAATAAAAAATAGTGCATTCGTTCAGTCAATTGATACAAAGAACACATTTTACAGGTAATCGTAGGTAATTGTTAATTATTACATTACAGATTTACTGCACTCAATAAGTAATTGTAATTATATCGGTACTAGTACCAGTTGGTATAAAAAAAAGAAATAGTTAGCGTAGAATTGTGACGTCATAAAAAAACTGAATACTTTTTCTACCCTGCGATCCCTTATGCTAGAAAGAGATCATACCTTTATAAAAGTACTAACAAGTTAAATTACTGAATTAAAGAGTTACGCGAACAAATAATACCTTTTTAAATTTCATCCTTCTTCGAGTTCTTTACAAGGTTACCAACCTAACCAAGGTGGTTGGTTCATTTTATGAACAGGTGTAAACGTTAAATTTACAGGTAAATTAATAATAGCATAATGCCTTCGAAGTTTCTCCAAAGTTTTAGTAATCATGTATCCATTTTTGCCCATCAAAAAAGCAGCAGGAATGTGAACCTCTTCTGTTGAGTCATCATCAATCATTTCTATGAAGTATTCTTCATCAGCGTTTTCTAGATCAGTAATTATAACCGCTCGAGCTCCGGCTTTTTCGGCGATAACTGTTTTTCTTTTAAATGAGCATTCACTGTAAAAATAAACCTATGTTTACGCAATAATAATAACAGTTTTTAAGGTTTCTTAAACATTATACAAAACCAAATACAATGCAAGACTTATGTTTAACTTACCCCCTTTCAATTAAGGCAACATTTCCTTCCACATCTTCAATATTTTCAGGTTCTTCGCAGCCAAATCTTGGTAGAATCGGAACCAGAGGAACGTTTTGAATATAGAACGATTCATTCTAAAACTAGCCATTTTCATTTTGTTAGTAAAGAATAAATAAAACTTACAAAAGGTGCCCCAAAATCCTTGGCAGGTCTTGCTCGATAGGTATATTCTAATTCGACTGGATCAATAATTTCAAAAAATATATCGTTACCAATTATTTCTGCTGAAGATGAACCATCTATCAGGTGCATATTATTGGCTAAAATAAATTATCAGTAGTAAATATTGTAGTTGTGTTAATGGTAAAAACTTACGTCCAGAATTAACAAGGATTACAGCAATGCTTAATAAAATAAATAAATATATTGAGAATGTTTTTAAATTCAATTCCATCCGAAACCCCATAATTATGAATTTAATTCTGCATGGGTAAATGGCACTAGGTTATTACGGAAACTAAAAAACAAGACACATTCAGAAAAGATGTTATCTCTCAACCTTCCAAATTTTTTAATTTTCATACATAAATAATGTGGCGAGAATCATTACATCTTGAGTTTCTAGCAAAACCACGTCATTTTTGATTTTGATTATTTTGGTAGTTCAAATGTTACGTCATTAAAAGCAAACGTAGTTCATTTAAATTAACTTGTGTTGAGTTCGTTTCTTGAGCCATTTTATGATGTGAATTTCTTTTATTTCTAAATTATTTTTTCTAATTATTAATAAATCAATAATTAATAAGTAGAGTTTTACATTTTGTTTTGCCAAATATTAAATAAAAAAATAAGCTAGCTGGGAGGGCAACCGTTACAACTTTCATTATAATTTATATTTTTTTTAGGCAAACTGTATAAATTTTCAGGGCGAGTTAACCTTTTACACTCACATATGGACGCCCACGTTAAAAATTTTTCCTAGTTAGTTTATTAATAGATTTAAAAATTTTACATTACTTATTTGTTAGTTTATTATCTTTTTTTTTTTGACCCTCTATGTACATGATTAAATATAAATCTTTATAACTCTGAATTTTAGCCAAATTGGGCCTCTTTAAAAAAGTAAGGCCCTGACCAGCAGGGTTGTACACGAATACAAGTATTCGTATTCGAACACTGTATTCGAATACTTTAACAGTATTCGTTATTCGTATTCGAATACATTTTTTTCAAATGATTTTGTATTTGTATTTTTATTCGTAAAAATTCAAGTGATAGTATTCGTATTCGTAAATTTACGATTACTTTTTACGAATACATTTTTATAGTCGAACACAAACGAACAAGTTCGTTTTGCAATAATTTTAAATTTTGCGCCAAAAATCGTGGGAATTGTATTCGCAATATTGTATTCGTAGTTTTACGAATGCGAATACTTTGTATTCGTATTCGTACCCGAATACATGTTGTTTCAAATGTATTTGTATTCGTATTCGTGCTTAACATGTAGCTAAGTATTCGTATTCGAATACAAAAAAAAGTACTCGTGTACAACCCTGCTGACCAGTAAGTAGCTTTGTAGTAGTTCAAATGGTTGCATTATAAACAGCTGCTTTTATTATTGGTTGAATTTTTATAACTAAACAGAATGGCCAACCAAAACACTCTAACCTCAACAAATTTTTAAACAAGTTGTAACAAGTTTTTCTGTTATAGTTATTCGTTCGTTATTAATTGTGAAAGTGGTTCTTTTATGTTGTTTGTTTTAAGAAAAATCGTTAAAAATGGATGATCTATTAGCTGACATAGCAGCAGAGCTAGAGAACAGCTTTGAAGAAGTGCCTTCTAGTAATGAAACAAAAAACGGTACTTTTTGTTTTAAACCTAATACAGTTTTGTAAGGATTACATATTTATAGATGAAGCTAAGGCTGGACCTTCATCATCCAACGTACATTCAGCTAAGTCTGTACCAAAAACCGGATCCTTATTGGTTAGCCCCCTTCAAAGAGGGAACCCTTTACTTAAAGCGATTTCTAAGGTGCCTTGGGAATTTTTTGATATTGTTCCCGATTACGAAATGGGAAAAAACATGTGCGCACTGTTTTTATCTTTAAGATACCACAATTTAAATCCAGATTACATTCATGATAGACTGAAAAAATTGGGAAAAATGTACGAGTTGCGAGTTTTGCTGGTTCAAGTTGACATAAAAGATCCACATCACATTTTAAAAAACCTCACAAGAATCTGCATTCTAGCAGATATAACTTTAATCCTGGCCTGGAGTGCCGAAGAAGCTGGAAAAATTCTGGAAACTTATAAAATTTATGAAAATAAACCTGCTGATACCCTGATGGAAAATTCACGTGAAAAAGATGATGTAACGTCGCATCTTAAGGTTCGTAGTATTATTTTTGCTTTTTGAGTAATAACATTCGCATTTAATTGTACGTTGTCTTTTATTTTTTACAGTTAATACAAGCCCTTACATCGGTTAGATCAGTTAATAAAACTGATGCAATGACGCTTTTAAGCAAATTTAAAACGCTAGAAGGCATAATTAAAGCTTCGGAATATCAGCTCTCCGAATGCCCTGGATTTAGCACAAGAAAAGCCAAAAAACTCCATTCCGTTTTGCACGAAAAATTCTGTCGATAGCACTTAATTCCAGCATTTTTTTAAATTATAGGTAAGATTTTTATAATTACACTCTTATAATAATTATTGAACAGTTTTAAAATAACTGCAGATTTGTTTCCCTTTTATTCACTACCATCGTAGTGTTTTATTAAATTTTTATTTGGCTATTTTAAAATTGGCGCCAACATCTAGGGATTTGTGAGTTTAGAGGTTACCTGACATGCAAAGTTGTCAGATGTCATGTATTGAACAATGTCAAACTAGCCTAAGAGCTGTGTTTTCATTTTACAAAAAAAATAGTTTTTATTATAAGAAAGTAACACTGAATCTTGATTAAAATGTCGGGATTTTCCCAAGAAAACACCTATTGGAACCAGCAGCAACAAAACTATTACACCGATGACTACAATCAGTTTCAAAACCAGCAGCTAGGTAAGTGCAAATCTTACTACGTGTATAAATATGTTTCTTCACCAATATATTTCTAGATTTTAAACCATTAGAAGATTATGGCGATCAAACATATGCAGCCGACTACTCGCAAATGTACAATCCTATGGCCTATCAAGATAAATTCACAGTAGGAGAAGCCGATGAGTTTGCAGAAGAGCCCCCGTTGTTAGAGGAGCTGGAAATATACCCAGATCGTATTTTAGAAAAAGTTAAAACGGTTTTGAATCCTTTTAGAAGTCATGGACTAACAGATGATTCAGAATACTTGACGAAAGATACAGATTTAGCAGGACCAATAGCTTTTTTCCTAATTTTAGCTGTATGCTTGTTTCTTTCGGGAAATAAGGCACATTTCGGTTACGTTTATGGGGTATCAATGTTTTCTTGTCTGTTAATGTACGGTTTACTTAATTTAATGACTGCGGAAAGCGGTAAATTCACACTTACTATTGTAGGAAGTATTTTAGGATATTCAATTTTGCCCATTGTTGGTTTGGCTGCCATAGGAATATTTGTTTCATTTCAAAATATTGTTGGGATTGTTTTAGCATCTGCTGCTGTTTTGTGGACATGTTTGTCCGCTTCTAGGCTTTTTGTTGCCATTTCCGGTGACAAAGAGCAACAATTCTTGATCGGTTATCCTTGTGCTTTGTTTGCAGGAGTTTATGCATTGTTGGTGGTTTTTTAAACTATATTATTAAATATCGTTTTTGTAGTTTTTATATGTAACATTACTAGGGATCCTTCGAATTTTGATTGAACCTTTTTTTATACTACAAAACGCCACTGATACTACTTCTAAGATTTAGTTTAGACTATAATGTTGAAAGGCATTTATAAAAGTAGGCATTCCCTCTTTTCGGTCGACCTTTATTGTCTGAGCCTTTTAAATATACCTAATTTAAAATATTCTTTTTTTAAAAACACACTCAACAAAGGTTTTTACCTTATTATTGGGGAATACATTTTTTTTTATTATAAGACAGTGCTTACTTTTTCTTATGTCTCAATTTATTAAATTTAATAACCTACAACATAAGTAAATTATTTTTGAAATACTTTTTAAGGTATCATGTACATTAATATTAAGATTATTACATTTGTAAGAGACATTGTTTAAATAAATAGTGTAATACAAAAATAATATTTTAATTTCATTACTAAAGTAAAAAAAATCAAAGCACAGGTAAACTGTTGTTATAAGAAAAAAAAAACAAATCTAACAAAATTCTAGAATAAATTAAAAGAACCTTAAAGATAAAGAAGCACTTCTTCTTTGTAAACCTTCACATTTTTAAAAAAATTACAAAATGTGCATTTATACCATAGATATATGGATCATTCCCGTCGTTGACCACAATCGTGGTCGTTATACTTGGGAAAGTAAATGACCACCAGCATCACAATGATTTGTGTCAATCTGACGTTTCCCAAGTATAACGACCGCGAGGGTGGTCAACGGCGGGAAAGGTGAATACTTATGTCAATGAGTTATACATACCCTTATAAGTATTGAAGCTTTTTAATGATAAACAACTGTTTTGCTATTTTGCTCCGATGGTTTTTTGAACCTAGGCCTTGTAAAAAATAAATTAAACAGTATTCATATTTTAAATCTAATTTTATTACTTACTATCATTTATTTTAAATTGAATCTGCCCTATGTAAGAAATATTTATTTAAATTGCCCAACTTCGGTTAAGTAAGCTACAGTACTCCATGCTTAAAACTGCGCACGCACCTTGACCAAGTCAACTTACAAGAAATCTTGCTTGTGGCGGGTACGATGTAAGCAAAGCTAACCAAAACAAGAAAGTAGGAAGATTGACAAGTGAGGTGTCGGACGTAGTAGAGTTTGTTAGTAAACTTATGTTTTAAAACAATTATTGATACAAACATTAATTAAAAAAGTGATATAATACTTTATTTAGTAATTTAGTGAACAGAGTGCGAAATACTTTAGTGACATTTCCTTGGTTCTCTTGGATTATTTCTTCGAAAGCATTATTAAATGATTGATGTACTACTTTGGAGTTTGTTGGTAAGTCCTTTGATTTTGGAGTGGGTCAAGCACTCAATTACATATTAATGCAGATAGGCGAAAATATATCTTTATTCATTGAGTTATTAACATTATTTTACTTTTACTAAGACCTGTTTTTGGGACTTTTAAAACTCTGGCTTAGAACACTAATAAGTTTGCATACCTACTTATATTTCAGATTATACTTAAACGAAAATCTAAAATAATTGACCAAGATAAAAATCTATCTATCTAGTCCTACCTAAGCCCCATATAGCCCTCCTATAAACAGTGGAACCTAAAATCACGGCATATTTACGAGGTAAGGTGGTTTTTGAAGCAGGTACCTACTTAATACGTTATAGTTGCTAATTTCACTTGTTCTGAGTTCTTGAATCCAAATTAAAAGGTTCATTATTAATTTTTCCCACAAATTAAGCAGATTAAATCTACACAAAGATCCTTAATTGCTGGTAGAAGTAGAAAGCCCCTCAATAAAGTAGACAATTAAAAATAGTCAGTACATTTAGATTCTTTCGTATCCACTAGATACAAAACTAATTTTTAGTACTTTAGTAGAGTAATACAATTAACATGTACATGTTTATAAACATAAAACCAAAGGACAAAAAATTGAGTTGTTAAATATCAAAATGCATTATTGGTAATGCAAAAAGTCGATTAAAAAGCATATCTAAATCGCAGTTGGTAATTGCAAATTTCTTCACATATCATTTTGTTACAGTTCTTATGCTGCTGGTATTAAATCTAATATAATTTACCATTGCATTTTACAATTAACCATTTGCACGGTCATGCAAAAACCTTGTTTTGATTATTTGATTGCATAAGGCTCGAGACAAATTCTGACCATTTCATAATTTGCGAATTAAGCTTACTATAAATATACCATATCATTTTATAGTGTTTAAATATTATTAAGAAGAAATTGTGTGCTTTTAATATATGAAATTTTTTGAACCCATTTTTTTTTATTAAGTACACTTGTAGAACCAATGAATAGTTCTAGTTTTAAAGGGCTTTGTTGTTAGAATCTAACATCTGATGTACGATACCTAGTCAAAATTCCAATTTATTTCAACGCAGGTGTGCATCACTCATAATAGAAGTCTGTCTACCTGTAGTGAGACCTTATTTCCACAGGTGCTCCCTCCTCGTTCTTAGCTGCCCTAACTTAACACAAAACTCTTCTTGGTGCCTTCGTTCTTACCAAATAAAAATAAAGAAATCTTTGAACTGTGGACTTAATACTGGGCACAAGGTACTTAAGTTCCTTGAAAGCCCCCCTAAACCTGCTGATCAAGTAAAGAACACGCGCACATGCGAAATTCAAAAGCTTTCTGTATAATTATCTTTACTGTGTTAAATTATGTTTAATAAGCGCTTTTTTAGCTTCGTTGGGTATTTTTTGAGCTTGATAACAGCTTCCAACTCGGCTTTATTGCCACTTAATTTTGATTGCTGGAAAATCTTGTTTTAAAGAATAATGTAACATGGAAGACAGATTAAAACAAAAATATGTTGAAAATCTTCTGATGCCCTAATTTAGATTGATAATTATTGAATAATATTTACAAATCTGTTATTGATATTATGTTATTACTAAATTCTGTCGTTAGTACACAAAAAAAAAGGTGATTGCATAAAATAAAATTTGAAATATGTAAGTCAATTCAGGTCTAACTAAGCTTGCTGATATCCATATAGTAGGTAGTGTAAAAAAAATTGCATTAAAATAAAATTGGTCCATATCTGCTTTCCTAAAGAATTAATTAATATTCAATTAAGAATCGATCAAAATTTATGGTAAAAATATTTGTTGGAATTCTAAAAAAAATTAACTTGTTTATGTGTCACATCTAACGGTTTTTATTGCCCAAAACCAAATTATATAATTAAATTAAATAAATGTACCGTATACTACGGCAATCCCACCAAACAACTATGTATGTATGACATTTTAGTGTTGTCTCAGTTTTCGTCTTTCGATTTAACACAAAAATTGCATTAGAAAATTATACGTAAGGAAACGAGTTTCTTAAATGGTTTACTTTTTTTGAACCTTACCCAAACTTTTTACTTAAGAATACAGTTTTTTAGGATATACTTAGTCATTTTTATTTATTTTAATTTCCTTAGTAAAAAAAGCCCGACTAATTAATGCAATTCCTAATTTTCCGACATTTTAAATCCTGATTATAGAAATTTAATTAATTTATTAAGACGGGCGTTTCAAATTCACAAATCTTCGAATCTGTGCTCCTAGAAGCTCGTATAATGTCTACTCTACACGTAGCTTCTTGCCAGCTTCTAGAAGCTAGCTTCTTCGCTGCTACTGGAGGATTTAAATGTTTTGAGTATGCGCGCGCAAAAGAAGTTAAAATAAATCAAGCACGGTTTGATTTCTTTTAGCTTCCTTTGCGCGCGCATACCTAAAACATTTGAATCCTCCACTAGCAGCGAAGAAGCTAGCTTCTAGAAGCTACGTGTAGAGTAGACATAAGGCATCTCCTTTGAGCTCCCGCCAATTCTACTAAGTAGCACATCTACATGAGGGCCCCATCGTATATTAAAACTAAGCGTAGTTTTGAAAACTACAAAAATGGGGCAACAAACGTATTATGGTTTCATTTAAATCGGTTATTTCTTTGTATCGAAAATCTGACTTCAAAAATCATTATACTATTTTTGATTTTTTTTCGACTACAGATACATTTTTTGGTTTATATGCATTACGTGGTCTATGCCAAACCATAATACGTTTATTTACCATGGTTTTTTTAAGCTAGTAAATGATTAAAATTGCAACTTACGTTTTTCCCTAATGTAGATGTGCTAGTTCAAAGATTTAAATGTACAATGAAAAAAACCAAAGGTACTATTTTACCATATTTTTATTATTTCTTGCACTCAGTACCATTTCTATATATCACAAACATTATCCTACATATTTTTAATCATAGTTATTAATGTATTACTCCGTATTTTATTTTTACATATTTTGTTGAAATTTCGAAAATAACTGACATTTAGGAAGATGACTTTTTACGAACTTTTGAGTGCACAGAACATCATCTATGAATTTGAAACGCCCGTCTTAAAGAATTTGCCTTAAAAGGATTTTTTGAATTAAAGGAAAAAGGGGGTTCCTGTTACTTATGAGGCAATTTTTACAATTTATAAGAACTCTGAGAAGAACTCTTAGTATGGAATTTTCGCACCAATATTCCGACTTATTTTGTATCTTTGTGTATTATTTTACTCCACCTTAAACTCATTATTTTCTTTTAGGTAAACATGTAGTACTACAAGAAGGCTTTACTAAAAAGGAAAATGTCACCACCCGGAGTCATGGCACATACGATGCCGATGTCAATTGCGACGCCATCTAGGGACGCTTCAATGCCGTACACCACAACAAAAGGACTTTTAAATGAACCTGGACAAAATAATTGCTTCCTTAACAGTGCTGTTCAGGTAAGACTATTTCCTTATATTTATTTGCATTAAGTTCACATTGTTGCAAACAAAAATAGCACCGCCAAGACTGCCAAGAGTATCACAGAAACAAAGTCAAAGTTATTAGAAATTTCTTGAACGTACCTGATAAAGAAGGTTGACCAATTACCATGCAGATTAATCCCATAATTTAAAACTAAATTAGAAAATAGTTAACAGAGATAGCAAATACCCTCATTTGACAGTACCTAGTTTGCGTTTGGTCCTCAACAATAATAGAAGTCCTTTTTGTTGTAACTTATGATCAGTCTAATCAAAACTTTTGAACAGAACAAAATAATATTCCTACGCATTACGAATTTAAAAATCAAAGACCGACCAAACATTTCACAGGTTTTTTTTTAATCTGCCATAATTAAACGAAACATTTTAATTATAATGAAAGCAATACAGATTTATCTTAACGAGCTCTACTAATGTAAATGTATAATTTATTTACTCAGCAGTTCTTAGTGTACATTACCATTGTTTTTAAAACGTTGAAACTTTGAAAGTATGCCAGTTTTGTTAAAACCAAAACAAATTATGAATGTTTTTTTGTCTTATAAACGAAAGGATATTGGTCTTTGTGCTTCAATTAGTATCGATGTGCTAAAAGAACTTTAGTATTGTGGGTACACAAAAGAACCAAGCTAAGATCTGTGTGGTTTTTGCATTGATTTTTGTTGCTTTCTTGAAAGTTTTTTCGGATGCTTTTTGTGGTTACTGGTTAGGTTTAGACTTTAGTAACCATTCTTATTTATGGTGATGTAGTTTATGATATAAATAAGTAATAAAAATCTCAGTGAATAAACAAAATAAATTCGTAGTATTAACAAACTAAATGGAGTCACATAAACACGGTTATTTTTTCCTTTCCACAAATGATGTCTCTTATGTTATGCAGTTCATAACTTGCAAATAAAGCCATGAGTTGTATATTTTATAGAGTATTGACTTTACCACGTACTTTATTTTTGGAAAGATTAGAATTCAATAATGGTTAGCTTCTTGTATTTTTTTTTTGTTATTTATTCTTATCGCTTAGGTTTGATTTATGATTGGGAATCAAAATAGTTGTTTGTACTTGGTGTTTTTTCTTCAATTTTACCTGATGCTAGGTATGACAGTTTTGTAAAATTTTGCCTCGATCGCGAACATCCCTTGTTATTAAAAGATATCTTAGTCTAAAGTACATTTTGCAGCTTCGAAGATATGTTCGTTTAGTAATATTTAAACAAAGGTCTGAAACGGAAGCTCGTGCAGGACAAAAAGCAAGCACGAGCCAACGCTATAAAAACTGGCTTCAATCCGGTTTTTGAAATTAAAAAAGCTATCTTGTAAAGGTACCTACTTCTCGCTACGTAAAACTCGACAAGTTGGCTTTAACCTCCACAACTAAATACATATACTCTTGATCGAAAATCTTTGTGCTTGAGTAGAGTAAATGGCTTTCAAGTATCGTGCACTTCAATTAAGCTTTTACACACTTACTCTTCAAGATCAGGCCAAAGAATAACAAAGCGTGCTCTTATGCATTTTTTTAGTTTCTCGTACTCTAGTTTCTACTTTTACAGAGTTAGGTACCCTTGGTTTCACAAGACACTGGGACACTGTCAAATTTCTTTAGCGAAATGTGACCTTAATTTTGCCATAATTTAATCATATTCATGATGGTTGTTTCGTTGCTTATGCATATTTTACGAATACACTATATAACAAACTTCCCAAAAATCAGAAAATTAATGCCAAATTTTATTAAAGAAATTTGACAGTGTCCCAGTGTCTTGTGAAACCAAGTGTATGTTGTTTTTTTTTTCTTAAAATAAAGACCCGAAAGCTTTCCCGGAAAACTTGATGCAGATAGAGCATAATATCTAATTACATGAGAGATAATACGGTCGTTCAATATCCGATCTGGTTGTCTGTGACACTTCGCAAATCAAATTTAAAACCATTCAGCGTGCAAATCAAACTGATACGAACTCAGTTCTGATGGTAAATGGAAATCTTATGTAATTTTAGATGATTGTATCCGAATTGAGCGATACTTCTGCAATATTATTATTATAATACATATTTCTACTTTCTTGACCATTACATTTGTAAATCTAATTATATTTTCATGTGAATTTGTAGTACTTACAAATCAAAAATCTCAAAGTTATAATATACATAAATATTAAATTAGACCATCAAATTAAAATGATTTTGATTTGATGGAAAATAAATTGAATAAAACTTACTCAAGTAATCAAAATTTAATAATAAAACGAGTAATAAACCAATTCTGTGGGAGGAATCTTAATTTAATTTTATGTTAATAGATTTTAACCGTTTAGCGCACATACTAATATAAACTCATTTAGTTATGTTTTTTAAGAAAATTAGCTAAACTATAGGTTAACATGCCATCTAGCCATAATGCACGTACTTACAGCAGGTCAAAATACCTCTTTTCTAAAATAGAAGGTTAGGTTAGCTTTTTTACGTTTGTTTTGATTCAGGTTAAAAGCTGGCCGCTAGAGCGTAGCTACTTTAGCGCGCCAATCGGTCGCTTTATTTTCTGATTGCTAATTTATTTTACTTTTTAAATATTGCTATTAGTTTTTGTTTTTCATAATGCAAACTTAATTTTATTAAATTATCGGATTACCAAAAAAGAAATTAAATTAATTACATCTGCTTAAAAATAAAAACAAAGTACTTAAAATAAATAAAAAACATTTAAAATTAGTGTTTTATTATATAGAATTGTGTGAATATTTACCATTCACAGGTTATATCCCATACATTAAAAATAAAACAATAAGAACACATTAGGTTCTTTATTTTCCGGTTTAAGTTTACTATACAATACCGGTAGATACTATCATTTGTCTTACACATTAAAATCTTAAGATATTATAAAAAAATGTCTGTTGAATAAATTGTAAATTGTTATCCATATTAATGTATTAAAGACGTCATTATAATGCTGCCCTTTTTCAGAGATAAGTCAAATAGGTTTTACAGCTATACAGTCTATCTTAAACCAATCATTGGTTTATCTTTAGAAGGGTCGAATTGGAATTTTTATGATCAATTTAACTTCGCAAAACTTTTATGAAATAAGGCTGACAAGATGTATTTTCCTAAACTGTGTTCCCAAACTTATCGAACTTTAATCGCAGTTTCCTAAAAGATTACTTTTTTTTAACATTTTTTTTTAGTTATATATATGCACCCATTTTTGCTTCTGTATAATCTATAAAGTAAACTAAAAGTTTTATTATTGGTTCGTTAAAAGAATATTGTGAATTCTAATCTCCGCTAACAATTTGTTGAGTATTACCCAATTCCGCCGTTATTAAAAAACTGAAAATTCTGTTGGTAAAACTAAAAGATTTATCTCACATGTGTAAGAACATAACTTATTTATCCTTTGTTCGCCAAATCGCCTTAAGCTACCATTAGTTATGCCTTAAAGGTCAAACTTGAGGGTCAAATTCATGTAGGACAACTACAAGACTTAATGTAAATTTTTAAATGACTAGCTAAAGAGGAGATTTTCAGTATCACAAGTCATTTCGCCAAAGGCAAAGCACACTTTTTTAACGCTATGTTATAAAGAATAATAAAAAAGTCTCATTGTTATGTATCAATGCGTTGTTGAAGATATGGGTAATTGGATTTTTAAAGAGCAGTTTTAATGCCTTGTCAGATTTAAAATGCTATTTAAAGGGATATTATGCAAATGAGTCATCGAAACCAATCTCTTCGTTAATTTATTAATTTTCATTAACGCATGGATGGATTTTAAGAGGGGCCTAATTTTGAAAATGGTTGTTAATATTGGCGAGTTGTTAAAAACTTGTAGGTATTCTTAGTACTTTTAGAAAGAAATATTTTGGTCAGAGTAATAGTAAAGGACTTTCATTTAAGGATACATTTAATTAAGAATGTTTTTAGGAAAGCATGTGAAACTGTTAAAATATTTTGTATATTTAATTGCACGTTCTTTCTTTTGTTTTGTCTCATTCTTTGATTGAAGACTATGTTAAAACAAATGTCTTCCTATTTATCTTACACCACATTTCAAAGGCTTTTATTATGAAACGAATACTTTAGACAATAATTATAACGTAAGACATAAAATTGTATACTGCATTAAAATATATCTATCTAAAAGAATGTGTTATTAATAATATATTCCTGGTGCCATCTTCAAGGCACACATAAAAAAAAGAAAGCTTTATGAATATTAAATCTTATGGTATTGTTTACTGGTTTTGTAAATACTATTGCCTATCGTTTCTGTTTTTTATTTTTAAAAATTTTACTTGATTTTGGTGGTGACAAATTATTAAAGAGAAGTTTCCTTTCATGTTATAAATAATTATAGAGCAGAGCATACAAGAGCTTGGAATGTACTCAAATGCAACTTCATCCTTGAATTTAATGTAAGGTCATCCAGGCAGCAGCAAGATAATGATTAATCTAACGCTCGCTCCAATAACAGCCATCAACAATCTTCCTAACAAACTATTTCTTCATACGCATCTCCTTCTAACATCATTTCAAGCATCAGTCGCTATACGCATTAAAATCACCTATGTCGAGATTATATGCTATCGGTGCCGCATTCCATTGTAATTATCAAAACAAAAACAAAATAAAACCATGGTTTGTACAGGTAGTAAGGATGTACATCTGCAGGATGATTTTAAATCAAACATAACTTTTTTTTTGAAAATGTTAAACCAAGTTGCAAGTAAAAAAAAACGGGCCTAAGGGGGGGCAAAAAATATGGCGTTGTGCATATTGCCGCTCTCAAGCTTCGCTCTCGGTCAGGGGCTGATTTTGAGCAGATTCTCCGGTCAGAAATGTCTGTTAAGGATCCAGCATTTTGATTTTAAAACTCAACATTTTTTGAAAAAAACAAATTTTTTTAAACTCTTTACCGCTGGGTTTGTGTCGAGGCCGTCGAGGGCCCACAGCAAAAGGCCCAGTCAGGATTTTCTGACCACCTGACGCAAAATTCGCCCCTGCTCTCGGTCGATCAAACTACCCCCAGCTATACTGGAGCACTTTCCCTTTTGGTAAAAATGACAGGTTATTGTTTTTAAAAATAACTGCATGTTTACATAAGATTTTTATAAATAATTCTATTATTTTAGTGTAGGTAACAGGTTTGAAAGATTTTGTGCTATTATTAGTGTTATTATTGAATTAGACAAAACCATGAAGTTATCTGTAATTGTTTCACTAGGTATTTAAGAACCTATACCTAAGCCAACTATGAGGCCACCAACAAAGCTTATCCTAAGTAAGCATCAAATCAAAAATTACAAAATTCCTACAAACAAAATTACACTGCAAACTTTTTAAATATCCCATGTGTAATGTAAAATAACAATTATACTAGTCGGACTAGTCGGTGTTGCTGATTGCTTTGACACAGGTGTGTGCTTAGAATCTGTACCAAGAAAAGATAACCACTTTAAAAAAACACGGTAATAATTACTTTACTATACCCAGTTTACATACGGCCGAGGACAGTTATGCGATAATTATAAAATATAATTATAATTGCAAGAATGGATTTCTAGGAGTGTTGCATGCACATTTTACATGTGCATTCAAATCTGACGAGCAATGTATTGAACGAGGTATTGAAGGAACGTAGGGTAAAGTTGCCTAAGTTGGAACACATTTCTGTTTGAATTTATGTCTAACGAATAAGGACTCTTAAAAAAATAAAGCAGTACAAAAGATATATGAATTTTCTTGTAATACAAAGTACTTTATTTGGTAAAATTAAAAAATACCTACCTAATAGTCCAATTTAGGATAGTGGGTCTCCTTAATTTAACCAGTGATTTCCTTAATTGAACCGACTTGTATAACCCGAGGTATATCTCTTGAATAAAGAACTAAAAAAAGTTGCAGATAAGTAATTTACTTTGCGTAATGCTAATTATAGTAGAATAATTATTTAGATATTTGAATTTTTGCAAAATTTTGAAAGGCTCCTAAATTGGACCAATGCGAAACTCCGACTCGTGTTCAATGTTGGTCCACTTTGGGCAAATCTGCTTAAAATTGGCATGAAAGCCCATTTAGTTTTTAAGATAAAATGAATATTTGAAAGTATGGTTTGAAAGTGTTAAAATAAAAGCTTTAAAACTGTAAATTTGATTAGGATACGTTACATCAACAGTTGGCGCTACCTATGTTTTATATGCCTGAGTGGTCTGATTTAGGAGGTGGTTCTATTTATGCAACCTTACCCTACCCATTTCGAATGCTACCGAGATCTATCATACTTCTAATTAAATTTTTTGCTATCGATGAACAACATTTATTTCGTGTCAATTATTCTCAATAATAAGTTTTAATAGCATAGTAGTGTTACATACCTCTGTTTATAATTAAAAGATTACATTCTTGTGTTTTTTCAATTATATCTCTTTAATTTTATTGGGCTGATGAGGCCAAAAAAGGGCACAACTTTGACTTGACATTCTTGGGGACTTTTCTTTCAAGTTATGGTGATGCAAAAGGTTGCTTTAAAAAAGACTTCAACTATGCGTTAAGCGAGACAAATGAATTTAAACTTTTTAATTGTTTTATTTTCTTTTAACTTTTATTATATTCTTGTTTTTTTTTGGCAAATGCATGTTACGGGGTAATTCTATTTACGAGGGAGTCCTTCAGGTAAGATGCCAAGAAAATAATACAGACTATAAAGAAAATTAAACTTGTTATAGTTCAGAAGATGCTTAATTGTCTTACAACAAAGGGTCAACCGCGGGTATAACTCCATTGTTGAAATTAGCGTCATGGGTCAGTGCTTACCGGAAGCAGTAATCATAGACAGGCAAGGTGGATATTTACAATCAACCTTCTTCCGCTCGACTGTCTTATCGCAGGTTAAATAATTACTGAAGAGTTTGTCTTTTAAGGAAACTCCAGTTGGGTTTTGTTCTTTTTTGTATTGAATTTAAATGAATGGACGATGATGACTTTACTTTAAATTTTGCATTGTTATAGACAAATATATAATTTTAAAAACACGTAATTTTATTTGCATGGTTTATTAACTATTAAATTGTGAAGGTATTTAAATTAGTAACCAGAACTATGGGCCAATCGCTTTTAAAAAATTGTGATTTTTAAGGACAGAGCATCCTGTAACAGAATCGCTTATATTACGTAGAAAAGTCTATAAATTACAGTAAATTCAAATTAGTTACTTTACAAATTTCTGGCACATTTACTTGTACAAAAAAGAAGATCCCACTTTTGATGTTTTAAAAAAACGCTACCTGTTAGCAATGCCAGTTTATTAAACTAAGTAAAGAAATATTATATCATCCTCTTAGAATCATTACAACTTTCATGAAGTGTTTTTTTTGTGCCAAGTAAAATTAATCCTGTATGTTTGGATTAATTTTACTAATTTTGAAAAAATTCTATAAAACAATCACTAGTAAGCAAGAATGCGTTAAAAAAAGAAGTTGATTATCTTGTTTATGTAATAATGGGACGATTTTTTCAATTATAAATTATATTCAATGTTTTAAAATAGCGGTAAAAATTTAATAGAATCTTTAAGAAACATGCGAAATACGATGAGGTTAATAATTACAAATCACTTATGTCTTAATGATTGAATGAGCATCCAGTGTAATTTAACAATGTCCAATTTAAAATAAATAAGCAACAATAGATTGTTTTGAGGAAACTACAAAAAATTTCCTTCCTAAGATCGATAATTTTATATTACTTCTTTGCATAATTATCATCTGAGTAATACATACATAATCATTACCTTAAGGTTTTTTAAACAAAACAATCATTTATCATCATCTTAAGCTTTTCGAATAACTTCCTTGTTGTTTTTTGTAAAATCGTATGTATAACCGATTATAAAATTCCTAATACTGATGTATGCTTCGAGGAAATCATCGGAAATTGCTTGTGTAGGTATTTATCTTAATACCCATGTTATGGTAGTTTTCTAAACATTTGTTAATAATCAGTTATTAATTTATGGTAATTCTAATTAGTTTTGTCCTTCCGTCATGTTTTAATTGTTAAAAGGAGATGTATTTATTTTCTTAGTATCATCAACATCCTATGTTGTAGCATAACGGTTTCTACTCAATAAAACTTGAATATAATAGGCGTACTTACTGGCACTTATGTACATCGGGTAATAAAAATTAAATTAACGTGACACTTAAAAAATAACGAATGAGAATTCAAATTCACAGATTCGAAGATCTGCGCTCCTAGATGCTCGTAAAGTCATCTCCATTGAGCTTCTGTCAATGTTGTTTTGGAAACTAGAAAAATAGGGCTACAAACGTATTATGGTTTCATTTGAATCGGTTATTTCTTTGTGTCAAAAATCTGACTTAAAACAAAAATATTTATTATATATTAATTTAGAGTCAGATTTTCGACACAAAAAAATAACCGATTTAAATAAAACCATAATACGTTTGTAGCCCTATTTTTCTAGTTCACATCCAGATTTAGTTTTAATATACGAAGGGGCCCTTATCTAGGTGTGCTATTAAGTAGAATTGAGGGAGCTTAACGGAGATGACTTATACTAGCTTTTAGAATCACGGATCTTCGAATCTATAAATTTGAAACTCTAGCCTTAATGAAGACAGGTCATGCACTGCCACTGAAACAAAAAAAGCGTTCTACATTACTAATGCGACACACCAATGGCGACTTTTTTTACCCATTTACATTACTTAAATTTGACAACGTTCCAGTGTCTTGTGAAATCTAGTGTATAAACAAACCATGTCATTTTATTTAAGTCATACTTTATTTGAAGATTCGCAAAAAATTAAAGATCTGCATTAAATTTGAAACATTCTCTATGCTTCAGTAGTCATAGCATTAAATTTTATACGAAAGTGTAAAATTGTTAAAATTGAAGCAAAAACGAAATGAAAGAAAATAATAAAAAAAAGGCCATTCATGTGGTGAATATCCTTTTAAGAAACAAAGCTATCTTGCCTGGCAACAATTAGAATAATAATATTGAATTAATATGGTGTTATTAACAACGTATTATGTGTAAGACGGTGTGGGAATGTTTGCCAGTGCGTATCTTTTTCTTACCCCAGTCAGTGTCTCGAACTTTGAACACTAGACCATGTGAACCAACCTTTTTGATATGCTCTCTATCATGAGAATCTTAGCTATAATTTACCCTCTATGGCACTCTGTTCATGTTAGCTATCTGCTTACATTTATTAATGTAATTAATAAGTACTTACATAGACTAGGTGTTTTTTTAATTTGCGTTTTACTAGATTAATTTTCTTTATGTATCAATTTGCATTATCTTTTGACACGAATCGTATATACATCATTTCATTGTATTTGCTTGAGAGATGTTAGTAGAACAGGTGGCACCATCTATAGGCATATCCATAGATCATGTTACGTTAACATGAGATTTATTAGGTTCTTGTAGGTGTTTTTACATGGTGGCAGTTATGGCAAACGAAATAACGAATAATGATTATACTTATTACTTATACAAGATGTTTTCAAAAGTCGTGACCATGGTTTTTTGAAATATCGTATTCAGTTTTTCACATTTATCTAATCGATTGCTGGGTAATAGGTGTACCTAACTTTAGAAAATATGAAGCGTTGTCATAATTCTTTGAGCATTAAATATTTAATTTTTTTTTGTTATCCAATAAACTGGCTAACAGGTAGCGTTTTTTTTAAACATCAGAAGTGGGATGTTTTTTTTTAACAGGTAAATTGATGACTGCACAAATGAGCCATAACAATGCCATAACTTTATGAAGCAACTAATTTGAATTTAGCGTAATCCATACATTATTTCTGGTTAAAAGGTTTTTTGTCCTTGGAAAGCACATTTTAAAAGCGATTGGGCTATCATAACGTTCTGGCAGGGTTATGGCTCGTATGTGCAAAACTGTTGTTAGCTCCTATACTAGGATCACCACTTTTATCGACCATTTTAAAGTTCTAAAAGCAATAGATGGATTCACAGATCGTTAACGTAGCAATAAACAATTTATGTTTATACATATTTCTTTTTAGTTAATTAGGCAATATACTGGGCAATATACCCTACTTTTTAAAACCAAATGTTATGATCTAAAATCAGCAATGTCATTTAAAAAGCACCAATGCATTACTGTAATTTCAAACATCGTCTGCACAATTTTAATCAGTATTGTTTATACAATTTTCTAAATGCAGCCATTGTTTATTAATATTTTTATGAGTGAAATTTTAAGCTATTTTTAGATTAGTAGTTGGTATGTGTGATATGCACTAGAAATCGTGTATGAATATTAAATAAATTATTCGTTAGATTAAAATATGAAGGTATGCTCTACTTTTATTACGAGTTTCTCACATATTTTTATAATTTATTATTTTCCATTGAGGATATTGTCAATTTCTTAAAGAAAGAAGATTTGAATGAATAACATTCATGGTGATTATCACGTCTAGACAGTGTTGCATTTTAAATTTATCAATATTTCGAATTCACTTAGCAAATATTTACTCAGGTATTTAATTTTTTTACAAAACCTAAATGAAATCAGCTGTGTCAATTGAGTTTTATTGTATCTTTTTTATTTAGCCATTGTCCATTTATAGTAGAGGTGTGGAAATCAATGATTGACAATTCTTATTTTCATCTAAAATGTGACCACTGATTTAAACTGGTTGACATCGCAGAAATTCATTTTCCCATCCATGGTCAGTAGTTTTTAGTACCTTCCAAAACGTATTTGCTGACATGAAGTGGAACTGGAACTGAGGCAATTCTAAGAAAAATCATTCTATCATAAAAAGTAATGTACACTGTAGACTGTACAGTCAACATGAGTTTGCAAAAAAATATTTATTGCTTTACCTTCGATAAATCTACGAAACAATTGAACATGGGAAATGGCGACTTAATGGTCATAAAAGGAAACTTTCGCTTTTAACCTCGATGTTTGTTATAATTACAATTTTGAATTAGATTATCTCCATTATCTATATTTAAATGTTAGATGGTGGTCCTGGAGTAATTTAACCAAAAGTAATTATCTTCATTATTTAATAAATTAAGATGCAGTTTGGTGAAACTCTTTCGGAGAAATAAATAATTAAAGACATTCTTTTGTTTGTCAAATTAAGCTGCAAGGAGGTGTTTTAGTTTAAGACCTTTTTAGATATACTTAAATTGACTTAATTTTGGAGCCTTATTGGTAAATTTAACGATTAACTTAACATTTCGATGCAAAAGGAAGTTAAGAGATGTCAACTCTTTTGTTTTTAAATTTTATCTTCTTGGGTAAATATTGGTTGTTTTAATATTTACAAGGCGTGTTTTGATGTTTACCAAAACTTTTGTATGCATACAGAAATCATGAACATTTTAACAATGACACATTTTGTTCGTGTTATGAAGAAATAAACTAACAAATTGTGCTTAATTTCTGTGTTTCAACTTAACCAAATCATTTGTTGACTTTTTTTATTTAAATTCAAAATTGGATATGACAAGTTACTTCGTTGTTTTTAGTCTGATCATTAATTTGTGAAAAATATTTTATTTAACGTGTAAATTCACGCGATAAACGTTGTCATAATTTTTTTAAATTACATAATATTTATAATATTACTTTTCCAGTCCAATAAAACGGCAGATCAAACAGGTGTCGTTCCTATCTAAAAATGTCAAAAACATCATAGGAAGGATCGTTTTCTTTGTGCAAAAAAATTGATATATGCACATACGAGCCATATCCCTGCCAGAACTTATAATGGGCCAATCGCTTTTAAAATGAGCTTCCAAGAAAAAAGAACCCAGTAACCAGAATTGCTTATTACACAGAAAAAATATCACTTGATTCAAATTAGTTATTCAGAAAGTTCTGGAATTGTTATGGCTCATATGTGCACCTATCAATTTACTTATGTAAAAAAAACAATCCCACTTCTGATGTTTATAAAAAGGACACTGCCTTTTAGCAATACCAGTTAATATGATTATAATACTTTTATTCAAACGATGATTGTCTCATATGCATATTATGTAATTTTTATTTTTTGTTTGATGTAGGCACATATTTTAGAATTTAATTTTGGCTTGAAGAGTTCTTTGGTATAAAAGTAACAGTAACTCTTTGTATTACTTTCATAGGTGTTCAACAAAGCTGTAGTTTATTCACACATTGAGCATAGTCTATATCTCATTAGTAAAATGACCCCTACAGAGTACTGAGTGTGTTGAGATTGCTTTTGAAAAGAAATTAAAATTATCTCATAAAAAGAGTGTAGGTACTCCATTTATTGACAAGGCAGACACATTTGACCATGAATCATAATACACATTCCTCCGTTTATATTTTATTTTTTATATTTACGACAAACCTTGATTACATGATTAACTTATGTATTAGCCTAATCTAATTCTTTTCTTACAGCAACTAACCTATAAAATGCCCGATAGATACCTGCGCGGTATCAATAATTAGTACCTATACATTAAAAATACAACAGTATGCAAAGTGATTATGAAATAATTATGTAGTATAGGTTATTGTAATACTTAATAGGACGATAGAACAATATCAAATTAAGCAGAATATTTTCATCGTTGTAATTAGTACTCATTAGTGCCATAGTTGGTACCTATACTTTTCACTGAGTTCGTTTCATTTAATTTTAACGGTATTGCTTTTTTACAGGTTTATTGTTTTGATGAAAAATTGCTTTTAGACCAAACATTGTTTATTTGAGATAACACGGTTTTCTTCAGATATCGAAATTACGAATTAACCATTTTAAGAAAGCATTACCGTAAAACGGGCTGCTTTAAACAGCAGAGGGGTGAATTTAACCGACTATTTAAACCAGGGGCTCGTGTTTTTATTCATTTTAATATGCAGAAATACTTATCAGGTTGTTCTAATTGTTGTTACTCTTCACCATTTTACGAATCGTAATGTTCCTCTTGTTTTTTCGCAAAGCCTCAAATGGTCAGAAAATTGCTGTAATGTACGCTCTTTAAACTGTGTGTATATCTGCATTGCAAGCTGGTCCTTCAGAAGACATTTTGTTGTTTGTTGTGATAGATTAATTGCTAAAATTAAGGAATCAACATTCAATAAACAAAAAGTGGTGGTGGCGTTACGATTCCCATAGCCTCCTCCGCTTAACCCGCTAACTTCCCCATGTATTGTTAAGGTTAGGAATCAATGGCCGCCAAGTCAGTGTAACCAAGAGTTGCGACCATGAAGCTTTTAGTTTGTGGAGATCAACTGCTTTATCGGTGGTAGACAGTCTTTACAATAAACTTTTTAGTTTGTACTGTACGGTAAAATCCCTTTTGAAACGTTGATTTTAATAAACGAGCCTTTATTCTCGAGTTTGTTAAAACGCGCAAGCGACGGTTTTATAAACGAGTAAATATAGATGTTCATAAAACGTGTTACGAACTGTCTGGAATAAAAAAATGTCGATCTAAAAAAAAGTTAGCTTAGAAAAATCATTTTAGAAGTAGTAATAAATGATGTAATATTCAATAAACGTTCATGTTAAATCCAAATCCTACCTCTGCTACACTAAATACTGCCTAAATTTATAAAAATACTCCAAAAACACCTTTTTTTAGCTTCAAAGCGTTTTTCTAGCAGACTTGTTGACATCTGTAAAAACTAACACTAACAACATTTGCAATGGCTGTAATTTAAGAAATGTAAACATATACTTAATTATTCACTGTAACTTTAATTAGAATTTATTTTTATTAAAAGAAGACACAAAATTATTCGTTTTTGACAACTAAAATAAATACAAAAAAAAAATGTCATTTTCTGCCAGCAACGCTAAGTTCAGCCCGTGGGTAAAGAGCTTGTTGCAACTACACCCAGTGGGTAAAGTGCCATTTTACTCATGCAAGGCATAGCTAAAAGATTGTTTTAGGTTTAATCAAGTCGTGCGATAAGCGTCATTTTAAAGGTCCAAGTAGAAAAACTCCTTTGTAGCATAAAAAATCAAGAAACTGGGGCTTTATTTGATAATAAAAAATTAATAAAGCAATGCTACTTTTTAGGCATTTTTCTTTTAATCAGATTGGAACTTTTTTGTATTTTTATCATTTAAATAATTGTTAAGTTGCAATTTATGGAATAATTTGCACTTTTAACACATATTTGGAGAAAATAATTCTTGTATTATTTCATTAAAAAATTTTGGGGCAGTTAACGTCCTGTGTAAAGAAAACACCCTCTTATTTTTGTGACATTATTAGAAAACACCTGAGTAAATAGACGGTGAAGTGCATCCCAATCTGCAACCTTTATGAATTTCCTCACATGCCCCCTCGGCCCCTTTGGTACACCTGTGCAGGTACCGCGTCTGGCGTGCGCTCTTCTGCGCTCAACTTCAACTCTCAATTGTTACTGAGTTTCTTGTGCGCGCCCAACTTTATAGTATTGTTTTCCTCACACAAGTCCCTTTAAAAAGAGTTTTACAATGTGTTTTAAGTGATTTTTGCAAGAAATTATCATGACGAAGGGAAAATTGCCAAGGGCTAAGGCTCTCTTCCAAATATCAAAGGTAAAAGTTTGTTTTTGTATAATGCATTTGCAGAAGTGCATCCTGCTAAAGCGAAGGAGGCCATGTTTGTTTTGTAGTACCTACCTGCAGTATAGTACTATGCATGTGGTAGAGAAACCTGTATCATAAAGAAATTTATTATGTATTCATTGGTATTTTTTTATAGTTAATTTAATTAATTGCGGATGATTTAGATTAACAACTCGAACACCATTACAAATTCAATTTATTGGAGAACTAGGTAGTTAGAATTGAGAAATAACCAGGCAAGCTTGTTAAATCCTAATTACCCGCTTCTTCAAAAATTATTTTTAAAGTTATTATTGCCTATTCCTTCATTGGGTCCGTTTTACAATTATTTTTTATTTAAATAAAATTGAAGATTGTTTGAGGTGTCTTGTATAAGTGGTAAAGTTCATGAGGTTTATATTTTATGCAGTCATTTATTTTTGTTTAGCAAAGAAGCCTTAGCATAATTAACGACTTTTGAGGTGTTAAAAAAACACAATCCAAACCAATTTCAACAATTGCAATACTTTTTCGTACATATCTACATCCTGTATGACTTTAATTTTGGGCCGGAAACGCAATAATCAACTATAGTCTGTCTCTAACTAGGTACTGTTCTTTTCTTCAAAATTAAATAACCAAAACCAAGACCCAAACGTCTTCACTTCAAGTGTTTACGGAAGCATCTAATTGAACTGACAAAATAGGAAATATTGTTTCCGTGACGGCCGTTTCAAATTTTAAAGATTCGTAACTACATAATGTGTTTATTGGGCATGGGTAATGAACCTTAGTATAATGCCAATTTATGTTATGCCTATTTCGATATTTTAATGAGCTTATTTTAATACTCATGTGGGAATTATATTCACTACCAACTTTTGAGATCTGCAATCTACCATAAAACCCTCCAAATTTGTTTAAATTTATTATGTTGTTTAACAAAAAAGTTAAAAACATAAGAGTAGGCATCCTACATGACTTATATCTTTAAGAACTGAACTTCTTCTGTTTTTGGTGCTTATTGTTTAAATTTATGATCATGCTGCCCAATAGATTTTAACGTTTTATTTGTTATTTTTTTTAAAAACAAACTGAAAATTTGTTGAACTAAGTACCTCCATAATTACTTAAATATTCATAAAACATTTTTCTATTAGTTATAATTATTTTTTTATAAAACTTCACATGGAATTATTAAGGTACGTTCCTTGAGAATTATAATTTGACGAAAAATTTTATTGTTTATTTGATTACATCAAGTCAAAGGGGGTTCAATAACAAACATATATTTTCTTTTATCTAATAAAACTTTTAAAATTTAAATATGAAAAAGTCAATCCCAGAGAACAGGTGGCGCACTTGTTGGTTTTATGTAACGCTGTAAAGGGGTTCTTTCGATACCATTTTAAGCATGTTGGCATTGAAAACCAGCGGCTTTAATTCTAATTTCTGTAAAGGAGTTTAGGCCGTTTAATAACAATAATTTTATCGATAAAGCAAAAGCATGTGCGTGAGGCCACCATTTATTATTGACAGTTCGGGTAGAAAAATTTTGTTTGCAACCACTGACAACATGTGTGATATGACTAACACGTGCCCCTTCTTTGTTTTGCAGGTGCTATGGCATCTGGATATTTTTCGACGAAGCTTCAGGGATCTGACTGGACATGCTTGTATGGCTGAATCGTGCATTTTTTGTGCACTTAAGGTAAGTTAATCTTAAGAAGTTTTCTTCATTGGCCACATTTTACGGGTTATCTTATTGTGTATCAAGTTATTGGAGACAGATTTGTTTGAGGTTCGGTTAAGATATCTTATTCAGGACGGATAAAGCGATCTATCAAATATCATAGCTTAAAAGCTTTACAATATGGTTAGCCTTTAAAAAAGTATGTAAACTGTTTATAATCTTAGCCCAGATCTTCGTTTATTGATGCGTTATAATAGATAAAATCGAGGTTAAAATATTAAATACCTTCAGAATTAGCTTTTGTTAAAAGATTATTTAAACGTCTGGTGCCAATTTTTGGAAATATTTGTGTAGTATAATGTGTGGCTCTGATTCAGTACGTAATATTAAAACTAAAAGCATTTAGTCTCTTTAACAAATACTACCCATCTAATGGTTATGATTTCCCGCCAAAGACCATTTGGCGCGCATTTCAGTACACAATTTATAAAAGAAGTTTCAGGTTTATACAATAGTTGTTGTACCATATGTTACAATAACAACTCATAAAACGCAAGAAATAGTAATTGCAAAAGTAAACATCAATGAGATTTTCTTTATAATTTACTCCTTAATGCCATAAATACCATAAAAAGGTAAACTTTTTTTATTTTTGGCTGGTGGATTGTTTATTTTATCAACAATATTAATTTGGCCAGATATGTCTTAATGTAACTTTGAGGATTAACTTTTATGCATTGTGCTTACGTTTTTTTTTCTATTTATTTTTTTAATCGATCTCTGATATAAATGAATAGATATAAAGCTTCTTGTTTTTTTTTGTAGCTGACTCGTTACTTGTTATATTGTTTAGTTATTAATATTATTTTATGACTACTTTTTTACAAGTGTCTATTATATTTTCGCTTTAAAGTAGCAAAAACAAAGTTTCTCTGTGTGATTTAAGGACAAGGCACAACTTTAAAAGCAGCTTAGGTATAAGTTGTCGTGATTTCAATCTGTAGTAAAGTTCGTGTCTTGAGTCTTGGCTTTGACTCCAATCCACTGTAAGCCCAAAGGTATACTCGACATGACCGGTTGACCTCGTTCACCATTGGCTGAAGAAAGTTACCTAAGAGCCAACAACAACTTCGCTAAGCCAGACAAATCTTCCGCTTACTTAGCACGGAGATTATAACCAAGATTTGTGTGGCGCGCTTTTTTAAAGGTCCAACTTATAGTACTCGTTTCGTTTTGAATATAAAATATATAATATTATACGATGTACTTGTACAATATAACATGATATTAAAGTCTTAACAGCTATGCCTTGCATGATGTTATGTGAATAATTTTTGATTTTGCATTCTACGGGGTGTGACAATGTTTTTTTTTAATCTAAAATAGCTTTGTGTTTGAAGTTTTTTTTTTTCATTCATTGTTGGACCAATTTCTTTTCTTTTCCCATTCTTCACTCTCACTCTTTGTCAGCTCAATGTTAAGATTATGTTTACGAAAGTGGGAATAGCTCGGATTGTTTAGTTCTTTTTAAAATTAAAATGTAAGGACTTCATTGGGACATGTGTTTAATTCGCCCAAAGGGCTAACAGAAATTAACGTAGCTGATCCTAGTATTTAAGAAAAACAACGATCTTTTGAAAATAAAATTAACGTTATTCTGCCAATACTATGTTTCTTTTGGCGACGCCTGAAAACATTTTGCTTATTTATATTACTTACGAGAGTTCCTTATAATTATCCCTAAGTCTAATGCATAGTTTTCAGACATTTTATAGTCTTATCTAACAGTAAAATTAATTATAAACACGTTAAAGGTATATTCATTTAAATTGCATTAATTATTTAATTGAACTAATTAATGAGTCATCATGCTTTGATTAGAACTTTTTTAAAGGAGACAACTCTGCGCCAACTGGTCCTATTATTACTTCGATTATTGCGAATTGATTAGGTTAATACTCTTGCTTAATTTGTACACCCACTAGCAATATGATGGTAACAATATTTCCAATTACTTTGGTTTGATTTTTTTGCCAGTGTTTTAATGTAGATCTAAATTACATGCTCGTATGGAAGTTCTTATTTAATTCATCTCGTAATGCATCCCACAACAAACCTAAATTAATTAATATTTCCTATTAACACCAACATTAAGGTAGTAACTTCTGTCACAATTTGGCGCCACTTTTCAATCCCACATGCTTCCTATTCTTTTCCACGCATTTTTTTTTCATCGCCATATTTTTACCGCCTTAACAATTGCAGCAACAACGTTATTAACCGGTCTGTATATCGATATAGTAAATGACAGTTTTTTTAGAAGAAACCTACACAAACATAATCTTTACTTTGTGGGCTGCATAACCTTAACTATAAAGTAGAGTCAATGAGACAGCTGAGACAAGTGTAATTGATAAAATTTTTTGCTTTTTCTTTTGAATTTAAATGGTAATTAATTTATATGGCGACTTGTAGGTTTATTATTATGGGACATAATGTTCTCATTTAACCATTTATGATTTTGGTAAATTAGTATTTCCATAGATTATATCCCTTTCAAGCATTTAAGTAATCGTTTTTGCTTTACATAAATGGGAATTTAAAAAAAAAATCTTGAACCTGTTAAATTTAGGGCATAAACAAGAGTTTAAAATGGAATTGGTTCTTGTGTCTTGTCCGGCGCATTCACCATTTTCAATAATTATTTAGGTACTATTTTTCTTAGGGAAAATTAATAAAAAGCAAGCAGCATAGTATTAGTAAATACATAAAAAAATAAGAAAGGTAAATTTTTCATATTTCAATTCAAAACATTATGACAACCTGCTAGAATTCCATGTCTTTATAATCATGTTTATGTATTGATTATCTTGTAATTTTGATGGATAACTAATTAAATGTTAAGTATCACTTCATCTAAAAGCAATTCTAAAAGTGCAAGTGGCTTCACATGTATGTTTAATTCAATATTTATTTTCTCGTGTGATTTTCAGTAGGAGTGTATATCATCTTTATTAATTTATTGGGATATTGACTGTAACTGCATGTCTAGTCTCTAGTCATTATAAATATATTATAGGGTTTATTGCCATTCGGCAAGATAACTGAAGTTTCTTTTTGTACATACTTACTAAACAGCAATTAGAGAGTCTCATCGGAATAGCAATTAAGCAAGTTTTCCATGAAATCTTTAACTCATTACCGCGACCAGTGGTAAGCTTATATTAAAGGAAGCCGCAAGTTTTAAAATGGTTAAAAAATAACCGTTTTTATCACTTTTATTGATTGTGCAAATCTCGTAATGTGGTTTGACAAATTAATTTTTACGTATGCAGGGTGTCGCGAATTCGAGGGCCACCATTGGGATCTCGTTCATCTTAAGAGGTACAAGGTCGGTTAAGTTGGGGCAAACATGCCCATTTTAATTTCCATCATCCTCCCGCAAGCAGAACTTCATTATCACTAATCGTTTTTCGGTTAGCTTTAACAAACTAAAAAAGTGCATTTTGGTTATTTTGCTGAAGCGATGTTGTTTTTTAGAGGATGGTTTTAAAACTTGGACATTATTAATTTCTCATAAAAATCGAAAAGTATGATAATAATTTTTGGGTAACGAAACGATGCAGACATGTTTTTAAAGCAGAATTTTATTGCAGACAAAAAGTGTCTGAATAATGAAAATGTTTCGAAAATATCCTCTGAAAAACAAATAAGGTAGCTCGTCCACATACCGACAAATTTCATGAAAAAATTCTTCACAAATATGTCGTATTAATTTTGTTTGGCATAATTAACGTACTTCTTTTTCTCAATATTTGTAAGACTAGTTAGGTATCAAGATACAAAATAAAAGAAAACTTCTTTATAAATTAGAAAAACTAATGAATAGTAGTTTGGCTGCCTATCAAAATTTTGCAGTTAGGGTGTTAAAACTAATTTTTAATTTTTGAAGCCCTATTTTTTTAAAAATGGCGTTACTACGATAACCATTTTTGGCAAATATATTTAAAATGTTATTACCAAGCTGCATGCCAAATCTCCAAACTCAAAGTTAACGTGATCGATTTTTACGCTACGCGAACAGACTTAAAAACTTTGCAACCAAATAATCGAAATGCACATTTTTAGATTTTAAAAGGTAACCGAAAAACATTAAGAGATAATCAAGTTTTGCTTACGGGACATTAAAATAGTCAACTTTGCCCCCATTTAACCGATCTTGTATCTCTTAAGATAAGTGAGATCCCGAAGCTGGCCCTCGAATTGACCTACCATTAAGTTTTTTTAGTCTATTACCCTTAAGGGCAATTTAGGCATTTTTTAAAATGCGGATAGATTTTTTAAAAAACTTCCTGTGGTAAAAGTCTACTGATCGCGGATACCCTGTATTGTGTTTGATTGCCTTGTACCAAATTTCATAACACTAATGTGTTACTTATCTTAATTTATCCACTGATACCAAGTCATTTCATATGACAAGAAGTTTTAAGTCAGCTTACTCATGGGCTTTTCTTAGCCGAGTTTTGCCCAGGTAGACCAGCAACAAAGGTAAGGGAATCAGCAGTACCAAGCGTCTGTTTGGAGTCGTATTCTATTGAAACTTTTGCTCTGTTCAGCAGCATTATTATTTAGTAGAAGTTCTTGAGGCAGAGTGAAAGGTAGCATGTGAACCAACCTACGCCAGGTACTGCGATTTGCAAACAGCTTAGATTCCTTTGTTTGGAGCACGACTGCAACCATGATCAACAAGTTTCGCTACCGGAAACAAAATGCATCTCCGAACATCCATCAAAGCCCTACTTGTGATTTAACTAAAGTGATTAATCAAACAAACAGTTTGGAACGATGTAAAAAACCTAAAAAAAATGCGCTTAAAGTTAGTACTGATAGTGTGAAAGCTAGTACCTTAGAAAGATGTAGTACCAAAACGAAAGATAAAAGTGTTGTGCTTAATTGTAGCAAAAATGCGGAAACCTTATTGGATTACGAGACTAAGAATGCATTTAGAGTAAGTTAAACCACATTTATGGAGTTAATCACTTTCCATTTTTTCAAATATTTTTCACCTGGCTGGTACCGCTGCGTTTAAGTATACAATCTCAAATTAGTGATACCAAAGTTATATTCAAATGTTATTTAACTTTAACATACTTTCCATATAAGGTCAAATATGTATTAGAATATTTAAAAAGTAAATGTAGCTGTGCAATAAAATCGTGAGTTGGCTTTAATAGGATAATTGCATAAAATCATTGCTTAAGTGTGTTTGTCTGAGATTTTAAAATTGATAGATTTGAATATGGTGGATGCGCCGGGTTGTAGGTAATTAGCTCATGTAAAGTTTTTATATTTGGAAGAATTTTTGTCTCGATTCTCAGAAACCTAACAAAGACAAAAAAGACCCCACCATAGTTTCCATGGCTTTGATGTTTTAACAATACCTTAACAATTATCTCGACAATTACTTTTTAACACATACTCGTCAAAATTGTGGATATAAGCTTCAGTGACGTCACTACTAATGCGGTGTATCGTACATTGACTGATTACTGATTTATGTTGAGATGTCCATGGTTATTTTGCCTTTCTTTTAAAAGATAGCTATCGGTAAACTACTGTTGTTTCCGAACAAGTTAATTTGTAAATGCATATGCATAGAACATACAAATGAGACAAAAATAATAAGACTCAAGAAAAGAAAAAGACAAGTATTTCCAACTGTCACCATTTCGAGTCCACATGGTTGTCTGCAAGAAAAGTCGCATGTCCAAAATCTAAAAAATGGACATTGGCCATGTGGACCCAAAATTGTGACTGTTGCAAATACCTGTCTTTTTTCCAGAGCCTTACATATTTTAATACAAAACCCATATAAGAACCCGTAATGTCTACTCTACACGTAGCTTCTTGCCAGCTTCTAGAAGCTGGCAAGAAGCTACGTGTAGAGTAGACATAACACAAAATTTGTGTGGCGCATGACGTAACTACGTAAGACTGCAATTTATAAATGTTCTTTTTTGCAAACAATATTTATTTTTTGTGATCTGGTATACCTTTAGTAAATTTGTCATCGCAGATTTTAGCAATTAATACTCTTTAGCCATGAAGAATTGTCGCATAAAACATCGATTAACACCTACGTATTTGTCCGCCATTATTATGTAATAAGATTAAAATTACCCATGAATAAATTATTGATGCTGAGTGAACGTTTATTTTACAACTTATTGACTAACAACTTCTACGTATTAAATAAATAATGTGTAAAACAATATTATGAAAAGAAATCACTTTATAATCCATAAAAGCATTTAAATGTGATGGATCTTAAAATGCCTTTTAAAGTAATCTTGTCCACGAGCTAATAACTACGCCAGAGTTGTATTAAATCTACCATATAAGTAGTTAAATTCATCATATGTCAAAAGAAAATAGTGTGGATATGCTGCACTTTGATAAAAAAACACATTGAATTTTAATGGCTTTATTCGATGTAGGTATACCAATCCTATAATGCATGGATGGTTTAATTATCATAGTAAAAAGGATGTTTAAAACATTGTTTATCCATGAGAAATTACGCGGAATGCGGAAAACATAAGTTTTGTTAATTTTTGTCTTGTAGGAACATTTAAATTTAAAAAAAAAAAGTTTAAAAGACGATTATGCCTACATAACACACTGTAGTGTTATTGGTTAAGAGTATTTTCCAAAAATAAATATCCTTTGCAGAATTGGTTTCTTATTGTAATTCTTGGTAACTGGTTAAGTAAACTTTATATGTATGACGTTGTGTTAAGATGTCTTTAAAATTGATGAATGTGTGTATAAGTTTAAGCTAAATAATATAAAGGCAAATAAAAAGAAAAATTTATTATTCTAAGGCCGCTTTCTGCTTAGCAACAGATAATTTCGTATAAATATTTTAATTTATTTTATTATTTATAGCACACCTTCATATACGTACTGGTTACTATTCAATAACAGTATACTATGCTATTATTATACTTTTATTAAAATTGCATACAGTATAAACATTGTTTATTGAAATTGTTATTACTTTTTTATGGACATACCTACTAAAACTGCCTTAGCAAAATTAAGATATTACCTAGAGCCTTGCAAACCTTTTGCTACTTTAACAAAATCATTTATATTCAGTATTAATTTATTACAGTCGTAAATGATGGAAAGTACAAAAACTTTTAAAAGGTTTGATGTTAACTTTACATTTTCAAAAGCCATAAAATAACATTGCCTAGCGCTTTTCGTTCATTTAACAGGTAAAATTTAAGAAATGTTATACTGTTGTATGTATTTCAAGTACCTCTGGTTGGTGTCTGGGTTTTTTGGCGACATTCAGTTTTGTAAATGTCAGTTTTCTGGGAATTTGTGATGGTAGAATTATTCTACAAATTGTGCTGCAACAAGACACCTTAAGTTTTGAGAATAATACAGATAAACACATAAAAAATTATGTCCTCAGTGTTTGAAAAAATTGTGATTTCAAATCTTACTCTCTATAATTAGTCATACTAAACTTCGCGATAAACCTAATAATTATAGTTTACCAGGAAAACACCTGGAAATTAAAAGGATTATTTGCATAAATAGTCCATTAAAAATATTTTGTTTTTATTTAAAGTAGGCAAAAAACTTCCTAATTTGTAACCAAAAATAAATAATAACATTGCTTGAGCCAGACCCTGGTTAACCCTTCCTATTTGGTTAGCAACATTTCGGATATAATAATAACAAAGTCGATAGTTAAGGATACATAATAGGTATTTTAATTATCTGTCTAGAAACATAATTGATAGCGCGAATTACTACCAATGGGTGGCTAATAAGAATGAAAATAAATTGTAATTCCTGCGGCATATTTCGAATCGTCTAGTTACAATGTATAAGAATTTTTAATTCGCTAAATACGCAAGAATGCTTTATTATTATAGTAACTTAAGTAGGCTTCAAGATTCAAGTTTAGTTTGACTTATAACGGAATATCGTCGAATGGTGTTAGGTCATAGTTTCTCATATCCTTAGGGCACGTTAAATGCTACTGCAAACCTGTGGAATCACTTTTGGAAAGTGAGTTCTGACGTACAAAAATTTTAGTTTTGACTTGAATAAGTTAATTGTTATAAATGAGATAGATTGGAATTTTTGAAAATGAATTCGTATTTTAACTTATTGCCGGCTAAATTATGGTTGTTACTTTTGTATATTTTTTAAAATATATGAGGCTTGACAACTGGCTATCGTTTTTAATTGCCGAAAAATGCTGTTTTCTATTCTGCTTAGGACGCTTAACTACTACTGTCGGTAGGTAATATTCATAATTACCCGTTTAGAAAGTGTCCCTAGTTTTAAATTATTACAATAATCTGTTTTTGTGTGTATTTACTTAAAATTCATTGAATTATTTCTTAAGTCTTTTAATAATAGACAAAATTTTAAACCACGTCTCCAAATGAATAGAAGGAATTATGTCAACTAAATAAATAATTAGTTCCTTGTCGTACTTCTTAAGCCAATTAACTAACCAAAAACCACAACTATTGTGTATTGTGCATTGTACCAAATTAATAGTTCGATAGCGAACTGCGTTCGGACAGGAAATACCTTTAGCTTTAGTCGTCTTAAGTATGGACCAAGACGTGATTATAAGAGTGAGGCATAATTCCAAGAACACGATTGAATCTTAAATCTTCTCTGGTTTTTGTAACAACTACAATAAAGAATGTCGTGATGAAACATTTAGCGACCAAACTTAAACAAATCGCTATTAAAAAGGTGAAGCAATCTACACGAAGTAGAGTATGACTAAGTAAAAACAATAATTTATTGGCTATGAAAATATGCATAGCTACACCAGGTAGTTATCTGTCTCAACGAGATCAAGATAATCGTTGTGAAACCATAGCACACGAATAGCCAAGACTTAAATACACAAAGAAACGAAATTAAATTAAACATAAAGTAACAGAAAAAGCGGCTCTATACAGTGCGAGGCAAAAGTCTCCCCCCCCCACCTTAACTTTTGAACGGTTTAAGATATTGATTTAAAAAAAATTCTTGGCAAATTAGCACTAAAAAAACTACCTTTTGACGAAATTTGTTTTTCAAAAAATAATAACCCCCACATAGGGGGACTATCTACTTAATTTTTTTAAATGTAAAGGGGGGTCAAGTGACCCCTCATTTGAAAGCTATTTTTATTTCCAAGGCAATGACGTTTACGAATTTTAGATTGATTCAGTAGTTCTATTGTACTGGCTGTTTTAAAATAAAGCACAAAAATCCTGTTTTACGTAATAAATGCAACAATAAAAGACTTAAGTGAATCCAAACTAAGTAGGGGTGTATGTTTTCTTTTTATTTAAAAATATTAATAATTTTTTTTTTTGTTAGTATGTTTTATAACAAATTTTTTAAAATAACCTACCAAAATTATTTTTTTTTTCAAAAAAACGAAGTAAAATAGGGTTAAAAAATACAATTAATTAAAAAAAAATTACTAAGAAGTTATTTTTTTTTTTTTTTTGTATTTTATGTTGGGACACAGGGTATAACACATTTTAACAAAAAAATATTACATATTTTTTTTAATTAAAGAAAAACATGCACCCTTACCTAATTTCAAATAGTTTTATTTTTTCACTGTTGCATTTATTAAGGAAATCGTTCTTTTTATTAAGAAGCTCCTAGCCAAAAAAATAATAAATATATCTTAAATTGGTAAACACCATTGTGTTAGAAATACAAATAGCTTTCAAATGAGGGGTCACTTGACCCCCCTTTACATTTAAAAAAATTTAGTAGATAGTCCCCCTATGTGGGGGTTATTATTTTTTGAAAAACCAATTTTGTCAAAAGGTAGTTTTTTTTGTGTAAATTAACCTAAAATTTTTTGGAAATCAATATCTCGAACCGTTCAAAAGTTAAGGCCAGGGGGGGGGACTTTTGCCTCTCACTGTATGAGAATATGTAATAATGTAGACCACACCTTGACTGTTAGAATGACAGTATTGTAAATTGTAAAATATGGGCCAAACTTTTACGAACTATAAGTACCAATTTTCCATTTAGTTTTAATTATTATTTTTGTTTTGGTTGGGTTTAAAATTTGAATGCAAAGAAAAGAAATTCCTTTGTAAAAGGGATTTTTTTTTGTATCAGGTTTCAGTCATTTTTTATATTTTATGACCATACATTAAATGTTTTAGTGCAGGCGAAACACTTTAAATATTTGTAAATAGCGAGGTTACCTACCTTTGTTGTGTAAATAAGTCGATATTTTGCAACCTTCATCAATCATCCAACTAGAATTGATAATTAGAACATAGTCAATTGACACTTATTACTCGAACGCGCTTTGTAAGGTTACCTCTTTCCTAACAATTTTACGCCTAAACGAATTTGTCTCCGTTGTTTATTCAATGTAATTTGCGTTACTGACCTATTTTTTAATTTGCAGGAGCTATTTTCGCAACTACAATTTTCGAACGAAGCCGCCCTTTCGCCTGATGCTCTCCGAAAAGCGCTAGCAGAAAGTTTTTCCGACCAACAACGATTTCAACTGGGTTTTATGGACGATGCCGCTGAATGTTTCGAAAATATGTTGCTTCGAATCCACATGCATATTGCACATGGTGAATCTCAGGATATGTGTTCTGCTCCACATTGTATACCTCATCAAAAATTCGCTATGAATTTGGTGGAGCAAACTGTGTGTGGATCTTGTGGTGCTTCTTCTGAGGCCTTGTCTTATACCCAGATGGTGCATTATGTATCAACTTCTACGTTGGTTTACCAGGTTAGAAACGGATCTTTGCGGGCAAATGGTCTTGGTAATTTTGGCAAACTGTTACGGAAGGCTGGAAATATGGGAGATGTACGAGTTTGTCCTGTAAGTAGTCAATAAGTCAAGCTTAAATTCCGTTAGTTTTTACTTTGCCTAAGACAAAGGCTTTCTAATACCAATCTGTTTGTTGTTTTCAGAGTGCTTGTGGTGCCGTTAATCAAATTAGCAGGACTCTAATGAATTGGCCCGAAATAATTTCGATAGGCCTAGTGTGGAACTCAGAACGTCCTTCATTAGAACACATTATGGAAGTATTCTCCACAATTGGAACGTCAATGCTTCTCTCGGATGTCTTTCCAACGGTTATGGATAAACGCTGGACCGATACTTGTATGCACAATTTAGTTGGTGTAGTAACTTACTACGGAAAACATTATTCCACGTTTTTCTTCCACACGAAGCTCAGAGTTTGGATTTACTTTGATGATGCCACTGTGCGCCAAGTTGGGCCACATTGGGAACAAGTTGTTGAAAAATGTAGAAAAGGGAGATATCAACCGCTTTTGTTACTGTATGCCACTCCTGATGGCACCCCGGTTAATACTGAGCACGCACCTAAACAAGTAAGTATTCTTTTTCAATAATTTAATTGTAACTAAATAAATAAATGTTAAGTATACAAAGCTAATAAACTCTTCTTGTTACAGGTGACTCAAATTTACCCAACTAAAAATCTGGTAAAGAGCCCCCAAACGCAGCATTCGATTCTTCGACGTTCTATAACCCCCAGTCCTGAAAAACCAATCATTGGAGGAAACATTCGTCGCGCAATAACTCCCAATCCGGATGGAACCCTGAGTCAAAAACCGCCTTTACCACGACATCAAAACGACTACCAGAATCTATCACTGATTCAAAATAATATTTACAAGTCACAAGGCGGTGATGTTGTTGATGGATGCAATATTAGAAAAGAACCCGAATACGTCACTAGAAAATCCTTAGACTTTGGGAACAAACCTATGGTGAATATTCACAGAACATTGAGTAATAGTTCCTCATCTGGAGTAGAAGTTGGAGATAACATGAACGTACCTCGCAGACGAGACAGTGGCAACTGGAGTGGTGACAGAAATAGCGCATCATCCGCTTCTTCTACCACCATGGACAATCCTTACCTCTACTTAGTCGGAAAAGTTCCTCATGGTAACAATAGCGTTCCTAATAGCCCTACATTGCCAAAAAGCGACTCTCCTAACGGTCCTTATGATGCTGGTTACGATTCTTATTCACTGTCCTCGAACGATAGTTCAACTATGACTACAATTCAACACATGATGAAGATTGGACACCTAGCAAAAATTCCAGAAGACAATTACAACAACTACGCCAATAACTGCCAACAACCCCAACTTTCGCAGAGTTGCGATGTTCTTTGTGATGAAGCAGATGAACTTTTAGTAAAGTCACGCCAGTTGGAAGATGAGCATGATTTGGTTTTGGCTCTAGCGCTCTGTAATGCAGCTGCAACTAAAGCTAGAGCAGCAATGAATGCTCCCTACAATAATCCGCAAACACTAACACTAGCCAGGATGAAACACAATACATGCATTATGCGCGCGCGTAGTTTGCATAGAAGAATGACTCAAACTTCTGCTAATAACAGAGACAATCCACCGGAAATACGTCACACTCGGGAGGGAAGCAGTGGAAGTGGAGGACGCCATTCACGCCAAAGTTCCAGAGACAAAGGTCAACACTCTCGCCAAAACAGCAAAGAAATGTTGGTACAAGAGAAAGTAGTGCCAACTAAAAGCATTGAAATTTATGCCACTTTGCCAAAAAAGCGCGATTCCTTAAAAAATCGATTGGAAAGTATTAACATTGAAGATAAGATTGAGTACCTGACAACCGAGAAGCCTCAAGAAAAAGGAAGTCGTGGGTTTTTCTCCAGAAGCAAGCAAAAAGATACAACTAAACGGGACAAACGTTCTCGAAGCGAAGACCGAAGCAAACATCTAAGTGAATTCTCGACTGTCACCCTCGAAGTAAAAGATAAGACTAAAAAAGAAGAAAAGGAGGACAAAAAAGAGAACAAGGACAAATCCAAAAAGCAGCACAAAATTCGAAGAAAACTATTGATGGGAGGTTTGATAAAGCGTAAAAATAGAAGTATGCCCGACCTTACGGATGCTGTAGATACAGACGCTTCCAAAAAACCGTTGCCCCTTGATGTATCTGTAGACGACAGTACAGTCTGCAGCGACACCCTGGAAACATCAAACTTGTCCGGATATTTATCTGAGGGTCACTTGGAATTCTCTAATCCCAACTTGAAGAAAAGCAAACTCATGAAGAAAAGTTTCTACTCAAGCGCAGGAAAAATTCTAACAGCTGCTAAAGTACCACCACCTCCGCCATTAAGAACTACATCTCAACTTAGTGCCTCTAAGTTGCCTTGTGGTGAAATAAACGATTATCATACAATGAAATTGCAACAGAATAGAGCGAGTAACGGCTCTCCCAAGTATGACGTGCCCGACGTTGGTGATGTGCCCCCCGAGAATCAAAATTATCAACAAAATTTAACTAATAAATTTATTTGTAATGATAATTTAACTAACATAACTAACACATTGGTCACCACAGCTGTTGTGCATCAAGAGCACAGGAAATCGTGCGAAAATTTGGAGCTAAATGATGGAATTGATGTGGTTGATTGTATGCCTGCCCATTTTATTGCAACTGTTGAATTACCGCCATATCCAAGTCCTGGAGGGTCGGCTGTACATTCTCGTCAAGCTAGCGAGGATTTCCCCCCACCTCCACCGCCGTTGGATCTTTCAGCATTGGACGAGCACTTGCCGCAAACAGCTCCTCCATTGTCTTTAATGCCCAAACCTAATGCTGCCACTAGTGGAAGTCTTCTGAGCCAACTACAAAACAAAAAGGAACAAATATTTTCGGATAATACACCGGCAAAACACCTTAATGAGCGATCAACAACTCCAAATGAAAGTTGGCTTCGAGAACTACAAGCAAAGCAAGCCGCTTTGAAAATTAAACGCAGCAACAGTTTAAGCAATGGAGACAAAGGTTACGACGTTGTTAATACCCAACGCTTTAGCCCTGGGGACTCCAAGCTGCCATCAGTAAGAGACCTTACTACCAAATTTGAACCTTCTGAGCCTCCTAAACTTGAACCAAGATGTGCAGAATTAATGAAACCTTTGGAGCAAATTGCACCTGAACAGATAGCTCATGAAATACGTGAAGTCGAACGAATTAACGCAACTTTACACGATGCATTAAACAGTAAAGTTCCCGATGATCGAAGAAAACCAAAACTTGGTAAAAAGAAAAGTGTATCGTTTTGCGATCAAGTTATTCTTGTTGCGACAGCTGAGGAACAGGAAGATGATTCTTATATTCCCAACCCCATATTGGAACGCGTCTTACGATCTGCGGTAAACAAACCCGAAACTAATGCGATTAGACAAGAAATAATGCATCTTAGGGAAAGTGAAGCTAAAAAAGACGAAGTCGAGTACGTTTCCAAGAACTTCCAGTCTCAAAAACTAAACCAGAATGTCGTTAACGTCTCAGAAACTACGAAATACTCTCAAGGGGCACAAGAAACTACACTTGTCAAAACTGGTTCAAAGGAATTTTTGGATTGTATTCAACAAAATGTTACTTATGGCCAAAAAGTAAATCCTCCTGGCCAACAATACGTTCAAAACAATCCACACTCACCACAAAACGGATATTCAGCCCAAAACAACGTCTATGGAAGCCAAAATGGATCGTATTCTAATCAAAATGGCACGTATCCTAATCAAAATGGTGCCTACTTAGCTCAGAATGGTAATGGCCAATCATATGAAGTTCAGCAAAGGCCTCACCAGATTTCAAATGCTCAACAAAGTACAAATTTAAATGGTTCCTATCAACCCTCATCGAATTACAATCCACAATATGATTCTACAATGCAAAACGGCAGACAACCGTATCCAAGCCATTATGAATCGAGACCACAGCAACAACTTCCTTCTCCATCCAATGGTAATCAACATTTCGAAGGCCAGCACAGGTCGCCTCCTCAGCAAAGTCATTACGACGTTTCGCCCAATTCGAGACCACAAAATTACGACCCTAGACCTATGGTACATGAACCAAGAATAAACTTCGACCCTAGAACGCAAGATCCGAGAGCACAACACTACCCAGTTCAATCACCGTCAAATAACGGGTATGACAACCAGCATGGACAGTACGTTTCAAGACAGCCACATCATTTCGACGCACAAAATGGGGCTCCTAAACCTCAATTTAGCACTCCCCAAGCTTATATTAACTCCCAGGCACAGGCATCGTATTATAATCATCATCAACCTAGGCAAAATGAAACTACTCAGCCACCAGTTCAGTACCATGCGCAGCAACGCCACTCCGCTGAAATGATAATACGGCAATCACCCAACGTCATGCAAAATGGAAACCAGGGTTATCATCCGCAGAACAGACCGTATTATCAATACCCACCATCACCGACTTTGTCCTCTAGTTCCAAACAGAGTAATGGACACCAACAGGTATCCAGAATGCCAAACAATAATGGAATTTACTCATCAGTGCCATTTTTAAAGCAGCCTCAATCTAACGGTGTCGCTCATCAGCAAAGAGCGCATTCTAATGATTATCCTGCTCAACAAAATAGTGTTTATCAGCGCCTGCCAGCGCGATTACCGATGAATCATGAATCGGAAGTTAATACCAGGGTACCACCCCTTCATGGTGGAGAACAGTACCATCAAATGGCCTCTCAACAGCAGCAGCAAAAACCCTACGTGAAGAAAAGTGTTAGCTTTGAATCTTCCACGCCAGATGACCGAAACGACATTTCCATAGCTAAAGCTGTGGTCACGCCAATTTTAGTTAATAACGCCAACAATAGTATTCCTGACAAAACTAAATGCAATCTGTGTAGGAAAAAAATTGTAGCTTCTTCCAATTTGTATTGCATGGACTGTGAGTACTACATGTCACGATTTATGCCGAAAACGTAGTTGATTTTTTCTTAGCTAATTAAATAAAAAGTACTTACAAAAATGTGTTTTGATGCAAATTGTGATAATTTAATTAAAATAAAAAATAACGATTAGTTTAATTAGTTTAAGAATTTTGATACTTAAAATTTGTGATGTTTATTGCAATTTAAATACAAATATTTTTCTAAACGTTAATTTTTGTATAACCATGTTTATGGATCTCAAAAAAAAGTTTATTGTTTGTTGATTATCGTTGCTTTTTTGTAAATAATCTTAAATTTTTTATATACTTTAAAAAGTACAGCATATTTCATTTTTAGATTTAAGTAAATTAATTAAAATTATATTTAGATAATAAGTTTTCTACAAAATAATTGCCTTTATCTTTTACATTTTCTACATTTCAAATAAAAGTATTAAACATATTTTTTTTTGTTTTATTTTTGTACAGAGAATAAACCCTTTTTTTGATTTTGTACATACAAGTTTGCTCGAATAAAAGAAAACTTTTTATGGTAACAGATGTTTAAAAAACACAGTAAACGAACGTAGAAATTATCAGAAACCATTTAATTTCAGAACCAATTTTAATTTATTAAATTGACTGTTTCTGTAATACGTAACAATTAATGGTACATTCTAAATCGAATACTACAAAAAGAGCTATACTCAAAAAAATTAAACGACGAAGGATTTTTTTTTTTTCGATTTTCCCTCTATATTTTGTTTGCTGGAACTTGTGGCGGCATCTACAGTCTGAAAGCTTAACTAATCTTTTAGAAACCTGTGTAATATATTTGTATCCAAATACCTAGAGGGCGCCAAATTATTAATGTTGACATTGACAGACAAACACGTCAGAAATCCCGTTTTTTTCTAATTTCTGTCAGTTTTGGCAAAACTGTAAAAAAATGTGGAAATAGTAGAGTATTGTCATAAATTCGAGTATTCGCACACACACCCACACTTAAGAATACAATTTACGTTAGAATAGTGTTAGAGCTAGTATGTTATAATACAGTGAGTGCTGTTTGTGAAGCTGATCTCTCCGAGAAGGACAGGCAAATATTATGGCTGGTTCAGGACTTTTATCTCAGAGATTTCCAAATCCAAGAATATCTTTTCCTAGAAGATCAATAAGATCATGCAAAAATCTTATTTTATTAGTGTTTTTTTTATTTGGACTGATATGTTTCGGCATGCTCTTTTATTTACCAGATTTAGGACGAAATTCTGGATCTAAAGTTGAAAGTGTTTACAACCAAATAAAACGAGTAGGCCCCGAGCTGCTTATTCCGCCCCCACCGGCAGCATTAGAAAATAGTCAGGATGCTCCCCCTTTAATTAGACACGAGGACGATTTTAGAGTAGATCCCCATATTGCAGAAGACCGAGAAAGGCTAGACGCTAGAATCAGAGAAGATAATGATCTTAAAGTCTTGGAGAAACCTGATATAGAAGGCTTTAAAGAGAAACTTTCATCGACTAGTAAAGCTACCAGAGATAAGGTAGAAGTAGTACAGGTTGACAGTGGTATTATTACTGTTCCACCAGAACCTGCAGATTCATATCCATTAGTAAGACATGGAGGCGAAGATCCGGATCAAAAAGCAAGTTTAAGAAGAGAAAAAATTGTCGAGGTAATAACAAAAACATATTTTTAACGTTACTAAAACAACAAAATAAGTATAAAAGTAAATCATAAACATGTCAAGAAAATATATCGTTTCTAACTTGTGTGGAAGTGGCTATTGAGGAGTTTAAAATTATCATGTTTGTTGATGTGTTTTTCCAAAGATTATTTTTTTTAATAATATTAAAATTCTCGTTAAAATTAGAATAAACCTAATCTGCTATTTAAATTTAATTGTAATCGACTCAGTTGGGTGAGCAAAATTAATAATGGCTTATTACAAGGCAACTTTGCAATACATCATGTGTGTCCCTTAATTATTACAGTTTTATCAAAAACGAGATAGTACACTAAAAAAAACATTACTACAATTTTAAATAGATTAAAATTTGCACGAGAAATTGCAATTTCAATTATTTGTTATCAAAATAAAATGCTCTGTTTCTAAGAGAAAGTTAAACATGAACAATTCATGTAAAGTTGATATTTTCTCAAGGAATAAGGGTTCTCAAAGCATCTTTTAAAGGATTCTCAAAGGACCGAAAGTTCTACATTTATAGTCACAGACCAACTTTTAATTAAATATTAAAAAATGTGCTCAATCTTTTTTATGAGCTAACTTTTCCCACGCAAGCAATGTTAGGTTTTTTATTGCCTTACTAAATTTATCCCTGACCGTCTTTTTGTGGGTTAAGGCGAGGGTTAAGGACACAAAACACACAATGTTTAAAAATTATTAGCACATCATAGATGTGAACTAAATATTGGATAAATATTGTCAAAAGTAAAGCACAATGTAAGAGCATGTACTGATAAATTATTCGATTGGTCACTAGAAACACGCGATCTCATAAATCAAACAAGTTTACACAATTTAAAACAGAATTGATAATACCAAATGATATTACTACAGAAGTTATTAACTTCTGATCATTCTTAATATCAGTCAATTGTTACATCTTGTGAAGTTCTGATTAAAAAACGTAAATAAAAGTGAATTAAAGAGCAAACAAAAAATGCCAGCCGTTTCATTGGCGGGAGGTCTTACGTCCACCATTATGGTGATGGCTTGGACGGGTATTTATTTTTCACGACAGCCTAGGTCAACAGAAATTAACAATTCTACTTCTACAATAATTTCGGCTTTAACTTCTTTCGATAAACAAAATTTAAGTCAGTACAATTATAGTGTTGTGAATGATGGTGAGGTTGAGGATTACCGTAGAAGAAAAATTCGAGAGGTATTTCTTTTAAAACTAGCTTCGTGAAATAAAAAACAAAATATTCTGACAAAGATATACCAACTTTATACTTATAAATGTATGATACAAAAAAAGGAATCAAAATTAAATTATTTAATTGATGATAGAACCCATTATTATACTCTTCACAAGAGTATATTGCAATCGATCAGAAAATCCTAAAATCGTCAATTTTGGTCGTAGAGCAAAAATTTTTGCAGATTCGTGCGTTTCATGACTTTTTAAGATTTTCATTTTTTGTCCGTCCGTCGGTAGTCGGTCGGTCGGTCGGTCGGTCTGTGGGATGTCACATTTCTTGTAAACACGCTATCTTAAGAACCAAACTTACAATCCTATTCAAATTTTAAGGAAAAATCGATCCCTATAAGAGGAAGAACCCTATTGTTTTTGACAAAAATCTGAGTACTATAAAGCCCCCTTCTCAGCCCCCCAAGTGAAAAAAAAAACTCAATTATTATTAAATTTACAAAAAAAATTATTCGACATAAAACATAGGAAATTTAATTCTCTATAAAAAAGTATTCGTTGGTTTTTTTGTCAGACCCCCCGTTACCCCCCACCACAAAAAAAACTCCTATCTCCGTTATTATTCAATTAACAAAAAAAATCTTTTTCACAAAATTAATGAAAATTTAATTTTCTATTAAAAATGTTGGTTCATTCTTTGTAAAGTTAGCCAATAAGGTTAAAAAAACAAAAAAACAACTTTTTCAATAGCAAAAAACTTCTAAGTCCAAATCACGTCACGTGTCGGCCAAAAATATTTTAAACAAAGAAACAAAACCACTTGTCAGAACAAATAACCTCAAATATTCTGACATTTAATGTCAGAACTGACGTTTATCCTCTTCGTTAACTAAATTCGTCGTGTTTTCTGTTAATAGTTTGCACTCTTCGCAGATTTTCTTTACATAATTTTTTTTATATTAGACTATTAATTATCCTATAATAATTTTCTTGCGAAGAGTATACCATAGAATGTGTAGCAATTATATAAAAAATAGACTAAACTTTGATTTACAAAATTACACTTCTACCGATTCCGAATTCTACTCGAGCTACTTATCTGTGAAGAGTAATTTCTACGCGTTTCGATTCCTACCCATTTCTAGTTTGGAATGACAATTTAAAAGGGTAGAAAATAAAGGGCCTTTCTTCCAAAATTGACTTATTTTAGTATTTGAAGAAAGGCCTTTTATTTTCTACCCCTATTAAATTATGTATTTTAGAAACATCCTTTCATAAAAATTATAATAAATCATCGTATTTAAGCCACGAATTCGAGGGCCACCATTGAAATCTCGCTTGCATTAAGAGATGCAAGGTTAGTTAAATGAGGGCAAAGTTGCCTATTCTAATGCCCACTAACCTCCCGCAAGCAGAAGTAGATATCCTTATCCGCTTTTTGGTTACCTTCTCGGTTAGCTTGAAAAAACTAAAAAAGTGCATTTTGATTATTTGGCTGTAACGTTTTTGTTATTCAGGGAATGTTTTTCGAACCTTGACATTATTCAAATATTTTTGTCGGAAATCAGATTCTGGCTAGAAGAAATTTCCCTAAAAATTAATATCAATGTCAAAGTTTCAAAACATCCTCTGAAAAACAAAAACGTTACATCCAAATAACCAAAATGTACTTTTTTAAAATAGTCGAAAAACGGTTAGAAATAATCAAGTTTTGCTTTCGAACGGTTATATGGGCATTAAACTAGGCAATTTTGCCCCCATTTATATTTAATCGATCTTGTATCTCTTAAAATAAGCAAGGTCCCAATGATGGCTCTCGAATCCGCGACCTCCAGTATAGCTTTGTTGAATCTAAAAAGTAAAATTAAATTAATTTGATTGTTATATTGAATTTAATAACATATTTTTTTATTTTAAACATGTTCTAATTTTTAAAAGGCCCACTGATACAAAAAAGTACCAACTTTTTATTTAAATGTAAAAAAAAGAGACAAAAATTAAATTATATATTTTTTAATGTATTTTGAAAACAGCCTTTGCTTAAATTTATTAATAAAATGCTTAATAAATCATCGAATAGGTCGAAAGATAAAAATTTACATTAATATTCAGCATTCTGATATCTCTACGCAAATAATAAAATTGTTGCATGCAATAACCGCATTAAAAATAGCAAATTTTTTTCTAGATGACCAAACATGCCTGGGATAATTATGTCCGTTACGCTTGGGGAAAGAACGAACTTCGGCCCATTTCCAAAAGAGGCCACAGTACCAGCATTTTTGGGCAAATGCCATTAGGAGCCACTATCTTGGATGCGGTCGATACCCTCTTTATCATGGGATTGGATAAAGAATTTAAGCAAGCAAGAGATTGGATTGCAAATGAACTTGATGTTCAATCATTGGTAAGCCAAAAATTAGGTTCATTTACCAGTAAAACTTTATTATTCGTCAATTTTTTTGTATATTTACTTGATCGTTTTACAAAAAGTAGCCTGTAATTTTTTTTTTCAGACTTCTGATCTCTCAGTGTTTGAAACAAATATTCGTTTTGTTGGTGGATTATTGGCGTGTTACGCATTAACGGGTGATGTTATGTTCCGCGACAAAGCACAAGAGTTTGCCGATAAACTGTTACCTGCATTTAATTCACCTTCTGGGATTCCTATGTCCATTGTTAACTTTAAAACTGGAGTAAGTATAAAGTACAATGCATGATTACTTTTTAATTTAGTTACCCAACCAAGAACTGATCTCCTTATTTATACTATTCGCTGGCAAGACTAATGCTAATTCTGCTCTACATAGAACAACATTTTTTTCAATTCGTGGGTTACATGGTAGGTGATTTATGAAGAATAACATCGTTATAAGATTCTTGCCAAACCAAAATCTTGATTTTTATTATTTTATTGTATGAAAATTAAAAACGGAAAATGCCATGTTTAAACAATTGCATGCTAATTAACATTTTAATTAGAATAATTTAAACTAATTTTTATATTTTTGTAGCTGAGCAGAAACTACGCCTGGGCTAGTGGCAGTTCAAGCATTTTATCTGAGATTGGAACGCTGCATTTAGAATTTGCTTATTTAAGTGACATCACAGGAAATCCTATTTACAGAGAAAAAGTAAATCAAATTCGTCAAGTTTTAAGAGATATAGAAAAACCCAATGGATTGTATCCCAATTATCTTAATCCAAAAAGTGGAAAATGGGGAACGCGTAAGTAACCTTTCAGTAATAAATAATATTTTTTACCTTTTTTGTTGATGAAAGTTTTAAAAAAATTGTTATAAAATTTCAGAACACGTTTCTATGGGAGCCCTCGGCGACAGTTTTTACGAATATCTCCTCAAAGCCTGGTTACAATCCAACAAAGAAGATGAAGAGGCACGGGTTATGTTCGGTGAAGCGATGGACGCCGCGCTTAAACACCTTCTCCAAACATCACAAGGAGGACTGAAGTACTTCGCCGAGCTAAAGTACGAACGGCTAGAACACAAAATGGATCACCTGGGTTGCTATAATGGAGGCCTTTTGGGCTTGGGCTCGCATCATTTCGCAGCATTGGACCCTGTTTTATCTGATAAATTCATGGATGCTGCTGTGGGTGTGACAAACACTTGTTACCAGTCTTATAATCGCTCGGATACAAAGTTAGGACCTGAGGCTTTTAGGTTTAACACTGCCGAAAGCATGGAGGCCAAAGCTTTAAAAAGCTCGGAGAAATATTATATTTTAAGGCCTGAGACTATCGAATCTTACTTTTACATGTGGAGACTGACGAAAAACGAAAAGTATCGGGATTGGGCCTGGCAGGCCACACAGGTATGTTTTTACTGACTTATGCAAAACTATTGTTTAATTTTTTCAAAAAATGTTGCTCTTTTACGTAAGAACACAAATTCAAATAATTCAATACAAAACATTTTCACAATCATAAGGCTCTTTGTCGTAACTTTTGAATAATTAAACAAATTTTTAGGCGATTGAAAAATACTGCCGAGTTCCTGGGGGCTATACAGGAATTAAAAATGTGTATTCCAAAGAACCAATACAAGATGATGTTCAGCAAAGCTTTTTCTTAGCTGAAACGCTTAAGGTATGTACTTTGTTAAAAGCTTAAATTATGCTTCTACCCATCGTCTTTTTTATATAAATGTTCCATAAAAATAAGATACTGTCCATGCCAAATAAATTGAATTATTGGTCCAAAAATTCCAAGCTAAATTGGCATTATCTTTCGTTTTTTAGGAAGATGGTATTAAAGGCTTTACAAAATTTTAGTCCTCAAGATTTATAAGGGGTTCAGTAATTTTATTTTTTCGCATTTTATACGCTTTTTGAATCTATTTACCCCTTATGAATTTTGAGTTGAAATGGTGTGTAAGCAGTCTTAAAAGTCCGACAATATGTGACTGATTTCGATTGCTTTGCAGATTTTATAGGTAGACAATTATATCATTAACATACGCTTATTGAATATTGTCAAAAAATATTAAAAGTGTTTGTATTTTCATTTTGGAATGAAATTGGTAAAAACTCTTGTTTTTTGTTAGCGGACCGAGACACAAAATAAATGTTTTTATTTTTGAAATATCCAAGGGGGTATGGTGAAGAATGTCAGATTGATATTAATATTAAATGACAGAACTTCATTTGTATAATTTTTGAATTTGTAATTTATTGTATTGGTTAAACATTTTTAATTGTTCTAAACTTATCGAAAAACTTTAAGGTACTTACTTATAGAGTGCCTCGATGTCATTTTGACAGATATTGTCGCCTTATAGAGTGGCTAGAGTGCCTTGATAATTTTGACAGTTATTGTCGCCTTATAGAGTGACGACATGCATCATTCTTTCTCTGTCATACAGATAACGTCATTAATTGTGATTGTAAGTTGTAATTGTTGTCACTTTGGCTATAACGTTGATGACGTTATCTGTATGACAGAGAAAGAATGATGCATGTCGTCACTCTATAAGGCGACAATAATTGTCAAAATTATCAAGGCACTCTAAGAGTGGCGACATGCATCATTCCCTCTCTGTCATACAGATTATGTCATTCACATATTAGCAAAGATGACAACAATTACAACTTACAAGTACAATTTATGACATAATCTGTATGACAGAGAGGAAATGATGCATGTCGCCACTCTATAAGGCGACAATATCTGTGAAAATGACATCGAGGCACTCTACTTACTTACCCTTGGTTTCATAAGACACTGGGACGCTGTCAAATTTCTTTTGCTAAATATGACCTTAATATAGCCATAATTTAATCATATTTATGGTGGTTGATTCGTTGCCTTTTCATATTTTACGAATATAGTCACAAAATACCCACAAATGAAGAAATTAATACTAAATTTGGTAAATGAAATTTGACAGTGTCCCAGTGTCTTGTGAAACCAAGTGTATTCCTTCATTGTTTTTAAATCAAATTATTTTTATTTACTTTTTTAATGTGTAATCTTTAAATAACAAATTGCGTATTTTGTTATTTAATAGTATCATTTTAGAATAATTTCATTCTTGCAAAACGTTTTTATTTATTTATGAATGCTTTATTACCAAAGACTAAAAAATTAATAAAATATAGACACACAGTCTATAATTATAGATATTTATTGTGCCGTTTTTTATTCTGCATATTTCAAAGATTTTTTGGGAATAAAAAATGCTTGCTATAGATTAGTTAACTTTCAAATTTTTACATTCTACATTTTGTTGAAACATCGTCGACTGTCATTTTTTTGACGGTTCATTGCAAGAGTCGAGGTGAAATTTTGTGAATCGTACGTTACAATAATATTAAAATGTCATAAACGAAAATCAAAGGTATTTTATTTTTTTTTCGCGGAATTTATAAAAAAATCCGTGAAAATATCCATGCTATTCTAACTTTATAAAAAAGTTAACTAGAAAGAGTGGGGAAATTGTCATATTATGACAGCTGTCTTGATATAAAACAAAAATTCTCTCCAAACCATACTTTATTTAGAAAAATCTAAATACTTATTTCGACAGCTAAGCTGTCATCATCAGCAGAAGATAGAATTTTCTATCTTCTGCTGAAGATGACAGTTTAGCTTTCGAAATACGTACTCAGATTTTTCTAACATTCGCCACAGAAATCATCAAATATCCAGCTGTCTTGAGATGAAAATACCTTTTCTTAACTCTAAAACACATAACTTCGTACACAGTTAATAAAGTTAAAATTGCCTTGAATTGCATGCTTTCTATTATCTGGCGCTATTTTTTGGTGGAGGTGCTTATTTTTTTTATATTGTTTGTGTGGAATTATTATTTCGATGATTGTGTTTGTCAAAATTTATTCAAAATTGGGATAGTGAAGTTGTAACTGAAAACTGGATCATCATATTTAAATTGAGTTTGTACAATTCTATTTCTCCTTTATTTATCACAAGGATAAAATACTATGCATAAAAAAGCAAATTACCTAGGTAGGTGATTCTTGTTCATTATCATTTATAATAATCATTATATTTAAGGCTGTCATTACTTTAACAGGTTACTTAGTAATTTACTCTTTGTAACTGTGTGTGTTATTTCAAATAAGACAGAAAAAGATAAGATATTTTTATTTATCTTTTTTAATCTGTTTTAATAGTGCCAGCCAAAATGTACCTGTAACAAATTAATAAATAATTTTCTTTTGTTTTTTGCAGTACTTGTACTTGATTTTCTCCGATGATAACTTAATATCTTTGGATCAATGGGTGCTTAATACTGAAGCGCATCCTCTTCCTATAAAAGGAAAAAATCCTTACTACCGAAAAGCCCCAACTGTATAATAATGACTAAGTTAATAGACTAATTCAATTAATTAAAATAGGTATTTATTTCTTAAAATAACAATATAGTGACAGATAAGGTTCGGAGAAGGGGTTTCTTGGTTTGAAAATAAATAACACGTTTTGTAAATAGAAAATATAGATAACGCCACTAACTTCCATAGATAGGTTTTTTAATTATCAAACTAAGCAGAGAAAATAAATTTGTAATAATCAGTGGTCAATTTAGGCGAATTTTTAGGAAAAAAATGTAAATGTTTTCTTTTAAACCAAGAAGCTCCTTGACCGACCTAGTAATGTTTTTTTTTGAATGGTTGTGTTAAGTTAATATTGAATGAATGCTTTAGACAGATACTGTGATCTTTCCTAGGTTTATTACTTTATAGGTTATGTTGCTTTTTGCTATTTTTATCCTTAACATTTAAGGTTTAATAAAATTACAAATGGTTTTACAGTACTATGCCAAAAAACAATGTTTGTTAATCACAAAGTACCTGAATTTTTTTTTAAACATCACTTTAATAGACTCTTGATTAGAATTATACTTTGTATGCTATACAGAAAAAAGCAACATAGCTTATGATAACTTCTAAGTACTTTCAGACATTTTAACACAGGCAAATTAGCCTGTGTTCTTTTGTAACTCTTTTTATAAAAAAAATAATTAAGTAAATTGCACATAAAAAAAACGAATTTTAGGCAACTATTTTCCTGGTCTATGTTAATTTACGTTATTAAATTTTTTAGTAAAAGCTTATTCTTATTGGCATCTTAAACAAAAATACTGAAGAGGCTTTTAGCGTTGGCATCTTTTAATGTCATTTTCAGTAAAAAAAACATAACGTGAACATAATGTTATTTTAGCTCTACATTTATTTATATGGCCTGTAAAAAAATAACTATAAATAAAAAAGGCGTAAACTTAAGGTTTTTGTTAAATTACTTGATAGGCAATTTTATTTTTATTAGGTATGAGATTTTATGTAGGATTTTCTAGATATAAAACGAAAAAATCAAAAAGGACCTCAATTGTTAGTAATTATTAGAAAGTCTAATAAGGAATAAACATGGATTAATTTAATAATTTTTATGTAGTTTTATTTTATTTCTATTTTTTAATGTCGTGTTGTAAATTGTCCAGACATTAAAAAAGACGTGTAACAATGTACGACATAAAAATTGTGTCAATTTCGGGGCATGCTGCGTATTTCTTTACAACAAGAATTCCTTCCAAAATTGCTGGAATATAAACAGTTTTTATTTCAGGACAATTTTTTTATGCATAAAACAATAAATAATAATAGTCGGTGTTTACTATTTATCCGAGTATTTAGTTTACTTTTCTTTATTTGCGAAATATTTTAGCAATATCTTTTTATATTTACAACGTTTATTTAATTATTTTATAATAGGTACCTAAGAAATTGTAAATTATATGTGTTTCATCCCAATATAGTGTTCTTTGCAAATAAAAGGAATTTTATTAAACGTTATGCGAGTTAATGGATTAATTAATTAAATTCGTCTATATTTATTTTATAAAATATAAGTTTTATAAAGTTTGGTATTACCCGCCCTTCTTTTAGCTTTTTTAAGTTTCAAGACATTGTAAGAAGTTACAATTTTAAAATATGTAGTCCAAAAAAATCAAATCTGAACTAAATATAGCGACGGCATGCGATGCGCGTTTTAGTATAAACATGATCTTCAACCGACGCGTTTTATAAATATAAGCTACAGGCGTCTTCCGCGAATACATTTTGGAAAGTAAAAAATGAACTTTTATTATAATTTTGTGATATTTTTTGGTAAGTTAATGCCTGGCAATTTTAATTTTTGTGGGCTTTCTTTATTGTCCAAATGATGACCAAATTGGTCTTAAACATTAAAGCTTTATTAGAGATTTCATTTATTAAAATAGAATTATTTTTAAGACTGTTGGTTTCTACCTTATTTTAAAATTTTGACAAAAAAAAACAACCCTTTAGTCCCAAAATAAAATTATAACATAATATTTTAATATTAATAATATTTAATAACGATTTAAAACGTAAACTGCACATATAACCCAGGAAAATAAAACAAATATTAATGCAATCTGCCGAAAAATTATTTGTTAACTTTTTTTTTTACCATTATCTTTATATTGCCATAATATACAACATATCAAAAGTCCCCTAAGATCCCGTGCCGGCGTCATGCCATTTAAGAGGGTCAAAGGTCGAAGAGGACAGTTTTTGATAAATAAGTCTCTTTCTATTGGAATCACAAAAAAAATGTGATTGTAAATTTTAGATTGGACAATTATCTACAAAAAAATGCATACACCCTTTTCCACCAAGCGACCGTTATCGCGTAGTAGCGTCAATTATGCATGACGTTGGTTTAATTTTAACACCGGCTAAAATACACAAACGTGGTAAATTCCTTTAAAAATTTTTTAACCAGGGTTTTAATTTAACCTCTAAGATACATAATCGGCAATATAAAGTCTTGTAAATTATCAACTGAGTGTATGCAGGTGCTCCAAAAATGAATTTGGAAATGTCTGTAATTCCTCAGGTTAATAAAACAAATTAAAATTTTTACAAAGAGGTGTTAACTCTTGTTCTTTCAATGACTTACAACCTCCTAACAATGCCCCAAAGTATTTACTAATCTTAAAAAAAAAATATTATTAAAAAAATGTGACAAAATTTTTAATACAAAGCAAACTATGTATTGAAGGCCTTTTCAATAAATTGTATGGAATTTTAAAGTGATGGGACCGTTATCTTGGGAGCAATAGAGAACATCATCATGTTAAACACTATGTAATTCCATTCAATTTATTGAGAAGGCCTTAAATACAAAGTTTGCTTATTTGGTCACATTTTTTTAAAATATTTTTTTTTAAAGATTAATAAATACTTTGGGGCTTTGTTAGGGGGTTGTAACTTATTGAAAGGACAAGAGCTAACACCTCTTTGTAAAAATTTTAATTTGTTTTATTAACCTGAGGAATTACAGACATTTCCAAATTCATTTTTGGATCACCTGTATACACGCAGTTGATAATTTACCAGATCTTTTATTGCCGATTATGTATCTTAGAGGTTAAATTAAAACCCTGGTTAAAAAATGTTAAAAGAAATTTACCACGTTTGTGTATTTCAGCTGGTGTTAAATTAAACCAACGTCATGCAGAATTGACACTACTACGCAATAACGGTCGCTCGATGGAAAAATGTGTATGAATTTTTTTATAGATAATTGTCCAATCTAAAATTTACAATCACATTTTTTTTTGTGAGACCAATAGAAAGAGACTTATTTACCAAAAACTGTCCTCTTCGACCTTTGACCCTCTTAAATGGCATGACGCCGGCACGGGATCTTAGGGGACTTTTGATATGTTGTATATTATGGCAATATAAAGATAATGGTAAAAAAAAAGTTAACAAATAATTTTTCGGCAGATGAATTCCTTAATCACTGGGTTAATAAATGTTGGTCTTTGAATACTGAAATTGTTTTTTAATGGTCCATAAAATTAAAAGTTTATGATTATAGTAGGAGGCGCGGTTGCCAAAATTTACATGCTTTTAATAGTGAGACAATTCTTTCAGAAACAACAGTACCATATTCGTATAAATAATTGGTTGTAGTTTCCATAAGGTAACCATTGAGAATTAAACTAAAAAAAAAACGGAAAAAGGGCACCTGTTAACATAACGACATTGTTCAAACACACACTAATGTGAAAAAAAAAAAATTAAACTGAAAAAATTAAATAAGAACGCACATTACTGGGCCACTAATGGGCCAAATTCGTACAAAAATTGGTTGGGGTACCCAAGGCTATATGTCATACCAACCGTCGTCGTTTAACTTGCTAACTGAAATACTTCATTATTTTATACTCTTAGGTCCATTATTTTTAAAGTTCCTGATAAAGCAAATTTTAGCCAATCACGATAGCTTAAATCGACGTTAACAGGAACTTTAACTGAGTCAGTGTAACAAGAGATAAAGATAATGGACCTTAATATACCAAAAATACAACGAACGGCAGGTTTAAAACATTAAAATGTACTAGCTAAAAGATTTGTGTAACGTTTATGGAGTGTTTTACATCGTACAATTTTATTTAATTAGGAAAAAAGTGCCTAATAACTCATTTACCAAGAAAATTTTAATGCAAAATGCGATTTAGCAACTAATTGTTTTAAATGAGGTCGGTCACACTGATGCGGTTACGGTTCGCTATTTAAGTCTATGTAACAAAAAACGCTGCGGTTCAACCGGACGAAAGAAACGCATAGAGTGACCAGGCACTTAATTTACGTTGTATTGTAAGTACCTTATTATTCACTTTACCTAATTATTTAAAACTAAAGATTTAATGCGGTCCGTAAATGTTATACAAACCTTTTATTTGGTAAATTGAATATGGTAAACCGGCAGTTAGCTGTTTTTTGTTATATTAGCGTTGATACTTAAAAGTATAAAATAATGAAGTAATGTCAGTTAGCATCTTGAACGACGGCGACACCAACGGATGGTATAACATATATCCTTGTAAAGCCCAACCAATTTTTGTACAAATATAGCCCATGCAGAAAGACAGTGATCCCATTCATATCCCAACCAATTTTTTGGTCGATTATGCATAATCTACTTTACTTTTATTAGACTTTTGTTTTTAAATAAACTATGCAATAAATAAATCGTCAATTTTCGTGTAATAACACTCCTATTTCCTAAACAATAGGCACATCAGTTCTTTGTTTGCTTGATTTAACAAGAAAGGTTGGTATGTCACCTTTTTAGGCTTGGCTCTATAAATGACATTTAAGAATTAAGGCCGAGATTATATTGGCCATATCGTTGTAAGCTCATCATCACGCGAAGAGTTTTGCTGTGTTCCGGTTCATATACAAAACCCATTTAGACTCTCACATTTTATTTAGGTCAGCTTGTTAAGATTATTGCACTAAAATAAACTTGATAGGTCACAACTAGAATTTATGTGTAAAAACTTCCATAAATTGTACATCTGGTCTAAAAAAAAAGTATTGGTTATTTATCTGTATTTATTAATTAAAATTAGACAATCAACAACTCAAGTGTTTCATTTAATTACTTCAACATGGTTATAAAAACCGAGTAAAGAACTCATCTGGTAATAATGATCTGACCGAACATGATCTTAATATTTTAAGTAAAACTTTGGCTATAATCATTTAAAAGTTTATGGCCATAAATTCAAATTCCTAGTTTCGAAGATCTGTGCTTCTAGAAGCTTGTATAAGTCATCTCCGTTAAGCCCCCGTCAATTCTACTAAATAGCACATCTACATGAGGGTCCCATACTATATTAAAACTAAATGTAGTTTTGAAAACAAGAAAAATAGGTCTACAAACGCATTATGATTTCATTTTAATCGGTTATTTCTTTGTGTTGAAAATCTGACTTCAAAATAGCATTTTAATGTTTTTGATTTTTGAAGTCAGATTTTCGCCACAAGGAAAAAACTGATTTAAATGAAACCATAATACGTTTAGGAATTTTTTGGAAATTGGGAGTTTTTTTACAGGAATTGGGAGACTTTTTTGTGAGTTGGAAAAATGCTTGGGGAATTGGGAAAACTTGTGGTATTTTTATAAAATGGGTGAAGTTGTGAACACTATTTGTATGTGAATTCCAACTCGTGTGCTATTCAGGAGAATTGACGGGAGCTCAACGGATATTACTTATACGAGCCTCTAGGAGCACAGATCTTCAAAAGTGTGGATTTGAATCTCTAGCCTTAAAGCAATTTAACAAAGCTTTTGCTCTCTTCTAAAAGTAGATAAACAAATCCATCTAAGCAGTCATTACTTCCTTGGCGATAGAACTATTTTGGGTTGAAATTTTAAATCTAAATAAACTAATAGAAACCTGCACAAATGATTCCTAAAATCGTTTGCTCAATAACCTATAACTTTTCTTTTTTGTTCTCTAAAAATATTGCGTTATTTTTATCTGCTAATTTATGAAGAATCTTTAGAATAATCATGTTATGTCAGTATTCAATAGATATGGATATAAAGATCGTTAACGTTTTAATAATGATAATGAAAAGTAAACCTATTATACACTCAGTATTATAAACCAAAACAGACTGTAGCTCCAAAATAACCAAAGAAGATTCCGCAACTATAGAAAAATTATTTAAAAAGTAAACCTTGCAATCGTTTTATTTAAACTTAGATAAAGTTACAATTTAAAGATAAGCATGAGAAGTTGTCTGGGCTTCAAGACCCTCCTTGATTCTTCTGCCCAATTCTTCATTGACTTGCGCAAAATTCTTAATCGCTCTTTCCTGAATGAATGCGGAAGCAGGTCCCATGTGTTGGACGATATTCTGCGCCAAATTTCCCCTTTCTTTTGGAGTCAAAACCTTCTCGTACAACAATCTTGCTTGAGTAAAGTTATCCTGGTCTCGGGTATCGTAGCGATTAGCATCTCCGATAACTGGAAACACGGGATTCAAAGCATGGGCTCGTTTGTCGAATTCGGGCCCTCCAAATGAGTTAGGGTGATAATTTGGGGCACCGCCTTGACTTTGGTAAGTAGATTCACCATCTCTACTAAAGTTGTTTACACGAAAAGGACGATTTACTGGGAGTTGGGAGGAGTTTCGTCCTAGACGGTAACGATGTGTGTCCCCATAGTTGAACAGACGACCTTGCAGCATACGATCTGGTGACGGTTCAATTCCTGCAAAAAAATGTTTTTTTAAATATTCAACAGACTTATTTAATTTCGTGTTTCCCTTAAAAAAACAAATTATAACCATAATTAAAGGTGCAAAACTGTTTTCTTTTCGATGAAACTTACCAGGAATCAAATGTGCTGGGTCAAAAGCCAGTTGTTCAACCTCGGCAAAATAATTGGTGGGATTTTTGTTCAAAACAAACTTCCCAACAGGTATTAGCGGATAATCAGCATGTAACCATACTTTGGTAACATCAAATGGATCAAACGGATAAACTGCTAATTCTTCAGGTGTCATTACTTGGATATAAAAACTCCAAGATGGATAATTTCCCTTAGCGATATTGTTGTAAAGATCACGAAGCAAATAGTCAGGATCTGCACCAGCGATTTGTGTCGCAAGGTTTGGGTCCAAATTTTGAATTCCTTAAAACATACAATTAAATCATCAATAAAAAAAACAACAAAATATTCACCTTGATCAGTTAACATATGGAACTTGCAGTAAAAAAACTTCCCTTCGGCGTTTACAAGAGCAAAGGTATTAGAACCATATCCATGCATGTTTCGGTAACTTGCAGGAATGCCTCGGTCAGAAAAGAAAATCAAATTTTGATGAGTAGTTTCAGGTCTTAAGCCCATGAAGTCCCAAAACATGTCCCGGTCCATTAGGTGAGTTTGTGGGTTCCTTTTCAAAATGTGGATAAAACTAGGAAACAGAATGGTGTCTCGAATAAAGAAAATTGGTGTGTTGTTTCCAACCAGATCCCATATTCCTTAAACATGAAATAATAAAAATTCTACACGGGGTAGTAATTATCTATACCAACCATCCTCAGTGTAGAACTTCATGGAAAAACCTCTTACATCTCTAACTGTATCAGCATATCCCATTTCACCCGCAACTTGAGAAAATCTAATGGCAATGTTTGTTTTTTTCCCAATCTGAGAAAAAACAGACGCAGCAGAATACTTTGTTATGTCATGGGTCACCTCGAAGTAACCAAAGGCACCAGCGCCTTTGGCATGGACAACTCTTTCTGGAATGCGTTCTCTGGAGAAGTACGCCAACTCGTCTATTAGTTGATAGTCTTGCAATAAGATTGGTCCATTTTTACCCACTGTTAAGCTTGCATCGCTATATGGAATTGGATTTCCAGAGTTGGTTGTATCAGATTTATCCTCCAACTAAAATTGTTTAAATTATAACATTTACCAAAAATTGTCTTCAATAATTTCGCTTATAAACACTAAAGAAAATCATGCTGTTTTTTCTTAAATTAAAAACATTATGAAAACGGAATTTTCTTAAAGAAGCAAAGACTGTAAATCGGCGTGTTAAAAGTGTTGAAGAACATCTTAAAAACGTTTATAAAAAATTAATAGAACCGATAAAAAAAAAGGAAGGGCATGCCCAATTTTCCTAATGTTGTTTACCTGGAATAACTAATTGAAAACCCCATATTTTTTTAATTTAGCAAAATTTAGATACCAATTACTTCAAGGACTCCTTTTGGTTTTTTTTTAATTAAACAAAAATACACCTACATTTTAAAAGTTTAATTGGCGCCCAAAATGTTGCGAATGCTTGACGACAAAAATTGGCTATTTCTGTGTTACATTTTTGTTTAAATATGACAAAGTTAATTTAAAAATAGTTTCATTTTATTACTCACATTGTTTTTTTGGGCAAAATCCAAAAGTTGATTTGCCGCTGGTTCACGATCACTATGTTGCGAGTGTTGTGACATTTTGTAATTTATTGGATGCTCATAAAGACATAGAATAAATTAAAATAATGTTAATACGACGGTTTTATAGTGCAGTTAAATCTAATCTTGCAAAAACGATAAGTTTACTTCTGCATATAGTTGTGTTACTTTGTTGGTAAAATAGAAAACAAAAAACACATGGGAAATGCTTATCACTGTTGTTTGTCTGTAAGAAAAAAAATTAGATGGGAAGTTTGTGGTTTTAAAAGTAGACAAATATTCTATCTTTTGCAATTTTTATTTTGACTGGAATATGTCGGACTATTTACAGTGTTATTTTTAAATCTAGTGTTTATACCTATACCTAGTCGTGCTATCAAATGATTTGTTTTTTTTTATTAATAAAAATCAATTGACAAAATGATAAAACAACATCAGCTTGGTGATTATGTTGTCCTGGTATTTTCCGATATTTCCTGGGAGTTGGTGTCCATGCAAGTGCCCCCGACCAATCCAGCTAGTTTGAACGAAGAACGCCTTTTCGGCAACGATTTCCGATAGACATCCACACCAGACTGCATAGCCTTGGTTACAAAGCAGATAGAAATATGTTTTACGTTAATATTGAATGACAAATACTTGTAGCTTTTAATATTTTTAATTAATTTTGCACCAAATTGCCCCTTCCAAAAAAGTCCATGTTTATTTCAATAGTTAAAACAAAACTATTAGGTAAAAGAAATCAAAACTTTAGGGCGATTCAAACATTATATTTAGTTTAGGTATACTATGGGTATACTGTAGTTGAAGTTAAATTATTTTTTAGATAAATTGTTTATCCGGTACTTTTATAGAGAGTCGCTACTATAAAGTGGGATTCACAATGAAAAATAGCTTGCATCCGGTAAGAATCAAGGTAGCTTGTTAAGAGCTTGAAATATGTATTTGAGATATACCATTCACAATGAATTAGCATGAGCTCTTCCAAGCTAATTCATTGTGAATGGTATATCCCAAATACATTTTCAAGCTTTTACAAGCTACCTTAATTCTTACCGGATACAAGCTAATTTTCATTGTGAATGAAGCTTAAATTAAAAAAAAAAAAAATGTATTTTTTTTTTTTTGTAGTTTTAATTCAGAATTGTGCTTCCTAGTAATATAATATTATATACTTGACCATATACGATAGAACGTCCAAATTAAGCTAAAAATGTGACCAAGTGCCTAAAATTGAATCCAAAGGTACAGTTTCCCTCTACTTAGGTACTGAGGAAAAACTTTCGCCAAAATTTTAACTATCACATGAATTTACCATAGGGTTAAACCATACAAAATAAATTAAAGCAAGGTTAACAACACAATGCAGGGTTAATAATCCATTTGAGCCCCAAAGGCTGAATTAGTCAAATGATTTTGTATTTTTGCCCCTAGGAGGCGATTTTTACGGTACTAAAATCTAGATCATATATTCCCGAGTATATTCCCCTTTCATTTAAACTAAAAAATTCCAAATAAAAAGACTGTAGAAGCATTGCCGGGGGGTTTTTTGGTTGTCAAAATATGTTCCTCCACCAATTTTCTCAAAATGCAATCCTCAAATTGCCAAAAATTTCTATTAATTTTCCTTAAGTTCATAGTTTAAAAAAATTAACATTTCCGATAGTTTGGGAGCGAAATTTAAAATCAAAATAATACTTAGGTATTTTTTTTGGCGCGCTTCTTTAAATTGTTCAGTTTTTGGTGCAACATAAAAAAAATACCTAGATTACCACATTTAATAATTATTCTAGCAAGAAAATGTACCAGAAAATGAGTGAAATTTGTTTCCCATCTCAGACAAGCTTTTTCCTAGAGTAAACGAAAACAAGTAACCTTACTGACCGGCGACCACTGCAATAAATCATTACTTAATATTCTGTAAAAAGTTTCCACAATTCCTCAAATAAATTTTTCCAAATTTCCTTCAAATTCGCTGATTTTGCACAGCGGATCTCCCTTAAAACAAAACAATTACCTTCCTGCTAAAACTGTAATTAAACTTTTAGGCCTTCTTTTTCTGATATGAGGACTATGCGAATGAGGTATATTACTCCTTTATTTTATTTACCGAATAATAAATTATTAACGCAAACAGATTCTTCATAAAAAATCACTAATTTTTGTCGCTTGCAGTAATGGTTTATTGGAACAAACATTTCATGTTGCGCTTGCGGTTTCTCAACAAGTAACAACTGAGTTTCTATAAGTGCAATTCCTGCAATGAACGCGCTTTCAGCAATTCATTTCAGAAGTTGCTCTCGAGCAACTGAACAATCAGCAGCTATGCAGACATACAGGCCGTCGCGTTTAGAGCCTGCAGCGTGACGTTTCAGGAGCTTTCACGAGAGTGGCAAGTAGTGTATTAGGAGATCATAACTTTTGCAGGGTAGCATCGGAAGTTGTGCCCTTTCATGTTGCCAAGCATATAAGAGTTATTTTACTTTAGAGTGTTTAACGCACGCAATTTTTTTTAGAAGTAATTTAATCGTTGTAATAAAGGCAGCGTGCGTAGTTATCACACGATAAATATGTCAAGCAACGCCTGCTTCGCTAAGTACTTGGATGGATGACCACTCAGGTACTGTCAGAAAGACTTGTAACCTGCTGGTTTAAATTTTAAGCTAAAGGTCCTCCTTGGACGCTTCGGAGTAACCTGGATACTAAAAAAAACATTTAGAAAATACAGAATGTCGCGAATTTAAGGGGTCACCTTGAGAAACTAGCTTACCTTAAGAGATACAAGGTTGGTTAAAGAAACAAAGTTTCCTATTTTAACGCTAAATAACCTTTCGCAAGCAAAACTTGATTGTCTTTAACCGTTTTTCGGTTATCTAACCTTTAAAAAGTGCATTCGGTCACAAAAACCATTGTAGTTAGCAATCTAATTCTGGTTAAATAAATTTCCTACAACGCAACGTTACGTTTCCTATTCTCTTTTTTTTTGGGGGGGGGGGGGGGTTCAACGACTCGTCAAAAGCAATTTTTTTAGGTTAATTATAAAAGCAATAAAATTAAAATCCGCTCAAAAAATTTTTGTAAAATGTTCCATTTTTATTATTTTTTAAAATAGTAGATTTTAGTACTAGGAGTACCTACTTAACTCCGTGTAGTCAAACGATACTTTTCTTAAAACGTCTACATACAAAGGTTTTTAGAATAAATTTAATTTACTTATTTTAGTTAACTTTTATTTAGGTACTTAAAATAACCGTCATTAAAATGATGTTTTTCTTAAAACGACTAAAAAATATCACTTTAGTGACGTATATGGCAAACATAAAGTAGCAATTTTCTGAACTGTATCATAGAATTTTTATTTTTACTGCCGGCGACAGTAAAAGTAACTTTTACTGATGACGCTGCCAAATATTTTTTTCTTAAAACGTCAAATAAACATCACTTTAGGGTATAGTCCGTAAGTCATTTCGGTAAACCAAAATGACAGTTGTAACAATCATTTTCTATGACAAAGAATTGTTTAACGAGTCGTTTTCTGTCAGTTTGGTTTACCAAAATGACTTACGGACTATACCCTTATAATTACGTTTATTTTAAAATAAATAAAAGTCAACTAAAATAAGTAAACTAAATTTATTATAAAACCATTGCATTTAGAAGTTTTAACTGTTTTAAGAAAAAGTATCGTTTACACAAAGCCACTTTAAGTGGCTTTCTGTGTCTCGGCAGAATTGTCTGTCTCGTTTCGCTCACCAGACAATCATTCTGTCTCGTCACACAAAGCATCACTTTAACTCTTAGTACTAAAATCTACTATTTACATACATTAAAAAAAAATGTTTGCGAAACGTCAGTAAAAACAAAAACTCTATGATATACTTTAGAAATGTGCTATTTTATGCTCGTCATAAATGTCACTAAAATATAATGTATTTTTCACGTTTTAAGAAAAAAAAAGTAACTAATTTCTTATAAGAAAAAAAAAGCGTGACGATAATTTGTAGGTAACGAAACCTAGTATATTTTCTTTTTAGCCAGAGTCTAATTGCAGGCAAAAAAAATGTACTGCTTATGTCGTAAATTTTGATTAACATTCCTTAAAAATAAAATGTTTGCATAGAAATTTAATTGATCTTCCATTTAAAAAAAATAGCATAATGATGATTTTTTGGGAACAAACATTGTAGAAATTTTTTTAACCAGAATCAGATTGCTGTTAAAAAAGTAGCATACACCCTTATAATCAAAACCGAGAAAAAATGGGCATTTCCGAAAACAATGTCAAACAAATGTTTAACTTCTCGATAAAAAGTTGGTGCCACTTAGACGTGTCATACATTTCTGTCCAGTCTGACAACAATGTAGAATCATAATTCCTGCCGAGGTCTCTGTTGCCTCAGGAAAGCTTGTGTGGTGTCTCTAGCGTGCTAGCTGGAGAGTTTGAAGTTTAACAGAGGCTGTAACCGCGCCTAGCGCTTTATTGCATGTTATGTAGCAGGCAGCAGGAGGGAGGGTCTAAAACTAACCCGCTCCAAAACCGGATCAGGAGGGACCTGATTACGTTAAGCTGTGGCTAAAGCCCTTGTAGGCGTGGGAGCTCATCACGAGATTTCATTCACAGGAAATCAGCATTTTGTAGAGCATATGGAGGATTTGTGCTTTTTGTTTTTTGGTTTATAATTTTGTATCCTTTATTTGCATTTAAAACATATATGCATATTTGGAAAAAGGTCATGTCCTTTAGGCTTAAGAAAAACAAATTACTGAGGTTGACATTTTTGCATAAAATTTAAAGCACACACGTTTCACTTTCTATAATAAAAATTTATTTACAAATGCCAAGAATGATAAAACTAGTGATGGGTTAGGTCAGTGAATAGGTTAGATTAGTGAGCCTGTTAGAGTTTTTTTATAAAATGCCGACATTTAATAGGATACTCCTCGCAGTAATCAGAAAACAATAAAGTTAAAATGAACAATAATTTTTTAAAATTACAAAAAAAAATCTGCGAAGAGGTTATACTATTAACTTTTCTATAAAAAAAAAGATTTATTAGCGAAAAGCATAAATGCGTATTAATTCTGACACTGACGTTTAGGATTTAATTTGGCTTTAGAAAGATGCACTTGTTTTATTTTTTTTTTTGCAAAGCCACCTTGACCGAACCTAGACTTACGTGACTTAGCTTTTTTATCACTAAAAACCTATTTTTTTGACCTTTTTTGTCTTAAAAACTTCACAAAAAAAAAACAAAAAATATATTTTAATACAGAATTTAATTTTCTTTGATTTTTATGACTTAAGTTTTTTTTGTAAATTAAAAAATAACGAAGATACGGCTTTTTTTTAAACTGGGGGGCTTAAGTGGGGTCGGACAAAAAAAACTTAAATATACTTTTAGTAGAGAATTAAAAGGGCTTTAAAGTTACAAGAAAAAAAATTCTGTAATTTTTATGATAACTGAAATATGAATTTTTTCTCACTTGGGGGATGCGGCAGCCCCCCTTATTATTTTCCGATTTCTTTCAAAAACAATAGGGATCTAGATTTTAATGAGAACGATTTTTCCTGAAAATTTGAACTTGATGGGAACTTTGGTTCTCAAGTTAGAGTGTCTACAAAAAACGTGACAGACGGACGGACGGACAGACGGACGGACAGACGGACGGACGGACGGACGGATTTTTTGAAAGTTGTTCAAAATTCGATGAAACGCACGAATCTGCAAGAATTTTTGCTCTACGACGATTTTTGACGATTTTAGAATTTTCAAAACAATCACAATATACTCCTCGTTTTTGACTTTGTCTGCGAGGAGTATAATAATTTTATACTATACCTTGTGTCCCGCGAAAAGTGCTTGAGCTCATAAATTTCTACGTATACATTCTTCAAAGCTAAAATTTTAGGAGTTCTATTGTCTAAGAAGACTTTTTGGCCTTCTTTTATATGCATTTACAAAAACGTATGACTTCCGGTTTAAACGGAAATGACATTAATTTTGTATTTTTAAATGAAACACCCCATATATTTTGATATATTTAGGAACATTCTTTTAATAAGAATACATTCGTTTAAAAAAAAAAAATAATGTATCATCAATCAATATTAACGATTATTCGCTATAGCGCTAAGCACTTTGGAAAAATACAAGGGTTGGGGCGCCGCCGGCAATTTCTTTTTGCAATATAGTTCAATATATACTATTTTTAGCGGAAATTTAGGACTCTTGGAGGGGGGGGGGGGGGTAAGTACCCCCACTACCCCTCATTAATCCCCGCTTGCCGAGAGTTAAACACGCTGCTTTTTGGTAAGTTGGGGAATAGGAGCAGAAACCCTTAGACAAGTATTGTGCTCTATGAGACTTTTTCGAACTGTTTGCAACAAAATGATTTGGATTTTTTTATTCTTACGGTAAATTCTCGGGTAAATTTACCTTGAAATATCGTAAACAATACTGGGTGTCCGCGATCAATGTGCTTTTTTTTTAATGGGAGATTGTTGGGAAAAATCCAAAACATTAGGTAAAAACAGTTTTTTGAAAAAGTTCCCCCCTTCGGAAATAATTGCCTTTAAACAGGTAGACTAAAAACACTTAATCGTAAATATTTACCAAACGATTTCTCCAACCACCATGATAATTGTACTATCAATAAAGGTAATAAAAACGGTAATTTTAAACCCATTTTAAAATTTGGGGTCCCCTTTAAAATGGGTTAAACACTGGTAGTGTTGATAAAAACTGCATGTAATTTCTTTACCTTTGGAAATTTTGTAATTTTATTAATTTTTTTAAATACCTCAATTCAAGTAAAAACTTTTTTTTCACTTACCCTGTATATTAAGGAACATTTTTAAATCAATGGTACCTAAAAAACTTTTTTATTTTTCTTTAAATACTGTTTTAAAAAGACCAATGTTGGAAACATAGAATAAGAATAAAGTGCCCATTTTCTTTGATCCGTAATATTGGTTGCCTAAAAAAATTTTACAGACCGTATTTTTATGCTGTGATCTGTGAGGTAGCACTTGACCATGTCTATTTGGCCAGTGGGCCAAACGTCCAAACTTCTTGTAACCGCCTTCTTCCTTCTCTGTAACCCTACTAGGTTGTTGACGTCATTTTACATATTATCTCACCTCCTACGCAATTGACTGATGATAACTAATGGCAACGTTTCACAAACTCCATAATATGTAGTTCATTTTTATATCACACCCTTATTAAAATTTTATGATAATCCATGTAATGGCTTTGGGTATGACTATAGACAATCCTTAAAATTGGTAAAAGATACTTCTTTGAGATTCTGCAGCCTTAATGAAACATTGACGTCACATTACATTTATGTAACTCCGCCAGAGTGCCCCGGTTAAAAATAAATGGACAAAATCTGGCTTTTAGTGGTTTATTTTTATTAGAAGTATTTAATTTTACAACCAACTGATGGATACTTTAAACCGGTAAAACTATATTTTTTTAAATATTTTTAGACTAAGTAGTTTTCCGAATTATTTTATATTCACTAACACTCGTCTTTGGTAATTTATTTTAAAAAATGGTACATTTTATTAAACAAAAGTGGTGAGAAAGCTATTGCTCGAATTTTTTTTGTAAAAAAAAAATTAGTTTTTGAAGAGTTAAGGGGTAAACAGTCAAGTAAGTATGGGTAACTTTTATAAACACTACCTACTGGTGGTTCTCTATAATAAGGGGGCCTCAAATTGCAAAATGGATTTAAAATGACCGTTTTTGTTAGCTTATTGATTGTGTAAACTTCACTATGGTTTGACAAACCCTCTATAGTCTATATTATGATGTAAAAAATCAAACTATACGCGAACACTCTGTATACTAATTTTATCAAAATTACTTTTAACCGACCCACCTCTTAACTTTATCTTCAAAAATTCATTGAAAGTCTATGAAGTTTATTAGTTAATTTATCTTCCTGAAACTCCGAAAATCTATTAAATTATAAGTTTACTTTTACCAAAATAAATATAGAAAAGTTCTTAAAATATCTAAAAGCAAAAGCTGTAAGCTCTTGGTTAATATAAACAAAAAATGTGCACGGTGTAAGAATACTTACAAGGGGATGTCAATGACCTATTCCCATATTTGGTTGAATGAGTGTTTGGTGTTTGTATTGCATCCCCGCATAAGTTGTTTATTTAAACCTTCTTCGAGCTATGTTTTCCTGGTTGCTTGTTGACGTCAAAGTTAGCACATCTCACCTTTTTACACACTCAACAAGAAGGTTTATGGGTTAAAGGGCCTTAAGACATTAGTGCATCTTTACGAGGCGATACGCCTTCACCTTCTGAATAAATCATGGTGAAATCTATTAAAATTGTTTGAAATAAATAACTTAAAACAGAAGTTAGAGAGAGCTTTTAAATAGGGGTTTTACAAAATTCAGAAAGATAGGTACGAGGGTTGTTTGAGAAGCTCAAGGCCAAATTCACGTTTTTTTTTTCTCAACAGACATTTTTTTTTAGAATACAGACTTTATTTGCTTGTGTATGTTTATCCCTACCAAATAAAGGTCGTATAAGGTAGAGTGCCTTGATGTCATATTGACAGATATTGTCGCTTTATAGAGTGACGACATCTCTGTCATACAGATCGATTATGTCATCCACATATTAGCAAAGATGGCAACAAATACAACTTACAAACACAATTGATGACATAATCTGTATGACAGAGATGGAATGATGCATGTCGTCACTCTATAAGGCGACAATATCTGTCAATATGACATCAAGGCACGCTAGTATAAGGTACTGCGAAAAAATTTTCCTACTATGGCTTTACCAATTACTGGGCTCTAGGTTTTTTTTTCCCAGAAAACATAAGAATATTGTTAAGGGGCATATCTGTCCAATAAAATAAGTGATTAATTAATTTAGACCTCAATTCAAAAACTATTGCCATTACAATCGATAAGGGCGTTTAAATCAGAGCAAAAAAATGAGCAAACGTGGCAGCCATTGGACACTTAGCCGGTCATGATTAAATTTTTTTAGTGGCAAATAAAAGATAAAGAGTCTTTACAATAAACAACGTTTGCCTTGATCCAAAGAAATTATCCCATGCAAGAGTATCGGTAATAGACTCGATATTCCATTAAAAAAAACAGGAACATTGGCTAACATAAACAATTTTTAAAAATAACTAAAGATACAAAATGGCTAAAATGTTGAGTATTTACTTTTAAGGATGCACAATAATTATATTTTCAGAATATTTTTGACCTATGCCTTCCTTATAGTTGGGCTTTGAACTTCTCAGACACCCCTCGTATAAAATATTTAAATATTTTGCAATTTTTGTTAGTATTGTGTAGTGTTTTTTGCGATGTTTTTTGTTTGTTAAATTGTATATCTTTTGTTCGTATAAAGAAATGTATGGGTAATTAGAGTCGATTTTTTACTGGATAATTTTTTAGTTATTTAAAAAAATAAAAAAACACATTATTATGAAAAATGTTACCCATGAATTGATGAAGAGAGATTTTATGGTGTTAAACTCTATACAGGGTGTTACCAAATAACTAGGAACAAATTCAGGGGGTAATTCCTGAACCCATTTTAAGAAAAAAAGTTCATATAAACGTGTGCCCTTCGTTTCTGAGATACAGGGTGCCAATATTTCTAAAAAAATACTTTTTTTTTAAGATTACCTAGAAACAGAACCAGATATTTGTTTGAAACTTAGCACGGGTAATTTTCTTGCCTTAAGGCATAAAGTGCGGTAGAAAAAAAAAATTATAATTGGAAGAGGCACATTTTGGGGTACCATGGAGGTTGTTCACCCGCAACTTTTTTGTGTTACTTTTTTGGTATTTTCATAAATTAATTAGAAGCCCTAGAATATGATCTTTAAAATTAATGTCCTGTTCTTTTTTCATAAAACCGTTTTCGAGAAAATAATTCATTGCCCGAAGGCAACAAAATTTCTTTTTTAAGTTTGGCTTTTTTATTTTAATGAAAATAAAACATAGTTAACAATGAAGGGTTAATTTATTTTTTTTTATTATTATTTCAAATAAATATCTGGTTTATAGTTCCTTGGTAATCTTAAGATAAACATTTTTTTTGAGAAACTTCGACACCCTTTATCTCAGAAACGATTTTTGGACACATGTTTATATGAAGTTTTTTTCTTAAAATGGGTTCAGGAATTACCCCCTGAAGTTTTTCCTAGTTATTTGGTAACACCCTGTATATTATTTTGTTTTAATTTTAAAATGTTTATCTTTTATTTTTCTCTACTTTGCCAAGGTATTAGCATTCCTTGCCTTTGTTACAACGAAGAATTAAGAATAACTGGTGAACTAAGAAAAGCTTGCTCCAAACGTGGAAATGCAAAGCAACCTCTTGCCAGAGTTAATACAACATCCAGATTATTAGATTTGAGAAAACATATGCAAATGGCAACATCTGTTCGAGATCTGCCCATAGATGCTTACATAATTACCTCTGATGATGAACACCAGGTTAGTAAAAAGAAAATATACAAACAAAGTAAATAAACCAAACAAGCTTCTATCTTAAATAAAGTAAGTTTTTACTTAATTAAAAATAAGAATGGGTGTTTCTTATTTATTTGTTTTATTTTGGCGAATGCGCCAGCCTATGATTACTGCAACATATGGATTTTTTGCCACTTTTATTTTTATATTAAACATTCGCCACAGAAATCATCAAATATACACTTTTAATTAATAATGTTGTCTTGTACTTGTTGTACTTTTTTCAGAGCGAATTTGTAGACGAGCACGATCGACGAATTGAATTCATCTCAGGTTTTAGTGGAAGTTACGGTACGGTGGTTGTAACGATAAAAAAGGCAGCCTTATGGACTGATGGACGCTATCATCTCCAAGCAGATGAACAAATGAATTGTGATTGGCTCCTATTACGAGAAGGTCAAAGGAAAATACCTTCCTTGGCTGAGTGGCTTCATAATGAATTTCCTAATGGAGCCAGAATTGGAGCAGACCCTAAACTGATCTCGGAGTCCATGTGGAGACATCTTCAGGCTCAGTTTAAATATTCAGGATTAAAGTTAATTGCGTTGGAAAGAAATTTGATTGATTATATTTGGAAAGAAAATCGACCGCCGAAAAGAAGTAAAAGTGTTTTTGCTTTAGAAGATTCTTATACAGGTTTGTAATTGGGTTCAATTATTCACAAATCACAAAGTGTTTGTGTACTTAACTAAAATAAATAAAAAATAACATTTGTAAAATAGTCCATTGGGTAAGGCAAATTTTATGTCTACTTAAGTAAGTAGGTTTGTATTTTGGCGAATGCGCCAGAAGTACTTGTATAAATTTTATATATCTTCTTGGCCTTATTTGACAAATTATTTACCATTGGTTAACAAAATTCTAAGGCACTGGATTTTTTAATTTATAGTTTTTTTCTACTCAAGCAATACCGGCAATGTTTGATTTTTTTTCTAACCAACAAACTCACACCTACCACCAGTAACGCTCAAATATATTTTTTAAGGTGAACCCTGGTTAAGAAAAGTTAATTTTCTTCGGACTGAACTTCGGGCATTACATGTAAATGCAATGGTGGTTACAGCTTTGGATGAAATTGCCTGGTTATTAAATATAAGAGGAAGAGACGTTCCATACAGCCCTTTTGTCAGAAGTTATGTTATTGTCGATATGGTACGAGTGTTGTTATTTGTAAATGAAACACAACTTTTAAAAAATAATGTGACCGACATGCATTTTAGAATAGGGGAAGATGTAACTCCACATTCTGTAGTGTAAGTTTTCGAAGAATAAGCTATTCTCAATCTTTGAATATGATTGTATTGTTCATGAGTGTCCTGAAAAATATATCAAATATATCGAAACATCGACTTTTTAGGCATTTGGTTTTTTATTGATCCTATACACGTTATTTCACCTTTATTTTAATATGAATTTTATTTTAGGATTAGGAACTACACAAGTATATGGATGGACCTTCCAACTTACACTCAAGAATATGAGAAGGTCCTTTTGCCATCATTTAGTGTATTTACTCAAGGGGCAAGTCATGCGATATACGAGCTTGTCCCAAAACATAAACAAGTGCCAATAGAATCTCCAATTATATTAATGAAGGCTATTAAAAATCCAACTGAAACTGAGGGTATGAAGAACGCACATATTAGAGACGGGGCAGCAATGTGTGAATTTTTTTCATACTTTGAAAAAAGAGTGAGTACCCAACTTAGTTTATGTAGTTATCTTACTTAATATTGTTTTTCTCAAATTACAAATAACCTGAACAAATGGGACAACCTTGCCTTCTTTTCTTGATTATTAAACAGCTAAAGGGTTTTTTTTCGAACAGCTTCTATTATTAGTTACCTACCTACGTAATTTATATAGATGTATTTCTTGGTTTCAGTTTTACGCAGGAGATACATTTACAGAATCAGATGTTGTAAAGTTATTGGACGAGCACCGTTTTGCTCAAGTACACAGTTTAGGAAACAGTTTTCGAACCATTGTTGCCTTCGGTTCAAATGGTGCATATCCAAAATATGAAAACACTCCAAACACAGATTTAACAATTTTTGATAATAGTACATTGGTTATTGATTCTGGAGGGCAGTATTACGGTAAAGAGTATATACATTTATAATTAAGTAAATAGGTAATTAATTTAAATTGTAGATGGTACAACTGATGTCACAAGAACAATTCATTTAGGGACTCCCACAGAAGATCAAAAAAAGGCCTATACTCGTGTTCTAATAGGAAAAATTGCATTTTCTTCTTTAACATTCCCCGAAAATATGAAAACATCGGACGCCGATGTGGTCGTTAGAGCACCCTTATGGGAAGTTGGTTTAGATTATTTGTATGGAACTAGTCACGGAGTTGGATCTTTTTTGGCTGTCCACGAATGTAAGTTTGGATTTATTACTAATCGGTTTTGTAGTTTTTAGTGTAAATAAATTGGGAAAGAAACTGTGCTTGGGTCTTAAAAGGAAATGTTTTTAAATGGTTTATAGTCCATTTAATCCACAAAATTATAATTTTTCTATTCCGGGAATGTTTAGGAAAATTAAAGAATGGAAAAATTATTTACTCTTTATAAAAAGGAGAATTATTTTGAGTTCCTTTTAAAAGTTGGATCAAACTTAATATTCTAATTTTTTTGACTATGGAAAAAAATATATCTACTTACCTAATCCGATCGAGTTTTTAATATTCTTTCCTAAAATAAGTTTTACTTTCCGTTTCTGATAAAAGCAAGCCCATTTTTTTCTATTATATTTATTTCAATAAATTAATGTAATTCTTTCTTATTTGGCAGCTCCAATCTCTATGCATTTCAATAGTCCAACTTCAGAAACATTCCATCCTGGGTATTTCTTGGCAATTGGTATGATTTTTTAATCCTTATTGCAAAAAGAAATTTTAAATATTGTTTCTTTTAGAACCAGGGTATTATCGTGAAGGAGATTTTGGAGTTAGATTGGAAAACGTTCTTCAAGTTATTCAAAAACCGTGGCTCCAACACAGTTCCGGATATTCTTACTTGGGATTTCAAGATATAACTTTAGTACCATTTGAGCCAAAGTTAATGGAAATGAAATACCTATCACCCCATCACGTAAGATATCTGTTTTAGCAATGTGGTAATATAATTTTCTACATAAGTAAATCTGTTTATTTCAGAGGCGATGGATAAATTCCTACAACCAACGAATACGGGATCTAGTGGGTAGAGAACTCAAGTTACAGAATTTAACAAATGGCTTTCATTGGATGATGGAAAAGACGAAATACATTCCAGAAAACATTTCTATTCGACAAGCTCCATGTCTCGCATTGGTTGTTGTGTTCAACTTTATCTTAATATTCTAGAAATCAATTCGACTCGATATCAGAGCACCTCACCCTTAGGAACAGATTAGTAAATATAACTTTCGTAATTTCGTTTGTAAATGTGACTAGTATAACTTCCATCAAATGTATTTTAGCATGCGTCCGATTGAATACATATCTCATAAAAGATGATAAACCAAAATCTAATATTTTTAAGTGTTGTATTTTTATAGTCTCGATCTCGTCCGTAGCTTAAACTTTTCGAAAAATATTTAATATGGAGAGAGGACTTTTACCCTTTAATTTAAGATTCACAATAAAATGAGTTTACACCTACTGGAGTTTGCAAAAAACTAGAGGGCATCCCTACAACCTGAGATTCATTGGGTCAAAATAGAAGAAAACATTCGCATATTCGAATTAACTCAATTTTTAAACTACAGCCCACCCGGTATCCAGTTTTTTAGTTAAAAAAATATTTTATATAATTAGATAAATCAAAAAGACCACTCGAAATGCCCTGTACAATTTTTTTAAATAAATGTTTGCTTTGAAAATAGGACAACTAGCCGGAACTTGATAAAATGACAAAATCAATCCCTATTCAGTGTCTATAAAAACTTTTGTTTTAATTTTACTGGTTTTAAGGATGCCCAAATAATCTCTGACAACATTTATATTTTTATTTAAAGATGTGTCACCTTTAAGGTTCCATTTAAATACACGTTCAAGCTTAGATGAATACTGCAGTGAAAATCGCATTTCACTTCGAAATTTCTTCCAGCAAGCTGAATTTTTGCATGCATCTTCATTTTAGCATTATAAAAGTTGTCTTAAAAGTCACCGTGCTGAGCACGTCGGCGTCACGAGATATTTGGGCCCAAAAGTCGCAAAAAACTGTTTTTGGGAAATACCTTTTTTTCTGGGCGTCTAATGCTATTTGGAGTTATTACCAAAATTATAGTGCTTAACAATCTACACCATCTGAACGTTGGTTGAAACTTGTACGATAAACCCTTATTTAGTTGGAAGGCGAAGACTAAAGCCGGTGCACCATTTTTTGGCATGGCTCTAAAATGTTGGTGTAGAATTTTAAGCCCTATAATTTTGGTAATTACTCAAAATAGCATTAGACGCACAGAAAAAAAGTTCTTGTCCAAAAACGGTTTTTTGCAACCTTTGGGCCCTAATATCTCGTGACGCCGACTTTTAAGACAACTTTTATAATGCTAAAATAAAGTTATATGCAAAAATTCAGCTTGCTGGAAGAAATTCCGAGGTTGACCCTATATTTGTGCGATCTTCACTGGTCTAGAAGGCTAATTTTCAGTAATACCCATTTCAGGCTTAATTATTAGATACTTTATCATAAGTAGGGTAAATGCCTGTCACTGTTTAATGGCTGTTAGATACTTTTTATTTTTGTACTTGTTTGTAAAGTGAAATTTTGTTAATTATTATGTATTGTATGTTATTTAAAATTTGCATAGTGTAGTACAGACTGACTTCAGACACCCAATGTGCATCAGTAAATAAACCGATAACTTAAAATACATAAGTTTTTTATTTTTAGCCTTTATTTCTTTACGTAATGAATCTATTTTTGAATGTAGTGAAAATGTTTAATTACTTTAGTTAGAAAAATGTTGACCCAAATAAAGTGACCGAAGGTCTTAAACGAGACAAGATTATCCAATTTCAGACGTTGAACTTAAGGAAGGACATCCCAAGGACTAAAAAAAATCAAGGTCGTACTAAAAGGATTGTTAGAAGATGCGGCTAATATTAGGTCATTGAACTTTTCGGGTGTTATTACGCTGCTGCGCTAATATTTTAAATAAAAAAAAAGGTCAGTTATTTTTAAGTTCAGGTAAAAACTGAAAAATTGCTAGTTGGCTTGTTAAAACTAAAAAAATAATTGAAACAATTTATTTAATATAATTTAATAACATACACTGGTTGGAGGTTGGATAGGACCTTTAAAAAAAGAGCAATTATAGCCTTAATTGAATAAAATTTCAACTAAGGTATTTATTATCTAACGCTGTACATTATGCAATAGTGTCACTTTCCAAAATTACACTTTACGAAGTCCAATTAATGCACGACAAAAACGACGACAGAATAAAAATGTAAGCCCAAAGTCACTGGTAGTTTGTCGTATACTAATTGAATGTTCTACATACAAAATAATCTCCTATTGCTGAATAAAGTAACTTAACGATGCGATTGTTACTTGATGTTGATGTAACTTGGTGAGAATGATGGTAAAACGTATTTTTAAGAAATGCCCCTGGCAGTGTTTAGAAGGCGAACAACAGCAAGAACGCCATCATAAGACAGAAAAGACCCATAGCTTCTGACAAAGCGAATCCTAAGATAGCGTAAGAGAAGAGTTGTTGTTTTAGACTTGGGTTTCTGGCATAACCGATGATGAGGGAACCGAACACTGTTCCAATACCAGCTCCTGAAGAAAAAGAACAAACAATTTAGTTAAATCTATATAAAGTCTACTCAATTTGGGTCAAAAAGAACCAATTCGTTTTAAACATGGGACATCTTTGAAGAAAAATATTTAGCTTGTATTTAGTTTTCGTGGCTTGTGTCTAAACCAAACCAAAGCAGGTATAAATTATTTCTTATTTTATTTGTTACTAAATTTATCATATTTCCTAGTGGTATTTTCTTTTTAAATAAATAGAAGAAAAATGCAAAAGATGGAATTTCAATTGAGATTGATTGCAGATTGAACCTGTTTTCAAAGATGGTTTTTAGAAATTACACTTTAAAGTTAAACTACAATTCACTAAAATAAAAAATTTAATTGGTTATCTAATTATCCTATAATTCCCTGTAACCTTCAAAACAGAGGATCTTGTTCTTACTCCAGAAAAATAGTGTAAATCCATCAAAATTATTATGGTGCTTAAAATTACTTCGATTAATTAGTTGCACTGACCTGATCCAGCAACTCCTACTGTGGCAGCTCCGGCACCAATGAATTTGGCAGCAGAGTCGATATCTCTAGATACAGGGGATGTTTGGAAACTACGGATCGCTGGTAAAAGAGATGGCCTTTGGTTTTGTTGAACAATGGGGCTCTGTACTAGGGATTGGCTTTGACTAACTGCGCTGCTCAGAGGCCTCAAGTAGGTTTTTGAGCTGTTGATGAGCTAAAAATCAGAAAATATCTATTAGATAACGCCTAAAATTATTAGCTAAAAATTATGACGAGGGCTTTATGTTTTGTCTCAGACATCCAAGGAAGTTAATTCAACACGAGTATTATGTTAAAGTATAAGGTTATCATCATGAAATTGTTATTATGTAACGTTCACATAGCTAGTAAGTAGCAAAAATGCAGCAAATTCTTAAAATAAAAAGTTATGTAACAGAATGTATGAAATTTAGATATTGAACGCCCATTTTGAAAGGTCAGAGACCAATGTAAATTCACTCAAAATTACTTACGGCGCTTCTGGCAGCTGGGGCGATCAATCTGGCGCAAGCGAACATCTTGATTTTTTGTTTTTTATTGGTTTTACCTAAAAAAAACCTTTGATTAGAACTCGGTAAAACTAAATTAGAGAATCACAGGATAGAAGGGTATATGACAAGCAGTTACGTTACGTAACTGGAAATTATCGATATCTACTAGGTGTAGCACCAAAACTTCTACAGACGATGAGCTACTGCATTTGATTAATGAAAAGCATTTACAATACCGAAAATAAATTAGAATTCTGCTGTTGCAAAATGTTATTGACAGTATTCTGGCGTTCAAAGTGACATTGGCAAATGATAAAAATGGCCGCTTGGTTGTCGGTGTTTTTAATATTACGAACTGCACTAAATACGTCTTTTGAAGCACAAATTAACACAACAGAAACTAAAATACAACGATTACAACAGATTTGGGCACTAATGAGGGGATGATTGCTTGAGGTTTAACAGAAAAATTGCGATTACTTTATTCACAAAACCAGCCGCCGACTTACCAGTGAACAGTGTCGGTCAAAGGAGGCGGACAGGTGACCTAGGAGAACAGCAGCCGGGAATGTAAATCGAACTTACCGAACCAATGAAGCTTTTAGGCGCAAACGTAGAACGATGTTGCTCAAAATATGGTACGTGGAAGCGCAGATTCGCCTAGTCCAGCCAGTGAGTTAAAAGACTATTGGCATTTTAGTTACTACTAACGATAATAGGTAGCAGCACCAAAGAAAACTTTAACTTTTATTTTATCACATAATAATCAATAGAAATGTTAGAGTATTATGAGATTATGAAACCATCCTTATCAAGTTAATTTAATTCTGGTGTATTATTTAATTTTAAGAAAAATAATAATAAATTTTATTGTAGAACTCTATAATTTTGCTATAGATTTCTATAATACTGATGTCAAAAAGAATTACAGACTTTAATTGTCATTTGCTGACAAGTTTTGATTTGTCAAACATTTTGATTTTTACTACAATTTTGTGACTTTCCACATGTTTAATATTACTAATTCAAAATAAATTATTTTATTATTAATTAGTATTAATAATCATTTGACCATGTCTAAGAAAAACTCAAAGAAAAATAAAAATCAGCTAGAGGATGAGACGTTTGATGAAAAGATACAAAAAAGTGATTTAACCTCAAAACAAGTTAAACCAAAAGGATCGAAAAAGGGTAAAAAAGACGATTGGAATAGTGATGATGACAGTAAATTTGCCCTCAAGGGGATCGATGCAGAGTTAGCTCCTGTTGTCAAGAAAAGTACCAAAAAAAGTATGTCCTTGCGATTTTTTTGGTATTGATAAACTACTTTCACTTTGCTTGATCTAACAGCTTGAAACTTCTTTTAGAAAAAAATATTCCGGAAGACTTTGATGAGGATACCATGTCCGTGTCTTCTAAAAGCGAATCTGTAACTTCTAAACCTGAAAACAAGAACAAGAAAAATGCCAAAAAGGGAAAAAGTAAGAAAAACGACGATTGGTCGGACAAGGATAGTGATGTAGATTTAAAAATATCTGACAATGAAGAAGAGATTAACCCGGCTCCAGTAAAAAAAGGAAAGAAGAACACCAAATCCAAGAAAACAGAAGCAATCGAAGATGATTTAGAATCAGAGGATGAAATTGAAATTTCAGAGCCAGTTAAAAAGAGTAATATACCAAGCTCTAAACCAGAAGAAACAAAAAAAGAAAGTGAGGAAAGTAATGGCAACAGTGATGAAGATAAAATAACAGACAATTTAAAGTCACTGGACTTGGACTCCGAATCTAAGTCGGAAAAGAAATTAACTCACAAAGAAAAGAAGAAACTTAAAAAGCAACAGGAGTTTGATAAACAGATGGAAACCATTCTTAAAAAAGGTGGACAAGGTCATTCCGATTTAGATAGCAACTTTACAGTGTCCCAAGCACAAAAAACAGCGGGACAAATGGCAGCTCTTGAAAATGCAGTTGATATAAAGGTTGAGAATTTTAGTATTTCTGCCAAGGGTAATGATTTGTTCGTCAATGCAAACTTGCTTATTGCACAGGGGCGGCACTATGGTCTAGTGGGTCCTAATGGGTAAGTTTTTGTTTTTTTTTTAATACTTTTTCTGTACGTTTTTAATAAAGAAATTTACACCCTACAGTACATTCAAAACATAAGTTCCTTTATATTTATTTTTTTCAATAGACACGGAAAGACAACTCTTCTTCGACACATAGCTCAAAAAGCCTTTGCTATTCCACCCAATATCGATATTTTATACTGTGAGCAAGAGGTTGTTGCAGACGACATGTCAGCTGTTGAATCTGTACTAAAAGCTGACGTCAATAGAAATACCTTATTGGAAGAATGCAGGAAATTAGAAGAAACGGTGAATAACGGCAATTTGGCGGCTCAAGATCGTTTAAATGATGTTTATGCCGAACTCAAAGCTATTGGTGCGGATTCTGCTGAACCTAGAGCTAGGAGAATTTTAGCTGGTTTAGGATTCGATAAGGAGATGCAGGTGAGAGAAATAGCTCTAAATAATAAATTTTTATTATGTTGCAATAATTCAGCACCTACCAATTTATAGATTTAGAACTTGCCTTTATCAGTCGAGATATCAGCTGAACATTGGGTCTAAAACTGTTGTAGATTTTAAACAAGAAATAAGTAAAAGTCGAAACGCGTAGTAGTTACTCTTCACAGATAAGTAGCTCGAGTAGAATTCGGTAGAAGTGTAATTTTAAATTTTATTAATCAATTTTTTTATATAATTGCTACACATTCTATGGTATACTCTTCGCAAGAAAACTATTACAGGATAATTAATAGTCTTTTATAAAAAAAATTATGTAAATAAAATCTGCGAAGAGTGCAAACTATTAACAGAAAGTACGAAGAATTTAGTTAACGAAGAGGATAAACGTCAGTTCTGACGTTTACCATATTTGAGGTTATTTGTTCTGACAACTGGCGTTGTTTCTTTGTTTGAAATATTTTTGGCATGGCCTTCTTGACCGACGCGTGACGCTATTTGGACTTAGAAGTTTTTTGCTACTGAAATTTTTTAGTTTTTGTTTTTTTAACCTTACTGGCCAACTTTACAAAAAATAAACCAACATTTTTAATAAAAAATTAAATTTTCATTAATTTTGTAGAAAAGATTTTTTTTGTTAATTGAATAATAACGGAGATAGGAGGTTTTTTTGTGGTGGGGGGTGACGGGGGGATCTGACAAAAAAACCAACGAATACTTTTTTGTAGAAAATTAAATTTCCTATGTTTTATGTCGAATAATTTTTTTTGTAAATTTAATAATAATCGAGTTACGATTTTTTTTTCACTTGGGGGGCTGAAAAGGGGGCTTTATAGTACTCGGATTCTTGTCAAAAACAATAGGGTTCTTCCTCTTATAGGGATCGATTTTTCCTTAAAATTTTAATAGGATTGGAAGTTTGGTTCTTAAGATAGCGTGTTTACAAGAAACGTGACATCCCACAGACCGACCGACCGACCGACCGACGGACAAAAAATGAAAATCTTAAAAAGTCATGAAACGCACGAATCTGCAAAAATTTTTGCTCTACGACGAAAATTGACGATTTTAGGATTTTCTGATCGATTGCAATATACTCTTGTGAAGAGTATAATAACATGTATTTGCTTTTTTACAGAATAGAGCAACCAAAAACTTTTCTGGAGGTTGGAGAATGAGAGTATCCTTGGCTAGAGCCTTGTACATTGAACCAACATTATTATTACTGGATGAACCTACCAATCATCTTGATCTTAACGCAGTTATTTGGTTAGATAAGTAAGTTTAATCGCAATTTCGCGGAGACTGTATGAATAATAAACAACCACATTTAAATTTTAAACCATTTATTATTGTTAACCGCAAACGACAAAAATAATACTTTTTTTTGTTTCAGTTACCTTCAAGGATGGAAGAAAACTCTACTTATAGTTTCTCACGACCAATCTTTCTTAGACAACGTTTGCAACGAAATTATTCATTTAGACACTCAAAAACTGTACTATTACAAAGGAAATTATTCAATGTTTAAAAAGATGCATCATCAAAAACGGAAAGAAATGATTAAAGAATATGAGAAACAAGAAAAACGCATAAGAGATCTTAAATCACATGGATCTTCGAAAAAGCAAGCTGTAAATACGTATTTTTTTAATATTTAGTAGGTCCCTCCCCCTTAATTCACACAGGAAAAATGCAGGAATATGTATTTTGACTTTTGAGCAAGCATCTCTTTAATAAAATGATACCGATTCCATGACATTACCAAATAAATTAATTTTTAAATTATTTAGATTTAAAACAAATTTTTTTGATGTCGCAGCTTGAAATTTTGGTAGCGGTGGTCACAAATTTTTTCTCACTTCATTATGAGCGCGTTAAATATTTGTTTCGCTTTTAATGTAGGAGAAGAAGCAGAAGGAAGCCCTTACAAGAAAGCAGGAGAAGAACCGAACCAAGGTGCAAAAACAAGAAGAGGAAACTGCTCCAACTGAACTTCTGGCTAAACCTAAAGATTATCTGGTTAAATTCTCGTTTCCCGAACCACCTCCATTACAGCCTCCGATTTTGGGTTTGCACAGTAAGTTTAAACGCGCTAAGTGCGAATTTCTGTTGCGTTATAAGGAATTTATTTCAAGTTATTTATATTTTAATTTTTTTAGACGTTACCTTTGGTTACGAAGGACAACGACCTTTATTTGTTAACGTTGAGTTTGGAATTGATATGGCAAGTCGAGTAGCCATTGTAGGGCCTAACGGGGTAGGAAAATCTACTTTCCTGAAATTATTAACAGCTGATATAATACCAAAAATAGGCGAAGCTAGAAAAAATCATAGATTGGTTAGTATTTTAGCACATTAAATGTCCAGGAATTTTCTTAACATGCAAATAATACATTTTTAGAGGATAGGAAGATTCGATCAACATTCCGGAGAACATTTAACAGCAGAAGAAACTCCGTCCGAATATTTAATGCGACTTTTCGATTTGCCTTACGAAAAAGCAAGAAAACAATTGGGAACTTTTGGATTAGCAGGTTTCGCACACACTATTAAAATGAAGGATTTGTCAGGAGGACAAAAAGCTAGAGTTGCCTTAGCGGAATTGTGCCTCAATGCTCCAGATGTTCTTATTTTGGTAGGCATCATTATCTTTTAAATTATTTAAAAATATATTTATTTTATAAGTGCACTATTTTCAATTTTGACGTGTTTTGTTTCCAGGATGAACCTACCAATAATTTGGATATTGAATCAATTGACGCGTTGGGTGATGCTATAAACGAATTTAAAGGAGGAGTGATAATCGTGTCGCACGACGAAAGACTTATTAGGTACAATAAGTAAAATACTTTATACTAGGAACAATTATTGCCCAACCCTAACTTAAATAATAGGCATTTCTTTAAAATATTTCAATCAAAATAAAATGAATATGTCCCCAAATCTGTGATGGATGTGAATAGAATACAGCCCGTAATAAGGTTTTTTAAAGGTGGTATCTAAGAAAACAAATGAGCTATGATTATATTTGTAAAATAATTTAAAAAACATGTATTTGCGTAGTTTAATTATGTAATTTTCTTTTTTTTAGGGAAACCGATTGTGCTTTATATGTAATAGAAGACCAAACAATAAATGAAGTCGATGGCGACTTTGACGATTACCGAAGAGAACTTCTGGAAAGTTTGGGCGAAGTTATCAATAGTCCAAGTATTGCCGCCAATGCCGCCGTACAACCATAATTAAAACTTTTTACCAGACTGTGTACGAAATATTAAGTTTTAAATAAAATAATTTATTATATTGCGTCAAATAAATGCAACTATTTTCAAAGTCCTTTGTCGATTTGTGCTTATAAATTAAAGAAAACAAGAACTTTTGTCGCTAATAAATACGAATATATTGGCATTTAAATATTATTTTAAAATTCAACAAAAAATGTTACTTTTAGTACTTAAGTAATAAAAATAATTTTTACTTTTTCTTAGTAACAACAACAGGTCCTACGTTGTCGCCAGTTTCTTTATTATGATCTCCATGAGAGCCATCGCAATACGGCCACTGAAACAATAAGACGTTTTTAATACGGTGAAACATGCAAAATAATTTTTAAGATTGGCAACTTTCCAGCTTTATTCTGGGAAGTTTTAATGAATAAATTTAAATTTTTGGAAACAGTGCTTTGATTATGATTATATTCTGCCAATTTAGTTTTTTTATTCTGCACATCTTTTACCTTTGGAAAAGAATTGATTTACATAGGTACTTCGACAAATAAATAGAGCTAAAATTCTATTTACCATTGTTATTTATGATTATTTTGTTATTTTATAACATAAAGGTTACTAAAATCTATAACACTTTTAATTTTTTAGGTGCTTATTTTGGAGCAACAGATCAAATGTTTGCAGAAGAGACGTTAAATTCGGCTTTTTGAAGTTTCATAAGGTTTTTGTCTTTTTTTTTATTCTAAATTAAAATCAGAAAAGCAGTTTAGATCTCAACTGATTAATTTGTAAAAAGTATTCTTTAACATTTTAACAAGTTTTATTCTTACATTTTTAGATCGCCAACAACGACAAAAGGCTGCCTTATCTGCAATGTCTTCGATAGCCACTGTATCTACCACTTTAGCCGATCGTTTCAAAATCGTTGGGTTAACAAGTCCACTTGGGCATGGACGTCCATGGGGACAAAATGCTCTGTACGAAAGGTAGGTTAAACCACCTACTGCAGCGATTGGAGGAACCAAGGATACCCAGTCTCTAACTAGAAAAAGGTAAGTCTTTGTTATAAGAAGACATTTTTATATACTTAGATACATTTACACAACAACAGACTTAGTTTTTTTATTCACACTTACCTCCTAATTTAAACCAACCACCTACGGTGTCCGGAATTGGAAGGTTGGATAGATAATTTGGCAGAGCCTGCTTTACTAAGTACGCAAGCATTTTATATTTTGTGTTGTAGTAAATTACGTAAGTACCTATAAAGATAAATTTAAACAAAATTGTACGTTATAACTGTGATTTTGTAGGGTTTCGCACATCAGAATTGAAAATGATAGTTCTAGGTCAATTAATTTGACAGGTGTTTTCTTTTTTTGGTAGAAAAATAACCTCAATTTCCTTAAATGACAGTTATTGTAAGCTATCTGTAAATTTCTAACTAAGTAAAGCGTCAAGACAACAGATGGCGCAAACTGTCATAATTTTGTTAGAAATTATACATAATTTCTAGTTTAAAAAGGAATATTTATTTCTCAGGAATCAAACACTATTTAAATATTAACAAGAACATTTAATTTTGCCAACAGTCTTCGGTTACACGTCATCATAATTATTATCTCAATTCATTATTCGTTTCCATGACTATTTAGTATTTTCATCATTTCTTTCCAAAGATTACTAGATTTTAATAATAAAATAAGCCGATCGCTTATACGGCCAATCCTGGCACTTGGATCGCCCCGATCCAACCATGGAAATTCATATCATGATCATTACATATTAATTATCAAATTCATATTATCATTATCACAATTCAACATTTTATAATATCAAACAGCCATCAGCTTCTTAAAATTCTAAAACAGGAGGCACGAACGAACCAAACATCAAACCGTTTGATACGTGAAATACTATCGCTTATACGGCCGGACTGAAATTTCTGAGCGTCCCCATACAAATAAAAGTTAGTAATGGAAAAAAAAATTATCGCTTAATTTAGTCAAATAACAACTTAATATTTGGTTCCGTGCAATAAAGAAAAAGAAAAATTAGTTAATTACTGATACTGGTTTAATTTTACGGTGTTCATGCTTATAATTTTTTATAAATACCTTATCCAGGGTTGGGTTTGTTTTTAAATAAAACAATTTAAATATTTTCTCCTATTCACCTTTCCCGCCGCGGCCGTCGACCACCCTCGCGGTCGTTATAATGTTATGACTGCCCTTCACGCAGCTTCTTGCTAGCTTCTAGAAGCTAGCTTCTTCGCTGCTATTGGAGGATTCAAATGTTTTAAGTATGCGCGCGCAGAAGAAGTATATATATATATTCGTATGATAAAAAGAAATATAATATACAAGATGACTATATGTGATTCATGAACATTAAATAAAAGTTGTTGATATTTTTAACATGTGATGTTCATTTTGGGACGCCCATGGACGATTTTGATAATCTGGTAAAGCATTTACTTCAACGACCAAAGAAAACCATGGAAAACTTCGGCATACCAATAGCCTCTTGTATTGCCTCTAGTTTAAATGGCCAACCATAAACCGCACTATTGATGTTTTCCAAAAGACTAAATTTCGAAATATCTCCTCTTGCCAGAAGTTGTTCGTCCGGCGGTAGAGTTTTCTTGAAAAGTAATGACGTTTTCTTCATTTTTCTTTCCAATTTTCCTGAGATATTCTCATCTATCCTTTGAAAATGCTTTCAATGTACAGTTAAGTTGATGTTTGGTCCAATTATTCTAGTTCCCTAAAAAATACGCGAGGCCGGGAGAGATCCTAAATCCCCTAACAGGAATAAGAATCTAGTCCGGCCATCCAAGTGACGACTAATTTGAACTGCAATCTCTTGAAGTCCATGATGGGCCCCCAAATGTTGGCTGTCGTCTACCATCAATTATTGATACCGAAATAACTTAAAATTTAAAAAAAATATTTGGAACAACAAAAATATAAACTTGAAGAAGTTAAAATAAATCAAGCACGGTTTGATTACTTTTAGCTTCCTGTGCGCGCGCATACCTAAAACATTTGAATCCTCCAGTAGCAGCGAAGCAGCTAGCTTCTAGAAGCTAGCAAGAAACTGCGTGAAGGGCAGCCACATTGTTTCCCAAGTATAACGACCGCTAAGGTGATCGACGACGGGAAAGGTCCATGAATCAAAATATTTACTTTAAGGTATGGTTCGATTGCCACAATATAAACCGCGCAAAAAAGAAAAAAGCAAAAAAAAATAAAAGATGTAGTACAATTGTCTCACAAAAATAACCGTTAACCTCGGTTAAAAATTAAAATACTATTGACAATTCCCAGGGTTGTACACGAATACAAGTATTCGTATTCGAACACTGTATTCGAATACTTTAACAGTATTCGTTATATTCGTATTCGAATACATTTTTTTCAAATGATTTTGTATTTGTATTTTTATTCGTAAAAATTCAAGTGATAGTATTCGTATTCGTAAATTTACGAATACTTTTTACGAATACATTTTTATAGTCGAACACAAACGAACAAGTTCCTTTTGCAATAATTTTAAATTTTGCGCCAAAAATCGTGGGAATTGTATTCGTAGTTTTACGAATACGAATACTTTGTATTCGTATTCGTACCCGAATACATGTTGTTTCAAATGTATTTGTATTCGTATTCGTGCTTAACATGTAGCTAAGTATTCGTATTCGTATTCGAATACAAAAAAAAGTATTCGTGTACAACCCTGACAATTCCAACAAGAGAAATGTCACATTTTTTGGCAGACAAAAAGTGATTCGTAGCAAGGCATACTTCATTTATCAGGCCGTTGCACTCTCATCTTTATATTTTTGAATGCTGGAGGCCTTATTTTCTAGAAGATCCAGTTTTGTGACGTCACAGAAATTAGTTTGTCTACTTGCTAACGTTATCGCTTTAGTCAGCAATAAAAGTGAATAGTGATTACACTCGAGTCGTTTTGAGGTTTCCGTAAAAATCTGAAAGAGCATTTTGCTTGGCATTATGGTTATCTAAGTAACTCATTCAGCTGTTACTTTTTTGTTTTTATTTTACTTATCATTGTTTTTCTTGGACATTAAAAGACAGATTTTGTTAAAAAAAATTTGAACGGCCTAGGATGTGAAATACAAATCAACAACGTGCCATACACTACGTAGAGTGCCTGGAAGAATTAACAGTTATTGTCGCCTTATAGAGTGGCGCCATGCATCATTCCTTCTCTGTCATACAGATGTCATCAACGTTATAAGGTACACGTGTTTGGGCATTCTAATGCTAGCTTTACACGCAACTTCTTGCTAGCTTCTTCGCTGCTACTGGAGGATTCAAATGTTTTAGGTATGCGCGCGCACAGGAAGCTAAAAGAAATCAAACCGTGCTTGATTTCCTTCAATAGCAGCGGAGAAGCTAGCAAGAAGCTGCGTGAAGAGTAGACATAAGAATGAAATTATTCTAGTCTTGGAATATATTTTATTCTGACAGTTCCAAATTTGTGAAAAGTGGGGGAATATACAACATAACCCTAAAAATATTGTTTTTGTTTACCTTAAAGAATTTGGGCGGTCATTATGTAATCGCAAATTATACCATTGTGGGCCCCATTTGTGCCCCAAAAAATAACAATTTAACAACATAACCTATGCAAAATTCACGTTTGACATTTCCTTTAGGTTAGGTATGTATCCCACTTTTTCATTCTCTTCATTCGTGCTGTTTTGCAAGAATAAAAAGAATGACAGGAACGATTCTGATGCATCAAAATAACAGTCATTCCGTTCATTCAGAATAGGGAGAATAGCCAAACAAGTGTGCATATAGCAAAAGTGACAACAATTCATAAAAATATATTATTATTTTACATCTGTGCAACAATTACAACTTACAATCACAATTGATGACATAATCTGTGTGACAGAAACGGAATGATGCATGGCGCCACTCTATAAGGCGACAATAACTGTTAATTCTTCCAGGCACTCTAACACTACGTAAACCTTTAGGTGGTGCTCTAATTTAGGGACATTTTGTAATTCCAGTAGGTAACATTAATAGTGTTTTGTTTTACCTAATTAGTGAAAAATGGGCATTTAGTAAAAGTATAGAATGAAGATCTGGCCTGCCTAAAAAACATTGATTTTGAGATCCCTAGCGCGGTGATGCGAGATTTCAAGGTGTGCCATTATAATAAAAACGAGATATATATATTATTAATAAACACATTTTTTTATTTAATTATATAAGCATTTATTAACTTTATAGTGATTTTATAACTTTGCCCATTTAAATTATACAAATAATGTTAACAATGCACGATCCCGATTGTTTTAGCGATAGGTATTGACCTAAAATATCTTCACTTGTTTGATGTTTTTAAAATAACAGAATTTTAATATAAACTAACATACTATGTAGAAATATACTCCAAGAATACATATATTCTTGTATTTTGGGCAAAAGTTACCTACTATGGTGTTCTTTGTTCTCTTTGATGTTAGTCTGGCATCCTGAATCAACAATAATCACAAAACAGCACTAGCTAGCTTTAACAGGAATATCTATGTTTTGAATCCAACACATCTAATCTCGCATCTAATGAACCACAATAGCACAATGAGGTTTCGCGAATTCAAGGTCACCATTGAGATCTCGCTTACATCAAGAGATACAAAGTCAATTTAATGACTGATTAATGGGATCAAATTTGCAAATATGGTCATTAAAATGGGAAACTTTGGCCCCATCGACCTTGTATCTCTTAAGGTAAGCGAGAACCCATGGTGGCCCTTGAATTCGCGTCAGTCTGTATTATATTTTTTTGATATTCTGGATGAAAATTTTAATTTGTTGTTTAGGTATCAGCATAAATAACTATACGCGATAATACATGTATACGTAGGGCGTATGAACGTACCATTTTCATACAGGAGTAATCTAAAAACAAAAAGCCTGCAACCTATTTCTTGGTAAAATCAATGTAACAAACAAAATTAGGTACGATGTTCCTGATGCATGCATGAAAATATTTCAAGAAGCCACCTACCTACATTGAATCCAATTTAAATTTAAATCTGCGTCAATTTCATTTCCCATTTTCATTGTTAATTTATTTTAATTATTTGTGAATTAAACAAATTGATGTTTTATTAAAGCGGGTTCAAGAGGTGCTTTTGCACTCGATAATTAAATATTTATTCAATGTTATACACTGATACAAAACCATTAAAACCGCACTAATTAATTAACGAGGGGAAATAGCTTTTAGTTTTTAAATACCTAACAATATTAATTTCACGGAGTGTGCCAAAAACAGTATACCTACCCTAAGTGATAAAGTGTTTCATGCTAATTCCAAAATTATGACTTGAGACCGAGCTATTACCTATTTGTTGTTGGGGTTAATTTTAAAAATTTTAACGAAAGCCAAGATTATGGAGCATTTCAAAACCTACAATTTTGTTATAAACTTCAAATAAAATTAGGCAAACAGAAACGTAATTTTCAGTCAAAACATTGGGTGGTATGCATAAAGTTTAAGTACTTGCTAATACTTTAAGTACCTAGTACATACTTCAAGTACCTACTACATACTTCAAGTAACTTCTTAATACTTGAAGTAAATACTAGGTTTCCTAGTACATACTTTCAATTTTCCGGAAGTTACTTTTTTAAGAAGTATTTTTGGGTAGTCTTTACTACAAAATAAAGTACCTACTTTCTTTGGTAAATGCTATACTTTTCGATGAAATTAAAGTATATACTCACAATTTTTGAAGCTGCTGTTGTACCAGATTCGGTGAAGATACTTTAACCAGTTTATTAAAAAAATGGCACAGGTAGATCCAAAATAAATTTACAATGTAAGGAGAAATTATGAAAATGATATTTTATATCGAAAAATATTTAAGTAAGTCTGCGTGCTCTTTTTTTTTTAATTTTAGCATAGCTTTTCCCAGTTTATAACTGGCCAATTTGTATAAAAAATTTGGAATTATCTGTAAACTATCGATTGGTAAAAATAAGATTTTAATTAATTTGCTATTTTTAAAGAAAATGACAGTACTTTACTAGAATCGGTCTGCGCATAACTGAGAAAAGTTTAAGTAGTCCAGAAAAGAAACACGTATAAAACTACAAAAAATTTTGCCATTTCCTTTTTGGTGATCAAATACTATTTAATTATAAACAAATATCATATTGTAGGAATGTGTGTAAGTCAGTCGTTCCGACCTTTTTTATTCATACTCATCAGTTATCCATATTGTAGACTATTTTTCTATTCCATTATTAGACAAAGCATTTAAACACTAAAATTAGTCGAACCTCCCGTTTTTTGCATAAAGACGGATTTTGATGCAGTTTTTGGCATTAGATTCAGGGTGTCACAAATAAAGTTTGTGACCACTTTTGGTTGAGAGGAAACATTTTATTGCATTTGTGCAAGTCAAAAATGCATTTTTTTTCGTTGCACTTTTAAATTATATTTTTTTTCTAAATAACTAATGACTAAAATCAATTGAATTTTGCCACACTGGGGTTTTAGGAACCGCTGATCCCAAATATGGTGCTTAAAAATTCCTTGATGCACCCGAGGTGTCATGGCGGCCTGGCTGACCTGACCTTCGCGAATTTATGAATATTTGCTTAGAAATGGAACCAAACTTAACTTATCATTTTTGGGGTAGTTTATCACAAATATGATATTAAAAAAATTACTAAATGCCCTTGGGGTCATGGAGCTCCAGGTATGACCTGACCTAGCAAAGTTATGAAAATTTGCACTAAAATGGTATAAAACTTTTTACTCGGGGGTTTTCGAGGTCGCTAATCTTAAATATAATGTTGAAAAAATTGTCAAATGCACCCGTGGGGTCATGGTAGATAACCGAACGGCAGAGGTGAGATAAAAAGTTTACGCCAAGCAAGTATAAAATATTATCCTATAAGTACATACTTTTAGTTGCGATAGTATATACCTCGCCGTAGAAGAAGATACTTCAATGTGAAGTATCATACTTAGAAAGTAAGAAGGTACTTCCGGAAGTAAAGTAAGTACTTTCGGAAGTAAGCATATACTTTAATTTGAAGAAAATACTACGTAGCACATTCTTAATTTTGAAGCATTAAGTATGTACTTCAACTTTATGCATACCACCCATTGATGACCTATTATTCCAGGACCGCTTTTTGTTCAATGGAGCGTATTCGTACAAAAATTGGTTGGGGTAACCTAGAAAATCTGTCATACCACCCGTCGTTTGAGATGCTAACTGACATTACTTCTGAATTTTATATTTTTATCAAATATAAAGCTAATATACCAAAAAACAACAAACTGCCGGTTTAAAACATTCAATGGGTGGTATGCATAAAGTTTAAGTACTTGCTAATACTTTAAGTACCTAGTACATACTTCAAGTACCTACTACATTCTTAATACTTGAAGTAAATACTAGGTTTACTAGTACATACTTTCAATTTTCCGGAAGTTACTTTTTTAAAAAGTATTTTTGAGTAGTCTTTACTACAAAATAAAGTACCTACTTTCTTTGGTAAATGCTCCACTTTTCGATGAAATTAAAGTATATACTCACAATTTCTGAAGCTGCTGGGTGGTATGCATAAAGTTGAAGTACTTACTTAATGCTTCAATGGGTGGTATGCATAAAGTTGAAGTACTTACTTAATGCTTCAAAATTAAGAATGTGCTACGTAGTATTTTCTTCAAATTAAAGTATATGCTTACTTCCGAAAGTACTTACTTTACTTCCGGAAGTACCTTCTTACTTTCTAAGTATGATACTTCACATTGAAGTATCTTCTTCTATGGCGAGGTATATACTATCGCAACTAAAAGTATGTACTTATGGGATGATATTTTATACATGCTTAGGGTAAACTTTTTATCTCACCTCTGCCGTTCGGTTATCTACCATGACCCCACGGGTGCATTCGACAATTTTTTCAACATTATATTTAAGATTAGCAACCTCGAAAACCCCCGAGTAAAAAGTTTTATACCATTTTAGTGCAAATATTCATAACTTTGCTAAGGTCAGGTGATACCTGGAGCTCCATGACCCCCCAAGAGCATTTAGTAATTTTTTTAACATTATATTTGTGATAAACTACCCCAAAAACCCCCTATTGATAAGTTAAGTTTGGTTCCATTTCTAAGCAAATATTCATAAATTCGCGAAGGTCAGGCGGCCAGGCCGCCATGACACGTCGGGTGCATCAAGGAATTTTTAAGCACCATATTTGGGATCAGCGGTTCCTAAAACCCAAGTGTGGCAAAATTCAATTGAGTTCAGTCATTATTATTTAGAAAAAAAATATAATTTAAAAGTGCAACAAAAAAATGCAATTTTGACTTGCACAAATGCAATAAAATGTTTCCCCCCAACCAAAAGTGGTCACAAACTTTATTTGTGACACTTTGATTCTAATTCCAAAAACTGCATCAAAATCCGTCTTCATGCAAAAAAACGGGAGGTTCGAGTTATTTTAGTGTTTAAATGCTTCGTCTAATAATGGAATAGAAAAATAGCCTACAGTATGGTTAACTGATGAGAGTCAAGTATTAATAAAAAATGTCGGCACGACTGTCTTACACCCGTTCCTACAATATGATATTTGTTTATAATTAAATAGTATTTAATCTACAAAAAGGAAATGGCAAAATTTCTTGTAGTTTTATACGTGTTTCTTTTCTGGACTACTTAAACTTTTCTAAATTATGAGCAGAGCAGACCAATTCTAGTAAAGTACTGTCATTTTCTTTAAAAATAACAAATTAATTAATATCTTGGTTTTACCAATCGATAGTACAGGTCATTCCAAATTTTATTATACAAATTGGCCAGTTATAAACTGGGAAAAGCTATACTAAAATTAAAAAAAAAAAGAGCACACAGACTTACTTAAATATTTTTCGATATAAAATATCATTGTCGTAATTTCTCCTTACATTGTAAATTTTTCTTGGATATACCTGCGCCATTTTCTTAACAAACTAGTTGAAGTATCTTCACCGAATCTGGTACGACAGCAGCTTCAAAAATTGTGAGTATATACTTTAATTTCATCGAAAAGTGGAGCATTTACCAAAGAAAGTAGGTACTTTATTTTGTAGTAAAGACTACTCAAAAATACTTCTTAAAAAAGTAACTTCCGGAAAATTGAAAGTATGTACTAGTAAACCTAGTATTTACTTCAAGTATTAAGAAGTTACTTGAAGTATGTAGTAGGTACTTGAAGTATGTACTAGGTACTTAAAGTATTAGCAAGTACTTAAACTTTATGCATACCACCCATTAATGATCTTTTTTACCTAATTATAAAGAATTGAAGTTGTAAAACACTCCTATACAAACCTGTTAGCTGGTACGTAGAATGTTTTAAACAGGCAGTTTGTTGTTTTTTGGTATATTACTATCCATTCATGTTTTAAAAAAACCGCAGTCACCAGCTATTAAAACTAGAGCCTTTTCTTTGAAAAGTTGAATTTTTCACAAACTTGGCATTACATTTCAAAATTACTGACACTAAAAATTCAAAAATGCCAAAATTAATATGACAGTTACATAAAAAAGGCGTAAAAATTGGAAAAAAGAATCGAATTCTGCTTGAGATGTGAGAATTTATAAAGAAAATATTTTGTGTAAACTTTTAAATAGTTCAATGATTAGTGCATCATAAAGTAATTTTATAAAAAAATAAATACTTCTGTATATGTTAAGACCAATATTTTTGATTCAGATGCCTTGAACATGTTTTTAAATGCATTTTTTAATTTTTTTGAGTTTTCTTACATAACCAGCAAACACAAGTGACATTAATGACAATATACAGGGTAAAATCTGTCACCCTATGGCTCGCCTACTCTGGTTTAAATAAATGGTAAATGGATAGTAGCTTTATATTTGATAAAAATATAAAATTCAGAAGTAATGTCAATTACCATCTGAAACGACGGGTGGTTTGACAGATCTCCTAGGTTACCCCAACCAATCTTTGTACGAATACGCTCTTACAATGGAGCGTATTCGTACTAAAAGAAAAGAAGTAAAATACACACTTTTTTTGCTAATTTTATTTCAGATTTTTTTATTTAATTAAATTGTACAGAATTTGAGCTTACATTCAATTTAGCTTCTTAATATTTACTTTAATTTGACACTTAGCTACTCCTTTTGGCGATTGAAGGTACATATGTATATAAAAACATTTTGTGATTGTACCTTAAATTAAAATACATACATATAAATAATAAGAGACCATATGTGAAAATTAACCATCCTTTGATTACGTCATGTTTTGTTTGCGTACAATTTTAAGACCTCTCGTCTAGGTATTAATTTTTTTCTGTTTTATGAATATTTTATAATTATCAAGCATAAGATTTTGCGATTACTTTTTTGGTGTTAGGTACTTTAGTTACATCTTGAAATTATCTGATTAAATCACTTTTAGTTTACAAACAATGACTATGCGAAATTTAAGGTAAGTTTATTACAGTAGTTTACAAGAAAACTCAAAGGTATAATATAACTTTAATAGTTTTGTTTTCTGGGGGCTAGACAAAGTAGATTGTGGAAGATTGTAAACCTAAGATTAGAAACTACTCATAAAACTAGCTTAGCTCTTAGCACCTCAAGGTTTGAATTGGATGTCTGTTAAAAATTCACAAAGTACTTCAACTTACTTTTAATTGTTGAAAAAAATCAGTGTTATAAAGAAGTGGAGAATAGTTTATCCATATTTAGTCGCGTCAAACTAGCATTTCACCTTTAACTTTGGGGAAACTCAATGGATTGACTTCATTTTTTTGGCAAAACATTCAGAAATAAATTTAAATCACTAATAAAAACTAAATTTGCGCCGCTAGTCCTTCCTGAATTTTTGATACTCTTCGCAAACTGTAACTTGCTTATTATTAAATCTACAGAAAAAATCATTCTTATGAAAATTAAAGAGAATAAAATTTTGTAATAAAAAAATATTGCCCGCCCCCCTCCGAGCTCCGCCCCCTTATAGTCCCCCAAATTTTAAATATTTTTTTTTTATGCTTATTTTTTAAGAAACAGAAAAAACGTTTATTATTTACTAAATTAAAAAAAAAATGCTCCCCCACTATGCCCCCCCAACTTGGAAAAATTTGTATCTCGCTTATTATTAAACATTTATATTATTATAATTTTTTTTTAATTTGATAAATAATGAATGTTGACTTTGTTCCTTAAAAAATAAGCATAAAAAAAAATTACTTAAAATTTGGGGGGTTATAAGGGGGCAGAGCTCGGAGGGGGGCGGACAATATTTTTTTTTATTACAAAATTTTATTCTCTTTAATTTTTATAAGAATGATTTTTTCTGTGGACTTAATAATAAGCGAGATATAGTTTGCGAAGAGTATAACAAATTCAGGAAGGACTAGCGGCGCCATTTTAGTTTTTATTAGTGATTTAAATTTAATTCTGAACGTTTTACAAAAAAAATAAAATCAATCCATTGAGTTTCCCCAAAGTTAGAGATTTTAAGGTTTTTCATGCTAGTTTGACGCCACTAATTAGTGTGTCGTCACTGAAGCCAGCAAAGACAATATCGCATCTTAGTTTCCATGGTCTTGAAATTTTAACAATTAGGTACTTAAGACTTTGACAATTACTTTTTGACACGTAATTGTCAAAACTTTAAAATCGTGGAAACTAAGATGCGATTTTGTCTTTTTTGGCTTCAAATATGTATGTATAGAACATTATTGGGGCATGTCTAGGGATCCCCAGAAAATTGTCAAAAAAAAATCTCATGTACCCTCGGATTTATGAGGCCCCAAAGTGCAAAACTTTAAACACATGTAGCTTAAAAATAATGCCAAGAAAAATATGGCTTAATACGAAGGCATAGTCTATCCTTGACTATTCTACCTACTATTTGTTTATCTTTAATGGAGAGTTTATACAACTTCTTTACCTCAACTTCTTTCTTCTTTACCTCATAGTCTTCTAAGATAAATATGTGTGAATGCCATTTGGCGTTTAAACAGAAAGTCTTTACCTCCGTCTCTCATAGTTTTTACTTCAAATATTTTATCTTTTATGGTTAGGTTACAGACTAAAAGGTAAGATTTCTTTTCGATAACATTTGAACTACGCAATCAATATTTAAACTATGAATTTCACATTTGAACTACCTCGGTTAACAAATCATGTTATCCTAACCTTAAAAATGTCAAAATAAAAAGTTTTCCAAATAATAATGAGTGAAATAGATGTAAACGAAGAATTCCTTTTAGACCTAGTGCAAAGTAGGCCAATTTTAGACAATAAATTATGCGAGAAGTAAAAACATATTACTAAAAAGGTTATGTATCGTGTTCAAACTTAGAGGTAGAGTTGTATAAACCATAATTTTTAATAAGGAGAACTCGGAGGTAAAGACTATGAGGTAAAGGGGAAAGAAGTTGGGGTAAAGACGCTGTATAAACTCTCCATAAAATGGTCAAATAACATTTTTATAATTAATTTAATTTCACAAAATTTTCATGAAATGAAGCTGACAACAATTGGTGCTTTCTCGGCATCTGAGATGTTGATATCGGCCAATCATAACGTCTCCGTGAGTCACGGAGAAATCACGGAGTTGGTTTGATTTGATTGGAATCGAATCCAAACGCAAATGGATTCGTCATTTCAGATGTCGAGAAAGCCCCTAATGTCAATGTAACTGTGCAAAAAAGGTATAAATCATAGATGGGTTTTAAAGTGCCCTTTTGTTAACAGTGTTGTCGTATTTATCGAACTTTAACCCTATTTTCCGCAGAGATAAGGAAAGATAGATTTTTTTTAACAATTTTCTGGGAATCCGTAGACTTGCCCCAACAGCGTACCATAGGTGGTGCACCAATTCTGGGACATTCTGTAGTCATTACTAATATGGCGTATTGTCAGCTGTAATGTCCCAAAGCATTGATAAGTCGCATAAATGTTGTTATAGATTTTCAAAAGCGTGTTGTTTGGTAAGAGCTCGAAGCCGAAGGCGGAGGGCTCTTACCATAAAATAACACGCTTGAAAAAAGTTATGACAAAATTATAAGAATTTATCAATGCTTAACGGATAGTTGGTCAGATAATTTTTTACAATTTTAAACAATTTTATGATTATATTTGTCAATTTGACTTTGTTTGGAAAATGTTTACATAATAAAGCTAGCCTTGGAATTGAAAATGTTCCCAGTCTAAGTTTGCGCAAAACAGACCAATCACATGGTCTGTTTTGCTCACGAGATCCAAAATTCGAAAGGTGCAGTTGCATCCCTATAGGTTTTGACTTTTGATTTCCAAAATAAATTTTACCCTGCCGCCCGTGCCGGACCCCCTGCAGCTGTCTTTGAATTACTTATTATCACATTAAGAAAACTTCCAAGATATAATAATTAACCGTTTTCCACTCTTTCTTATATTCATTTTTCAAAAGAAAGCGATTTTTAAAAACATTTTAATAAATATACCCAACTGAGGAAAAACGATGTAGGTACATGGTTTTATTTTTATACCTTAAAATTCGCATTTATGTCGACGTGCTTGTATTCATAAAGCTTTTTCAAATTACCCTTGGATTACTCCATTAACCCTGTGTGGGCATATACTGCACTATATCATACCAGCTTTATATTTTACTAAAGCAAACAAAAACAACAAACTTTTTTTGTTTGCATATTTCATCATGAATTACAAAAAAGTTTGCTGTTTTCTGTTGTGTTTTTAATATAAATATGATAGATTTCACCACATTTGTCTTCTGGCACTTAACAAGATTAAACCTACCAAAATGGCAGTAATTGATTAAAAAACGGTTCCCTGGGCTAATTGAAGTAACCATCTTAGTAATAAAAGCATTATTTAAAGAAACTTAACTCCACTTAAATTAACTCTAACTTGGCTTTACCAAATTAGTGCATTTCAATTAATTAATTTAACAAATTCACAGAATGCGTAAGGTAAACTCATATATCAGTATGTCTCCGAGACTTTATTATTTTACAGATTTGTTTTCTTAATTTAACTTGATTAGCTTGTTCTTTACAACTTTCTTTAATTTGGTCTGGCAGTTTATAGTGAAAAACGGTGACGGAGACCAACCACACGAAATTAGTCACGCGGCAGTTAAGTGGAGTAAATTTGATCTATAAATGAGATTTAAACATTTGTTTGTATAATTAAAAAAAAATTGTGTTAATTTGCGGTTCATTTAATTCCAGTGGCGTTAATTTACGCAAACTATAAATCGACCTTTAAAACATTAAAAAAAGTTGGAATTTAGGGAACTAAAACTATTTTAATCAGATAATCCAAGTGTACAACATAGCTTAAATTATTAATAATTATTAAGTCATCATTGATCAGCATCCAAAATATGCCTAAAGAGGTCAGGAGTTTGATATCGCATGTATTCTGACCTGCCATATGTTACAGAGGTCCCATTTCTTGAAACCATCGAAAAGGGTCATATTTCAAGGATCGAATCCTGTTCTGCCAAACTGTCTGCTATTGAATGGCTGCTACCGGGTATCGGCTCGGGAAATACAATTCCTCCATCGTCAAGTACATCTGTTACGTCCTCAAATTTACTGCTGTAAAAACAAAAAGATATATTTTAAACGAATCTTTTACGTTTTCTTGCATCAACAGAACTGCCACATTTCTATATTTTTAAATTGCAAATAACCATTTTTCAATATGCAGATAAAAAGGTGTAGCAGAGTAAGTTATACAGCATTATAAAAAAATGTAGAACATTCTGTAACTCATTTTTTGTTTTTTTTAAAGATATCGCAAGATTGGGGTTGTTATTTAAAAAATTAAGTTTGGGGTGACTGGTGAAAAAAGGTTGAAAATAAAAAACTAGAGTGGGTTAGTTCAGTGAGCGGATTAGGTCATTGGATAGGTTAGATCAGTGAGAATGTTAGAGTTTTTTTTATAAAATGTCTACATTTAATAGGATACTCCTCGCAGTAATCAGAAAATAATAAAATTAAAAATAAACAGTAATTTTTTAAAATTATTTAAAAAAATCTGCGAAGAGGTAAAACTATTAACTATCTTCTATAAAAAAAAAATTATTAGCGAAAAGCATTAATAGGTATCAATTCTGACACTGACGTTTATGATTTAATTTGGCTTTAGAAAGATGCTTTTGTTTTAATTTTTTTATTGCAAAGCCACCTTGACCGAGTCAAAACTTACGTGACTTTTTTCTCACTCAAAACCTTTCTTTTGGCTTTTTTTGTTTTAAAATCTTTACAAAAATAAAACAAAAAATACTTTTTAATACACAATTTAATTTTCTTCCATTTTTATGACTTAAGTTTTTTTTGTAAATTGAAAAATAACGAAGATACGGTTTTTTTTTTAATTTGGGGGCTTATGTGGGGTCGGACAAAAAAAACGTAAATATACTTTTTGTAAAGAATTAAAAGCGCTTTTATATTACTAGAATAAAAAATTCTGTAAATTTTATAATAACTATAATATGAATTTTTTTCCACTTGGGGGGCTCTGTGGCCCCCTTTGTTATGATCGGATTTTTTCCAGTAACGAACTTAACCAAGATTTTAATGAGAACGATTTCTCCTGAAAATTTGAACATAATAGGGGATTTCGTTCTTAAGTTATCGTGTTTACAAAAAACGTGACTGGTACGGACAGACAGACGGATTTTTTGAAAGTTGTTCAAAATTTGATGAAACGCACGAATCTGCAAGAATTTTTGCTCTAGGATGATTTTTGACGATTTCAGAATTTTCAAAACAATCACTATATTCCTCGTTTTTGACTTCGTCTGCGAGAAGTATAATAAATGTTATATTTTTATATATATATATATGCAACAGTACTAGTAGGATCACCTGGTATGTCCTTGCATATGTCCTTTTATAGGGGCCATTTTTTATTTTTAACCTTTTTTGATCATCCTGTTATGATTTTCTTAAAGTTTAGGTAAATGTGTTTTAGAAGCTGTATGCATTTAATTAAAACATTCTAGATGCTGCATAACATCATTAATATTTATTTGTTAATAAAATACAGCAAAGCAAATAAAATATTAAAGCTTCGCGCTATAATTACTACCTTCTTTTAGTTTGCAAACTCAAGAAAGACAAATCTTCTTGTTTACTGACTCGGTTGCTGTACTTTTTGTAACGTCAACTTGAATTATGTTCAAACTGCTGCAAATGGGGCCGGTTATTTTAGTATTTTGAATGATTTATTATCCTGCGTATACTTGAAATTTTTTACAACTTAATCAAGCAAGAAAAATCATATTTTATATATACTTGGCGGTTCATATTAAATAAGAGAGCATTCAGCAAGGGTTAAATTGCCAAAGTTCTATTGTGAAATATTTTCTATAGAGAGAAAACACAAAAGAGCAGGACTTTCCTATTTACATTTTCTCCACAGTAGAGACATACGAAGGAAATGGGTATATGTGTTTAAATTGTGTGTGAATATTTTGTGAATTTTGTTTATTTATTTACATTTTTTGAAGCTTTGTCTTTTACTAGTCTACGGTCTGCGCATTTCAAAATAATGAAGTTTTATGCAGAATTTTTGCTTCTGTGGACTAGTTTGGAACTGGGATTTTATGCATAATAAACAAAATATTATTATAAAGTTAAGTATTAGAAATTTTTTGTGACTATAAATTTTTTTAATTTATACTTCTTATTTATTTAGGCGTTTGCATCTCGTTTTGCATATTATATTTTTGTGATATAACCAATCTTTTCGCATTGCTTTTTATCTCGTCTTTTATTATTTGAATCAAATCTACTCTACTTAATAATATTGTTTACCTCTCACAGCTGTCAACATCGCCGTGTAAAAGTCGATCTTTTCTCTTTCGGCGTCGTCGTCGACCTTTAAAGGATAATATAAAGTGAAAGAAGGCAAGAACAATGATCTGGCCTGCTGCCACGTATGAGAGCCACAATTTCTGGGGCCAAAGCAGGGATACAGCCCCCATGGGTGCATAAAGCACGCTTTTTTTCCAACCTTCAAACCATGAAACTTTACACCAGTACTTCCACACTCGGCATTCCGCTCTGCAAATAACAAAAGAAACTTTTTATTCAACCCAATAGATATCAATAGGTTTTATCTTTCAAAGCAATCGATTACCAAGTTCCATAAGTATGTTTCAAGTTGTGAAATTTTATATTTATTTGGTTCATACTCAAGATATCGGTTAAACCAAAGATTTTGCACTAATCAAATCCTGCTTTACTTTTTAAAAACTAAACAAGAAAATCATAAATTTAAAGAAGAAAAAAAGAGGTGTTAAGAAATTATATTAAAAAAAAAATCCAATTAATATCGATTTTGTTTTTTAAAGATTGATGGTTTAGGTCAAGGCAATAGATATAAAATTACCTTTTCAAAAAAGAAAACAATTTTAATTATGGTTTAAAACCATATTGATTTTCAATCTATACTTTATTCAATTATCGGTGTATCTGTGCACCCTAGCTTCTTATTTCATTCACATCCAACCAAAGTTATTATTAGTTATCGGAAACATTTCTTAATTACAAAATGCAATTATCCAATATCTTTTCTTTAGGCTTTTCCCAAAGCTGCTTCTTAAAGCGTTTTTTTTTTTTAGAAATGTTAAGGTGAAGGTAAAAAATCAACCGATCTTGCCAGTTTTTTGTAAAAAAAAATGTGGAAATAAAAGTTTAGGAGAGAGATTTTTGGTTTATATTATCCAAGTAATTGTTTTATTTGTTTTTAAAAGAAAGACTTCATTTATATCAAAATATTAATGTTGCCGTGCTGCGCTTTGTCGTGCATGCTTACAAGAAGCAATTAACGCAGAGTTTCAAAATCTAATAAGTCACCAGAGTGAACACCTTGTCTTACCTGTACACACCTCAAAACTCATTAATGATTATTCATGCATTATTCCTATTTGAATGCATTATATTTCCTGTGAGTTAATAATTTTGATAGCAGAAAATGACTACACGTTAATTAAATAAGGATGTTTATCTTAGGATACTTCTGAGACTAGAACAATCAATTTTTTTTAATACGTCTTATTAGTGTCATCTAAAACCAACAAAGGCAAAATCGCATTATGGATTTGACGTCTTAACAATTACTTCGACAATTACTTTTTGACACGTAAGTTGTTAAAACTTCAAAACCAGAAAAACTAGATGCGATATTGTCTTTGTTGGCTTTAGATTTCGTCATCACTAATGAGGTGTATTTAATTTCTTTTAAATAAATAGTTCTGTGGTAAAGATCTAAGCCGGATAAGTATTTTTGACATTTAAAAAATGCGTCTTTTAAATACCCAATTTTAATAGAAACATTTAGATATTTTGCAAATTGGATCAGCATATATTGAAATCCATTTTATCATCTAGCTTTTCACTATTGCATTAATAACGTTTTATGTTTGTGACGAGGTTTGTGAGAAAATCATTTTTAGAGACTTGACTTTTCCCCGTTTCCTTCCTACCACAGTCAGTAGTTTTTTCTGTACAAAAATTTCAATAAAATCTGATGCAAAAATCATAAATGGGTTTTAGAATGCACTTTTCTTGAAAGAGTCAGCAAATCTTTCAAATTTTAACCATATTTTCATCAAAAAAATAGGGATTCTTAAAAAATTGTGAGAGGCATGTCCCAACAGCGCGCAGCGTACCATACAGTTGAAGCGCCAATATTGACACCCTGAATTTAGGATGAAATGCAATATACGCAAACAAATTTAAATTATTTGTTTTAATTAATATTCTAGCAAAAGCTTGTTTAATTAATTTTTTTTTTTGGCTCTTGTTAATAGTTTAGTTAACAATATTTTAAATCGCATTTAGTATTCAAGTACCTTTTAACACCACTTTTAATTGAAGCATACTTAGGTTGGTTTTAGTTAAACAAATGGTTATGTAATAACTAAACATTAATTTAAATGAAACAAGGTTGTCAATGTGTTATTTAGAGCATCATCAATTCATCGAGTAGAGAACACATTAAAAAGCAACCACCGAAATTGCTTTTCTTTGTTAATAAATTATTCAATTCAAACCAGGCCAATTCTACAGTTGATATCATGTAAACGAACGTATTTTGTTTGCATACCAATAACACTTTGTAACTCGGAAGCACATGTGTCATAATAATGTGAGAACTTTATTCCCGGCGTGCAATATTTAGATTGCGGTCATGATAGAATACTGGTGGGGAGGTTGGTGAAAATGAAAAAAGTGGAAGTGAGGGCCAACATATTATTTGCATGTGTTGTTTAGGGTACATTTTCTGTGAGTGACATTTAAATTAAAAACGAGAAAAATGCATGAAATAAAGAAGAAAAATTTTTACAAATTTCTCTCGTAAAACAATGAAACCTACTAACTAATCTAACTTAGTATCTATGTAATGAATAACACCTTATTGCAAAGATAATTTATCTTTTTAAAATCCTTCAACATTTTTCCACATACTTTCCCACATAATACAATTACACGCCCATTAAATTTCCTTAGAAAATGTACCAATCAAAGTATACCATTTTGTTGATCTGATTCTAAATACATTTAGATAGTGGTTGTCCCAAAATGTAAATACATACAATAACAAAGTAAATATAGTTTTTTTTCGGAAAATAAATATGATGATGTTGAATATAAATTAAAGCAAGATTGTATGTTTTTATTTCCTGAGAGTTTCAATCATCCGAACGCAGACAGAATAAGTCAGGAAACATAAAAACAATATTGGATGAATAGGCTACCTCAAAGCATCTGGTCGTAGCTCCGATAAATGTGGAATGTGGATGAAAGCAATAATAACAAAAAGGGGCCTTTGAATCTAACGGCAATGATACTAAATTTAAAAGGGTAGAAACTAGAAATTATCATCCCCACAAAAAAGGTTCATATCACGGTATAAAAACGATGTTTGCACGCCAGAAAATCACATTGCTTGCCAGAGAATGAGGTTAAACGACAAAAAAGGGATTTTCCGGCAAAATATTATTTCATGCTAGAATATTGGTATGTACTGAACGACAAGATTGATCACTAACATGATATTTCAAATGGACAAATAGTAAACTCCATAGGTATTTATTAACAGCTAGAATATTAACTAGAGAACTAATACTTTCAGCAAGTATTACCTACTATATCTAGTCTGTATACAAGTAAAAGGATAAAAGTTAGTCCATGGTCAGTCAGAGAGTTTTAAGAAATATTTTCGGGTTTGTGAAATGAGCAATAAGCAGCCAAGGGTCAATTTCCAAATAAACTTGTATCTAGCTGACTACAAGTAAAAAATAAAATAGTATACCACACATAAAAAGTAGACGTTTTTTACAAATGGTAGCCATCAGCTTCGTTAGGTTTTATTTATGTAGCTACTCAAAACGCTTTTACCAACATCTACAAAAATGCACCTTTGTTAAATTTTTAAATAGGTTTTAGTCTTGGCTTTAGCTGTGAAAAGGCAAACAAAATTAATTTATTTCTTAGAAACGCAGCATAATTTCTTGAAAAGAGTCGGTATAATAAGTTGATTTATATTAATTATTATTTAAGGAAGTATTTTAATGATTAAATTTTTGTGCATTATGTATCCACAATGTACAAGCGATCTATTCTCGATTCTTAATAGAATATTATTATGAAAAAACTATCGTTGTTAAATTTCAACAATAAATTTAATCGTTTTCTTCTAAATGATCTACTTAATAGGTAAATGCGCACTTGGACTCGCTAATCTTCCACCCGTTAACATTTCGTTTAGCTGCCTAATAAAATATCGATTTTTACCAATTCTTTGTGGAGAGATATGATATTAGTTGTGTTGGGAATAAACTTTTTTTTTTAATATAAAGTAATAAGCTTAAATTTTCTTAAGCCAAACATTCGTGTTAGAAAATTCTCCGGGGTTTTAAGCAATTGCATTTTTGCCTAATGGAAAATCCGGCAGCATGTCAGGGCAAGAGTACAGAGGTGCAAAGCTTTGTTATTGCGATGAGCATTTTTCTTTGTTAAAAAAGGCTACAGCTAAAGAAGCCTTTTTGCACATTTCCCCAGAGGCTTGATAAATTGAATATATAAGATTGATGTACGTTTGAATTCGTATGAATGTGCTGCGCTCTGCTTGGTTGATTGCTTATTCTTACCTTGCATTGAGTTTCAGGAATGCTGTTATTACCCATAGTGTCTCTAATAGAAGTAATGCCAGCGACCCACATCTGCAAAAGATAGTATAAATAAGGTTTTATTATCCTGTTAGAGTTTTTAAAACAGGTTAAGCAAGAAATTGCACCATCTTTTGATGATATTGTTTTTTATTTTAACTCTAAAAGTTAGATAGTGTTATCGTAATTTTGCTATTAACACCATTTCCATCTCCTTATAAGCGGTCTACTATTTATTTAAAGGAACTACGTGGCATCTTATAGTGTGACAAATACACAACCATTTCTTTCAGATCCAGATTCGCGGTCGTCATACTTGGACATTTCAAAACATGACGTTTTCTACCATATCCCATGTTTGCCTACAAGTATAACGACCCCAAATCTGGTCTTACACATCTTTAAGTGTTCCTGACCCTCAATCATGAATATGAACTTAATTAACAAGATCGAGAAAGGTCTATAAAATAAATTACCAATGGCCATCATTATCCGAGCCAATAGTTTATTTGTTACCAAACCTATCTTGAATAATAATTATGGTAGACACGTTTTGTCACAATTGTGTGAGTGGCATTTAAGTTGTATAGTTGGAACTGGAAAAGTAATGATGACTGATGATGAATCTTCAAGTTGGCACCAACATAAATGAAAAGTTTTAGGGGCAAGAGCAGCATGTCTGGTAAAGGAGTAAATTACGTGACACGACAGAACTAAACCACAAGTTTCAAATCAATTATTATTTACCAAATTATAGCTAACCACAAGAACGCGTCAATTTTCTCTTCTATGTTGACAGCACGTTTAAATCATGTCAGAATCCAGTAAATCTCTTGCAAAACTCACGTCTGCTTGTGATCTATAAATTTCTTTTATTTATTGGTCTCGCAATATTTTTACGATGAAAACTCATGAAACTATAAAATGAAAAAAATATCTTTGTTGAGGTGTTTACGATTCGTCAAGTGATTTATCATTATATAGATTTTACAACCATAACTTTAACTTAACGTATCTTTGAGTAATGAGTAACTTAATCCTATATATAAAAAATCTAAACCAGAAACAATAGTTTAAGTAAATTAGCGGAAACCAATTGGAAAGCGGAGCGGATACTAATATACTTTGAGAACAGCTGGACTGGCACTTTTTTATTCGGGAGAATACGAACTGGCCGCATCTACCTGAAAAGACTACTAGCTGGCCGCGCCTAATTGCAGGGTGCTTGGTCGAACTGACCGCGCAATTTTTCTGGTTTGGTCGTACTGGCCGCGACTCATTAACTTCCTTTTACCTAGATATATAAGATGTTTTATTGAGTTATGATATCAAAAAATTATAAAACAGAGAATCCTTTGGATAATATTAGTACAGTCAATCCGTATGTGGACATCGACAAAATTCCTGATAGGGCCGCCTTTTTTATATGATGTAACTGGATGTCCAAAGAGTAAAATCCCAAATTGGCGTATATCTACCTATTGCAGAAACGAAGTTATGGCCCCCCAAAGGGCCCCCTTTAATTCATCACGGTGGAACTGCACCAAATTTTGCTAATAGATGTCAAATAAGGTTTTAAAAAGATTTTTATAAAAAAAAAACTCTAAAAAAATTCCTTCACCCCCTAAATAGCCCCCAAAGAGTAATAACCAATCACTTTGGATTTGCACCAAATTTTGCAGATAGATGTAAAATGAGATGCTAAAAAATATTTATTTATAACTTTTTTCGAAAAAAAAATTCTATGCCCCCCCTAAAAAGCCCCCCTCGTGGCGAAGGAATTATTTTTTAAAAAAACGTTATAAAGAAATATTTTTAAGCATCTTATTTTGCATCGATCTGTAAAATTTGGTGTAAATCTAACGTGATTGGTTATTATTATTACTCTTTGGGGGTTATTTAGGGGGTGAAGGAATTTTTTTAGAGATTTTTTTTTATAAAAATCTTTTTAAAACCTTATTTGACATCTATTTGCAAAATTTGGTGCAGTTCCACCGTGATGAATTAAAGGGAGCCCTTTGGGGGGCCATAACTCCATTTCTGCAATAGGCAGATATTCGCCAATTTGGGGTTTTACTCTTTGGACATCCATAACAACGCCTTGGTCACCTGTGCTTTTCAATATACTTAGCTCTACTTGACATTTGAAGAAAGCATGCAGCTAAAAATGAATGGAATAAGGTTTAATTTGAGTTGAGCCACACAGACATTCTAATTATATATGCTTTATAAAGCTCGTTATGTGGTGCATTACCAGAAACGATTGAACATATTTTCAAAAAATGTCCAAACACTAAATTTGAGAGAGATTTTCAAGAAATTCACACTTCAAAAACTTTGAATTGAATATTTACACAGCTATCACCTAACTTTTTAGCTGTGATTTATTGTACCACTACAACTTTGACTAACAGTAATATACCGCAAAGTAAATGCTTTACCGGCTTATGGAAATCGGCGATGGACATGAAAAAATCATTTATTTTTATTTACAAAACTACTATTACTACATTTATTTTGAAATGTAAGTTTTGTAAAATATCATACAAATAGCCAGATTATAAGAAACAATCCAAATGGCCATCGACTGTTATAGTTCTTTAGCCTACTACCTACAATTATAGCAAACATTCTTGAATTAGTTCCGGAATTCTGCGGATTAGTTTGAAACTGTCAAGGTCGCAAATTTCCCGCTTTTTTTGTAATATACAGAGTTCTATGATGATTATCCAAGGGAAGTTTGGGCCTGATCTTAGGTTTGCAATGCAACGAGTATTTTAAAGTTTTCTGTGTTTCCATAATGTCTACATTTACTTTTCAGAGAGCCATTAAGGAGGTGAGAAAAGAAAAGAATGTGACTATCCTAAAATTTATTTTATCCTTTGTAATATTTTAAGTAGAAACTCAGCTACGATGGATAACCCATCTGAAAATGTTAGTATATATAAAAATCGTATTTAAAATGCGTGAATCCAAATATATAAAGCCCCCTTGCTTAAAAAGTCTTAAAATAAGTAAATTATTGCAGGCTAGATCAATCTAATTTTTCAAATAAATGTAAAAAGTAAGATCTTAGGAAAGGTAATAAAAACAGTAAGGTGAAACGTTTTCGGTTTTTTTTTAATACACGTAAAATACTTTGTTATTAAGTTTGATGTCGTTTGCTTTTAAATAGGTATTCGCGAATGGAAACTTTAAAATCCCTTAATAAAAGGCCTAATGAATGGTTCTTTGTGGCCAACACGTAAAAGTAGAGTACCAATAGAGCTTTTTAAAGCATCGTAAGGCGTAAAAGATAGTCCATTCCCTGTATTAATTCCAACGTAAAATGAGTGCCCGTTTTTCTTTCACTTTCGACTTCATTCTCGCGCGTTCTACCAATATTACTAAACATTTGTATGAAAATTTCGTACTCAATGTACGTGATATTTATACCAAATGGCTCCATTTTGTTTCTTGGCTGGTTTGTTATTACCCATGTTTTACCAAAAATTTAACCAATTAAAAGTTGGCCATATTACTATTTTAAAAGTATGCACAACAAGAAATTCAGCATCATCTCAATGGCATACCCACTTAGCCTGTAACCTTAGACGGAATGGTTTTTGAAGGCAAAACTTCGCATTTTGTTCTGAAATTTAAATTATTTAAACTCCCACGAAAAACAAGAATTATTACCCCAACCAAATTGTCACAAACGTTACACGATGAATGTGTTTTTATTTTAGAAATTTGTTTTTGCCCAGATAGTAAAAATTGAATTAAACTCAAAATTTGTTTTAGGTTGCTCAATTTCTAAAATATAAATAGATTAGAATAGGTAAATGTTGTTTTTACTAAATTTTTGTATTTAAATTGATTCTTTTTTAGTTATAGTCCTACAAAGTAGCACGTAGGCATTTCGTTTTCATAATTCCAGTCCTAATTATGTACAGAAGTAAATAATAATAAATTATTGCGAACTATAATTTGCACGATACGACGCAGTGGTGGCGTTCTCGACTCTCGTGTTCGTGTAATGTCACAATAAAGAACAATAAAAGTGAATATAACTAAGGTAAATAAAGCTGCTTCTTCTTAACTTTAATTCATGGGCTTATTAAAATATTTTTAAGTTATTTTTACTTTAAACGATTCTTAATAAAACTTTGTTAACTAAAAGAATATCACATATTTCTCTAATAGTTATTTAACCAGTAAGTGTGTTAATAAAGGCGATTATTTATGATCCATTTTAACAAGCTAGCGATCAGCGAGCTTGTTAATAAGTTAGTTTATTAATCGCGATTTAACAAACGAACTGGTTACAATGCATTTTTGCACATTTTAGATCATTATTGAATAATTTATAAAATAAAACAGTTATTTTACCAACCATCAGAAACAATACGTCGGCCATTCAACTTTATTAAGGTTGAAGAAGAAGAACTGTCACCCAACTTTTATTAATTGTGAATAGAAAATGTGGTGAAAGGATCTGCTTCTCATTCTATCCAACGGTAAATATTTAATTTTTTTTGGTTTTTGTTGGTTGAACCGTAATTAAAGCTACTTTAACATTTTGTAATGTAGAAACATGGATAGTATCTTATCAAATAAAAGCGTCTACTGTTGCAAGGTCTTTGACTAAGGCCATTAAGAGCATTTTATTCTTTTATCTACTACCGTTGGGTAACAGCTACTTTATCTTACTCATTTAGGTTACCTAATGACTTACTTTATTTCACGGAAATAAAATGAGTTAGGTAATGAAATCATAACCTAACGGAAATTAAATAAGTTAGGAAATGAGATCATTTTTTCACGCAAATTTGACATGTTGTCATGATGACAATTAGGTCTACAGGATGTACCACAAGAATTTTTTTAAAATTTTTATTATTTTTTTAAGTTATTAAGCGGTCGTAGATAAAATATTGTATGCAACACGTTAGGAAACAGTCATTATTTCACTTTTGCTCTTACAAAACTCGGCTAAAGCCTCGTTTTGCAAACTTCGCATTCGTGAAATAATGACCATCGTTTCCTTACTTGTTGTATAAATAGATATTGTAGGCGTCAAAATATACTAATCCTCTATTATTTAACGCATGAGGCGGCAAAACTAGGCTTTGAGGTTTAACTCTACATCGCCAACGCCTTTTTTGCTATAAAACTCCAGCTCTTAGAATGTAAACGTTTTTATACATATACCTTCTTAAAATTTATTTATATTTTTTCGTGGTATAGTTACTGTATTATTTAAAAAACAACATAAAAAGCAATATATTGTTACTTGTGGAGCTTGCAAAAAGCTCATTGAAAGTTTCCTCTTTCAAACCGAGCCGCATATTTTGACTATTATAAATATTTTATTTATCTTCACATGAATAGAGTTCCCAGACTGAATCTTTATTGTGCAACTTTTAAACTTCTGATAAAGCAGAATATTGAATTTTAAAATAGAAAAGAAGGTCCGACCTTAAAAGCTTTTGCTTGTGGAATATTTAATTTTTAGGATTTGTATAAAATGATTTCAAATCTAGGAAATATAGATTATTTTTATTTATGTACCGTCGAACCATCAGAGTACGTATATTGTACAATCAAATTTTAAAAACCTACGTACCCAGTCAGTCCTTAATTTTTTAAAAATTTTGTTTTATCTTTTTTTTTTTAATTTAAAAGAACATCTTTTTAATTTCATATACAATTTAACAGGAACTGTAACTGACAAGATATTTATTTCGTAAATTCTTTATAGAATACAAGGTTTGATGCTAAGGAAATAAAAGTAATTTTGTTGGAAGCAATAGAAGATTAACATTTTTCAAGCAATGAACAGTTTGCCGCTGAATTTAATATTCATTCATTAAGAAGCCTGAAGTCTCCCAGAAATGTTAAGTTTAACTTTCATTAATTTTTAATTAAAACGAGATGCATTGCAATGCATTTGCTAATAAAGTAACCACAATAAGAATTTTAATTTAGGTAGGATACCTACGCAATAATTTAGATGCAAATTTAACTGAAGACTACAGGGTGTTTGCGTTTTTGTTTTTAAGTTCGTTATTAATACTGTTAAAAATACCTGTATACTGTGAAACCTACTGTGAACTTTATCCATTATTTCAAATTAAATATTTTTATATTGCTTCCCGCGAAGTTGTTCATTAATTTTTCAGTTTTTCTAAATTAGGTAGGTTGCAAGGTAATATCCCAGTTTAATGCTTCATTAAAACTTTTACAAACCATTAATTAATTTTACAGTAATGTGATTTTATATCCCTAACTTTATAAACTTGCTTTATCTATTAATAAATTTAGAACGCTTGTTTAATTATTACTATGTAATTCACATCGAAAACAAAGCACATAAAATGTAATTAATACATAATTTATGAAGGGTAAAAGTTAAGTAATTCAAATTTCTCATCAGTATAAGAATGCCAAAATACGAAGGCATCGACCATAGAAGTAATCGATGAATTGTTGATATTGATAACAAATTATTTAGGCCATTACTTTTATAAAACTTGGAAAAAGTTTATCAAAGCCTTGGTATGCGACTAAAACAATGCGCTACCTAGTTCACTATGTAAATGTGGTGGATCTCCAAAAACTATTAAACATACTGTAATGTTTGACTCACCAAACACCACTTTTTGAGGCGGTCCTTATAAAATATGTATTTTGACTCCTAACGCATTAAATTGCATATCAATCTTGAATCCTCTGTATTTTTGGCAATTCATTGGGTGGTATGCATAATATTTTAAATCTAGGTAAATTGCTCGAATAACAATTGCTCGAATGCAAACAATTGCTCGAATAACAATTGCTCAAATCACAATTGCTCGAAAAACAATTGCTCGAATAACAATTGCTCGAATAACAATTGCTCGAATAACAATTGCTCGAATCACAATTGCTCGAATTACAATTGCTCGAAACAACAATTGCTCAAAATTGTATTAGCAAATTTATGTATTTTGAAATAATTACTTTGTAAATAAAACTGCAAATTCAGCGAATTATTTTGATTAGAAAGGAGTCCGGGGGCTTGCGCCCCGTGCCTCTTAAATTTTGATTTGATCGCTTAAATTAAACTGAGCTCTATAAAATCAGAGGATCCTCTGATTTTATAGATCTCAACTTAACCTAAAACACTGATAAAAGACAGTTTTACTTTAGCCCCATTTAATTAAATCGCCGCCCCTCATTCTCCTGCTTTTTTAACTTAGTCTAACTTAACTTAACTTAACCTAACCTCCAACTCCAACTCAAAGCCATTAAAACAACAACTTTTTTCAATTTAGTCTAACTTAACATAACCTACCTAACCTAGTGTCCTAACTCAAAACCATTAAAACAACGTAGTATCGACACTTTTTCTATTCGGGGGCAATTGATCTTTCGAGCAATTGTAATTCGAGCAATTGTACTTTCGAGCAATTGTGTTTCGAGCAATTGATATTTCGAGCAATTGTAATTCGAGCAATTGTTATTCGAGCAATTGTGATTCGAGCAATTGTTTTTCGAGCAATTGTATGCATTCGAGCAATTGTTATTCGAGCAATTTTCCGCATACCAATATTTTAGTACTTGACTCGAGTCAATCTGTTGCATATCTGACGTTTCCCAAGTATAACGACCGCGAAGGTGGTCGTTGACCGTAAATTTCTATACAGTACAGATTCAAGCTATAAAAATCTTAAAGCAATTTATCCAAAGGTTATTCATTATTAGTGTAAAATGATTAATAATTTAATTTTATTTTTGCACTTGCTCTACTAAGGAATCCTAAAATTCCTCCAAGGGGAAAGGTTACAAACTGCAACACAAACATGTCCCAAGGAATGTAACTTTAAGCCGTAGGTTATTGCCCGTTAAAACTGCATACTCATGGATAAAAGGGAGGTGTACACGTATCTCTTCTTGACATCTACATACTATGTAGTGATATTATTAAGTTAAGTACCTAACGCAGAGTGACGCTGTGGAGTTATAACAGCATACCTTACAACTCCCAAGTTGCTTTAAATTTATGTTGTCTCCAGAATGAGCTTTTATTGCCATAGCAACCATTTTTATTCATCTTTATAGGAATAAGGTCAAGATTTATTATAAGAAAAAAACAGTACCCAGTCTTCAGAAAGAAAAGAATGTACTTAGCAATTAAAAAAAATGGCAAGGCGCGAAGCGAATTTATTATAAGTATTTAATTTGTAAAAGTCCGAAATTAATTAGTCAAATTGTTATGTGTCAAATCAAAATATCAACATTTGATAAGTCAAATCTTAAAAAACAGATAAGTGATGCCTGTGGAACATAATTAAATCGAATTCTTTTAATGATAATCTTATGCCTGCCCTAGACCATGCGATCCGACTGATACGACCGTCTGAAACGACGTACTGTTCAGACCGATCGAAGCGTCTGGGGCAGAAATCGTAGTAAAAGTTGATCTGAACAGTACGTCGTTGGTCGTAAGCCCGCTCCAGACCATTCAATGAAAGTATGTATTTTGCACTGAACTGCTGGTTTGATACGATCATCTGAACGTGTGGAGAGAGGATCGTAGTAAACTGTGGTCGTATCAGTCCATCGAAGAGAAAAACCGACGTGTCAGAATTCCAATCCGACCAAATATGTTTTAATTTTTTATTTATTTATTTACTGAGGGTTTCTGTATATTTTGGTGATTTATGATAAGAATAAAAATTATTTTGTAAAGAGTGTTAAGATTTGTAAAAATTCTTGTAAAAAAAATTTGCTTTTAGCTTTTTTTTAATAAAAAAATACATATTATGTCAAGAAAAGTAAATTAAACTCCTATTATTTTTTATAGTCCATTAAAATGAATTAATAATAATCATTTTTAAATTGTTCCTAATTTGCAAAAAATTGCATATTTCTTAATTGAGGGTTCTTAATAAATACTTTCTTTTTAGGGTGACGTTGACAACAATAAAATCCGAAACATAAAGTGGATGTTTTTTTAATATCCCAAAATTGTTTTTATACATATATTCGTAATAAATATTAGTTTTAACTTTTAAGTCCCATTATTTTTTAGCAATGGATTGTGTATGTACATTTTAAATTTTACGGGAGTTACCTCAATATACAGGCTGACGGAAATTTAAGGGCCACCGTTCGGATCTTAAAACATACAAGGTCGGTTAAATAGGGACAAAGTTGCCAATAATAAAAAAATAGACATTATTTTAATGCATTTCTGTGAATTGTGACGCAGGGGCCCATTTCATAAAAGTTACAAGCCTCGAATGGCAGGAGACAGCGTCATTGACGTCTCCTGCCATTTGGGACTTGTAAACTTGCAATTTTTATGAAATGGGCCCAAGAACTATTATATTGTAGAATCTAGAATAGCATAAACAGATCTCCCGTACAATTTAAAAACCTAGTAACTCTATTTTGACAGTTCGTGTTTAAACGAAGATTGTGCCAAAACTGGAGGTCCAAGATAAGAACCAAAGCCATTGTTATAAAGTTTAAAAATGTTGCTATTTAAAAATGGCTTTGGTTTTAACCTTGGACCTTCAGTTTTGGCACAATCTTCGTTTAAACACAAACTGCCTAACTCAAGTTACTAGGTTTTTGAATTGTACGGGAGAGATAACAATTCACCTTCTGCAAGGATTTAACTAGTCGGTATAAGTTTTGATTTCATTTCTAAGTGCAAAAAAACGCCATGCATAAATTGATACAATAAATTACACCTCCACTACTCGCGATTGGTAAACACAGCACTTGGCCAATTATAAGCAATTTTATCACACGCCAAAAAAAAAACGGTAATAAGAAATAGGAAAAACAATAGCAAACTTTTTTTAAAAGGTCAAATTATGTTTGACACAATATTTCAAAACAACAAAAGTGCCAACTTTTGTAATTTTGTAACGTCAGCTCGTCGTATACTCTAGAAAGTAGTGGGGAATGTTTTTAGTTTACACAAATGTTTAAAAATTAATTAAAAAATAGTGGCTGGCTTAAACAAATCAAAATATGCAATAACGTATTCTGACAGGTATCCTCTTTAGCTAAAATGCAATATTTGGTCAAAATCTTTTACGTTCATACTCCCTATTGTGTATCAAAATTTGTACTTTCTAACGAGCGAGCATTTAAATTCTACCTCGACTCTTGCCATGGAAAACAAAAGCTGCTTTTCCGTAGGTCTTTGATAGTTTCTACTAATGTCATTTTTGATGTTGTCATCTTTTTTTGACGTTTAAACAAACTATCAAAGACATACGGAAAAGCAGCTTTTGTTTTCCATGGCAAGAGTCGAGGTAGAATTTAAATGCTCGCGCGTTACATAAATTGTAATAATTTTAACAATAAATAACCTTTGAACATAATCCAATTATTTTAAAATATAGATAGGTATTTCTGTAAATTTATGAATTAAATAATACATTTTAAATCCTTCTTTTATTTATGGTCTTGACATTAAATAGTAAAGTTGTAAAATACCTACCCTTTCATTCATCAAACAGGTAAGATTAGGTATTTGGCTATTTTTAGACATAATGCGGTCGGAAGCAGTTGGCAGTTACAGTTGAACTGAGTGTCTGGAAGCACCAAAAAAATTGCACAGATGGTCGTTTCGATCGGTCGTACGATCGAACTGTATGTCTAGGGCAGGCATTATACGCTCTTTAGAGAAAATGGTGAATGCGCCGGGCCAATTTTCTGTACTCGCTTGAGGCTAGGCAGAGTGGTCGCATTATTACAGTCTACTTGGACTTTATGATTGTTTATTAAATTGCAACACTACGAAACCTCAATCACCAAATGTTTATAATTTAAAAAAGAAACGCGCACCTCGTAGCCTCTTTTTAAAATGCCACATACGTTAAGGTTATTATTTCTTAGTAAAAGGTTTCCATTAAAATGTCTTTGAGCCATCAGCAGAATATGTCAGGCTATTTACTTAAATTGATAGAGGTAAGGGTATAAAATTTGGTTTTAAATTATTTTTCACATTCACATTTTTTGATGGGTTGGAATCTCGCAGGAATTTTACTTCTCAACTCAATTTGAATATACACTCTTATAATATTATTTAAAAAGCTTTAGCAGGAAAATAAGCCAGAATGTTTAAATTTTTCTTATATTAGTATAAGAACAATACATTAAAAAAAAATTAATATGGCATTATAAAGACTTAAAGGCATTAATGTGCTATTTGTGCAAAAAATACTTATTGTGAGTTCATGCTCTTTTTATTTGGGCAACTTATTGGTAAATTTTACATTGACGAATGAGAAACATTAATGTCAATGTGAAACCAACAAATAAGCGGCCGTAAATTTCTTTAAATACCTTTTTTTTAATTTATTATTTAAATAAAAAGAACACTAATGATGTCACTAACTAATTTTTAATTTATGTTAATTTCTTAGAAAATAAGTAAAAGTGGAAAAAGAAGGGAACACGGCTGGGCTATCAAAATTTTGAAATGTCAGCACATTTTGCAGATACAGGGAAATTTGAAAAAAGCGCACAATTTCTGAATGCTTCTTGTTTTAAACTTGTCGACGTGGAGAATAATGACGTTAAGGTAAATGTATTAGAAAATAATTTAATTTGTTATACATATATTAAGATTAAAGCGGGGATTAAAGACGATTGCTTTACTGAGGCACTTATCTTACACTTATTACTACAAGAGCACTATGCTTGTATAGCTTCTTCAAAGGTCTGAGCATCAAAAGCAGGTGGATTTAATCAGGAGATTCAGCTGTGGATAATAACCCAAAAGGTCGAATGTAAGTCCCAACCGGACTGCTGATTTTATGGCTCATCTTGAATGTCTTCTATTCCATGAAGTTTCAGTCAAGTATCGATTCAAGATATTATAGAATTAGTGGTAAGATTCCAACCACATGGAGTTTTCACTGACCCTACGTTTCAAACTTGCTCATGGATAAGAGCTTCATCAGTTTTGAATCCTTAACATGCCGTATTAAACTCGTTTAAGGGCAATTTGCCACAAGTTTTTGAACAGCTGGTATTCGTATTCTAAGATTTATTTTTGTAGCACTAAGTAAACCAACGAGGGGAAAAGTTTTACAGACTACTCGAAGGCATGTGCTGATATTTTAAGTGTAGATACATCAAACATGTTGTTTTATCGCTTGTTAAACTTTGGAATTATTTTTCTATTACTTCGTACTCTCTACAAAACTTCTAAACTAATGCTGAATTTAGGAACTTCCACATTTAATTTAAAAATTAAATGAAATTTGCTCATTGGTAATAATAAACAATGTTAAATTCAAATGGCGAATAAACAGAAATGTCTTGAATTTAAATTAAGGACCAACAATTTTAAATAACTAAAATGTTTCATAATCAGGTCGACAAAATTAAATTGTTCTCATAAATAAACTAAACATTTTAATAAAAAAAATCTAGAAACTCTTTGTTTAGTAAAAATGTAAAAAAACCTAATTATGTTAAAGTTGAGCTTATACAGAGTGTCCCAGAATTGGCGCACTGCCTGTATGATACGGTGATGGGGCATGCCTAGGGATGCCCAGAAAACTATTAAAAAAAGTACTTCTCATATACCCTCGTACTACGCAGGATCTGCATGAATTTTTAATCTAAAACCATTTTTGGCGATCTTAGAATTTTTCGAGGAATTTTCAAAACAATCACAATATACTCCTCGTTTTTGACTACGAGGAGTTAATTAGTAGCGAAGAGCATAAATATGCTGTTAATAATAATAAAAATGTTTTATGACCAAACCTAAATTATTTTAGCAAAAGTAGGTAATAGGTGGGACATTCTATGTAAAATCGACCAATCATAGTTGCTATTATTTGATTTGTTTTATATTTGGTAAGTACAATCCTTACCCATGGTAAACGTTGCAATTTTTTTTTAATTTTTATATTTTTTCTTGTCTTAAACTGAAAATTAAATTTTCCGACTTTGCGATTTTTGAAGATTAAAATTGATAGTAATTTTTAGTTGAAAATGGACACTTCTTTTTATTAAAAAATCAGGAGCTGCATATTTGCACTCCTTCTCTAGTAGTAAGTACCCCAAACTATGAAGAATGACCAAGTTTGGGTAAAAAAAAAAGCCATGTGGGACTGGGTAGATTTTTTTTTTGATAACTTTAAAATGTTAATGTGTCAATGGAGATGCATAAAAAAAATAATTTTGTTTGTGATTAAACTTCGTTTAGAAACAGCAATGCTTTGAAAATGTTACCGAGTATTAAATTTAAATAAGATCAAATCATATTTTAAATTCTTAGAAGATTAAAATTAGTAGTAGTTTTTAGTAGAAAAAGAACACATTTTTTTATAAAAAAAATATGAACCGCATATTTGAACTCCTTCTCTACCGAGCAGCTATGAAAAATGACCAAATATGACACTAAAAAAAGTTATGTGGGACTGGGTAGATTTTTTTAGGGATAATAGAGACGCATGAAGAAAAAAATTTGGTTTGTGATTTGGCTTCGTGAAGAAGCAGCAACGGTTTTAATATGCTACATTTACACATAATCGAATCACAAAATCGTTTATTTTTTTTATTGTATACTATGGCCTTGGTAACACTTTAACATAAAAATAAAGTTTACTCACTCCCACATGGCTTTTTCTAGGCCTAAATTTGTTCATTTTTCATAGTTTAAGGAGCTAACTTTTAGGGAATGAGTGCAAATGTGCAGCTGCTTATTTTTAATAGAAAGAAGTTACCACGAGTAAGCACTAGTGTCTAGACAAAACCTCAAAAGGATTTAAAATCATGCAGCAACTCGAAAACCGAATTTTGGTCGATTATATATGGAATAGGCCAGGTATAAAATATTTTTAAAATATTCAACTTCGTACAGAACAAGTAGATTTATTAGAGTACGTTGTACCCTGCACCTTCATTACAGGTGGGTAGTATAAATATACTTCTACCTATTCAGAATTCTAGCCGGAAAGCTGACTGCGCTGCCGCTTTTAAAATAAATGTAATTTGTCACATTTTAGAATTGTGTATAGTAGGAATAAGGATACGACAAATCTAATAATTTTGAATTGAGCTCAGTGTATTTTATTTTAGAGCTCGAAATAAGATGTTTCTGTATAAACATGGGTGGATTCTTTAATTTAATATTAATATAAAAAAATCTTTTCTGTAGGTACTTTTTAAATGACAAACAACAAAGCGTATAGAATAAATATAATTAGCAAATAAAAATTGACGCTAATTCTGAAAGGCTCTTAAGTTGGACTGATATACTATAGAATATTGGTATTCATCATCAGTGTTATCCAATAAGGACTAATATGCTTAAAATTTGCATGAAAAGTCATTCAGCTTATATGATAAAACTAATACTATGGCTTGAAAGTGTTAGGAAAACTATAAAGCTGTAAATTAAATAAGAATAAGACAAACTCTTGCATCTCCGTTATGTAGCTTTACCGTAAGTTATACAAACATATGGTCTTTTAAGTAATTTTTATACATTTGTCACCTACTTACTAACCATGCGCTGGAGGTATCACACTTGCTAAAAATATACAATGGGTATAAATCATGCATTTAAATTGCACTAACTTTGTTTTGTATGCGAAATGTAGCACCGGTACAATTTTAGAAGATGGTTCAATTTATGCAATCTTACCCTGATATATAATTATAAAAGAAGGGAAATGTCGTAGGTCATCCATCCCCTTAATGTAATTTAAAGCAGGGTGAGCTACCCCCTACCGTATTTGAACTGAATTGTGAAACTTTTGATAACACATTCCAACTTTCTTTTAAAACAAATTTCTTGCAAACAAAAAAAAATGTAATATGGAATGTTTGGAAAAGTTTGGACAGCTTCTTTTATAAATCACGCTGAGTAGGCATCACCCCTGATATTTTGCCAAGTTGGTTTAGTTTCACCACGTAACATCAAAACGAACACATTTTATTAAAAAAGAGTCTGCTGCTCATCAATTACCTTATCGTCATGTGAGGAGTGATGACACGTACATGGTAGCAGATGCAGCACCGGTGCAAAGTCTAGACTTATTACAAAAGAGATTCGGAATATTTAACAGGTGTTGGTATTTTTTTGTTTCTCAGAATCCCGATAAAACTAAGAGTCAGTGGCGTAATAGTTTTGGTCGGGGTCTCCTTGCAAAAATAGCTTAAAGGCCCAGCGCAAAAAAAATATCTACATATATAGTACAATAATAAAAAACTTCTTGTCCATATAAATTTAAATTTGAGGTGTCTTTGGATATTGAACTCAAATCAAACAACTACTTTCAGCCGACGCGTTTCAAAAACATTTATTTTCTTTGACGAGACTAAAAAGATACTAAAAAATTCGTTTAGTACAACATCTATGCTATGCTATATATAGTACAGTCAATCTGTCCTAAATAATGAAGGGACATCGTCGAAATTCTCGTATCTACTATCTATATTTATGCAAATACATTGGCTTTCAAAAGTCTTGCACCCCCCTTTTAAAAACTTTCGCGTTTGCCTTACAAGAATTAAATTATCTTTAAAATAAACTTTAAGGCCTTAGTGATATTAGAGTGCCTTGATTGACAGTTATTGTCGCCTTATAGAGTGACGACATGCATCATTCTTTCTCTGTCATACAGATAACGTCATTAATTGTGATTGTAAGTTGTAATTGTTGTCACTTTGGCTATAACGTTGATGACGTTATCTGTATGACAGAGAAAGAATGATGCATGGCGTCACTCTATAAGGCGACAATAATTGTCAAAATCATCAAGGCACTCTAAGTGATATAATACACAAGATAGAAAAGCGTTTAATTAAATTTCTTCAATGGTACCACTCCTTTAAACAAAAAGTGTAAAATTCCTGAACATTAAAGAAATGTAAAAATTAAAAATAAAGCAAACACGGGATTATAAGTGAGTGGTATTACTACTGCTTGTTCTAAATGATGCATTCAAATGGTTTCGCATACTTCTATCGGGGTTATTAATAACTTCTAGGGGCGCATTCACCATTTTCTCGCAATGCAACAATTAGCCCTTATCTGCTTTTTAGCGTTTTTTTTTTCGGGTTTTTTTTGCGGAAAACTTGTTAGAGACAAAAACACACTATGTTCAAAAGAATTCAGGTTCGATTAGCTGGCAGGCCAGTCTCATCACTCCCTGTGGGAATATTTCGACATGTTTCATAAGACGCGGATTCTCATTGTCGCCCTTAAAAGCAAAATTTCGGATTTTTTTTTATAAAGTCCTAGTGTAGGGGTTATTATGCTAACATAACATTATATGCACACCTGTTTTCATTGGTCAGAGAAAAATTTAAGCGGGATGCTTCGTGGGTGAAAAAAATTGATTTTTATTGGTAAGTCCAGGTTTGCCCTAATTAGGTGTTGGTATTTTTTTGTTTCTCAGAATCCCGATAAAACTAAGAGTCAGTGGCGTAATAGTTTTGGTCGGGGTCTCCTTGCAAAAATAGCTTAAAGGCCCAGCGCAAAAAAAATATCTACATATATAGTACAATAATAAAAAACTTCTTGTCCATATAAATTTAAATTTGAGGTGTCTTTGGATATTGAACTCAAATCAAACAACTACTTTCAGCCGACGCGTTTCAAAAACATTTATTTTCTTTGACGAGACTAAAAAGATACTAAAAAATTCGTTTAGTACAACATCTATGCTATGCTATATATAGTACAGTCAATCTGTCCTAAATAATGAAGGGACATCGTCGAAATTCTCGTATCTACTATCTATATTTATGCAAATACATTGGCTTTCAAAAGTCTTGCACCCCCCTTTTAAAAACTTTCGCGTTTGCCTTACAAGAATTAAATTATCTTTAAAATAAACTTTAAGGCCTTAGTGATATTAGAGTGCCTTGATTGACAGTTATTGTCGCCTTATAGAGTGACGACATGCATCATTCTTTCTCTGTCATACAGATAACGTCATTAATTGTGATTGTAAGTTGTAATTGTTGTCACTTTGGCTATAACGTTGATGACGTTATCTGTATGACAGAGAAAGAATGATGCATGGCGTCACTCTATAAGGCGACAATAATTGTCAAAATCATCAAGGCACTCTAAGTGATATAATACACAAGATAGAAAAGCGTTTAATTAAATTTCTTCAATGGTACCACTTCTTTAAACAAAAAGTGTAAAATTCCTGAACATTAAAGAAATGTAAAAATTAAAAATAAAGCAAACACGGGATTATAAGTGAGTGGTATTACTACTGCTTGTTCTAAATGATGCATTCAAATGGTTTCGCATACTTCTATCGGGGTTATTAATAACTTCTAGGGGCGCATTCACCATTTTCACGCAATGCAACAATTAGCCCTTATCTGCTTTTTAGCGTTTTTTTTTCGGGTTTTTTTTGCGGAAAACTTGTTAGAGACAAAAACACACTATGTTCAAAAGAATTCAGGTTCGATTAGCTGGCAGGCCAGTCTCATCACTCCCTGTGGGAATATTTCGACATGTTTCATAAGACGCGGATTCTCATTGTCGCCCTTAAAAGCAAAATTTCGGATTTTTTTTTATAAACTCCTAGTGTAGGGGTTATTATGCTAACATAACATTATATGCACACCCGTTTTCATTGGTCAGAGAAAAATTTAAGCGGGATGCTTCGTGGGTGAAAAAAATTGATTTTTATTGGTAAGTCCAGGTTTGCCCTAATTAGTAATGATTATCTTTAAAGAGTTTGGCAAGATGCAAAAAGACACCATCGATTGAATAATTAAATTAAAGTTGCTCCATATCATACAGGTACTAAAATGTTTTGGAGTGGTATAATGTTTTACAAAAAGTTTGCTCTGATTCATAGTCCTGGCAATATCGATGGTCAAGTTTACGAAGAGACTTTTGTCTGTCCCCTAATGTATCCTCTTCATAATATTTTTTTTCAAAATTTTGCATTTATGGGCAACAAAGGGACTCTGCGTCGTATGAAACGTGTCCGAATATTTTTACAGGGCGTGATATGAGTGGCCTGCTTACTTATCAGACCTGAATTTCGTTGAGCATCTTGAGATCATGTCTCCCGAAGAGTTTTCTGCAAAAAAAAACGCCGAAAAACAGACAGGGGCTAATTGTTGCGGTGCAAGAAAATGGTGAATAACCCCTAGAAGTATTTGATAGCCCCATTAGAAGTATGCGAAACCATTTGAATGCATGCAAGGTGTACTAATTCTACTTACTAATAATCCCGTGTTTGCTTTATTTTTAATTTTTACACTTCTTCAATTTTCAGGAATATTTTACACTTTTTTTTAAACGCGTGGTACCATTGAAGAAACTTAATTAAATGCTTTTCTATCTTGTGTATTATATCACTAAGGCTTCAAAGTTTATTAAAAAAAAAAAAAATGTTTGTTTAGGCAAATGTGAAAGTTTTTAAAGGGGGGGTGCAAGATTTTTGAAAGCCATGGTACTTATGTAAATTTAAGTCTTTATTTGGTTAAGAACAAGGTTTTTTTACTATTTATGATCAGGAACTTGAGAAATACGAAAATACTTATTGCGTCACAATATACATACAACAGAGGAACCTTAATTGTTGAATGACTAAATAATGGATTATTACCGATTGCCGTGAACTGAGTAATTGATGCCTAAGCTTTTGAAATCAGTACAATTTTGACGTGAAATATTCATGAAATTTATAATTCCGGAAGGATGTAAATTGGAGAAATTATTGCCGCATTGATGATACTCATTGCCTCCAAGCTATGAGTAAGTTTAACACACAGGATTGCCCAAGAGATTGTTGCTTTATAGACCAATTACGTAGGGTACCTACTTAGTCCTTCCAAAAGCTATACGTTATTATGGGACATAACACTTTATACTTGGGTAAGTTTGTAGGTATGTTTGGGAAACTAATCATACACGTGTGATTAAGTAATGGCAAATGGCTTACTGTCAGTGGTCCTTAGATCTATATTTATTGGTTAATACCCATTAGGTTGCTTAGGGATGGTTTTAGCTTGTGAAAGGATAAACTGTAACCTGTTAAACTTAAATTAGGATCCGCGCCTACCAAAACATAGGTTAAGTGTTATTAGAAAGTTTAAGTAATGGGGATTGTATTAGGTAAACTTCAAAGTTTGTTATTTTGACAATTTCTCACTTTACTTAGTACAGATCCGTTTTAGCATAAAAACACCGATCAAATATTTAAAAACTGGGAGATCGAATACCCGTAGACCAATTTCTAAGAGGGGCTGACAAAAAAACATCACACCAACTTTCTAGGTAGCAATAAAAGTGAATCATATTTTATTATAACGTGGGATCCACAAACTTTTACTTCGACTCTAACTATGAAACGTCGAAAACATGACAATGGATAAGTATTCGACGATGCTTTTTTTTAATGTTGACTAATCCATTCCAAATATTGTGAATTGCACGTTATTTTATTATTTGGGTATTTGGTAATTACTTACATATGGTAGTATCCAACTTTGTGACTATGATAAATTAAATCAATTCCTACGCCACCTAGAACTAAGAAAACATTTTATTAATATAAATAAAAAGTAGAAAATATTGTTTAAAAAATATTGAGGATTGGGACAATAACAATAACCCTTAGGGCCGGTTGTAAAAAGATTTAGGGTAGCACCGTTTTAAAACAGCGTCAATCAATAAAGCGGTTTTAATTTAGCACCAGGTGCTAAATCTTTATAATTTTGGGTCATAAGTGTTTAATTTTTAACTTAATTAAAATAACTTTGGTAAATTTTTTTTTAGGTGGTAAAAAATAACTTATTTTTTAACACTGTTCAGAGTATGCCTGCTATCAAATGAAATATAAGCAACCTGTCAAATTTTACATTAAAAGAAAAATGCTAAAGCTTTTCTGAATGTAATTCGCTGCTGTCTTTGAGTATTATACTCCAAGTGAAAATATGGAGGCTATAACTTATCGAAGTCTTCACAAATGCATTGATGGAAATAAGAATAACAAAAGGGCTACAAAACCATTTTATTTTACCGCTGGTATGTTGGTTTACTTTCGGTGCTAAATATGTCAAGCACGTCCTCGAAAGTAATAAAGTACCTAACCAAAATATATGGAATTGGAAGGGTGGTATGACATGCATGTTCGTGAAGTTAATGCTCAAATTTTTGTGGGTGACAAATTTTAAGTGGTATAATAATTTTAATCTAAAAAACAGCATGTTTTTTATAATAGGTTATTTAAAATTAAAGGATTGTCATGTTATAGTTCTTTGTGCCCTTGATACACAATCTACCATTATAATTAGTTTATTTCCTTCTTCAATTTTATTGGGTGTTCAAATAAAATTTTCAAATTCTTACTTATAAAAGACATTTTGCAAGCAAAGAAAGTGGATAAATCATTTACCTTTAAAATTTTGCTTGTGCGGAAGGTAAATTATTTATTTTATTCATCTGAAAAAAATCCAATTACAAACGTAAAGTTATATCAGGCCAAATTTGCGTTCCTATAGCTTATGAAGGTATACCTACATAATTTATAATATAAAATACTTTTTAAATATTGTCTAAGCATCTATTTTATTTTGTTTGATCTCAGGAATGCGTAAAAGATTTTATTTTAGACATATACTTTACTGAAATTTTCAGAGCACTGCTGAAGCATAAAAATTACATGCCTCGTGTTTAGTAGCAGAGGTTAAAAGGAAGACATCATAAAATACATGACATTCACTTTGAAGGGATCGTTTTATTTAACTTTGCCAAAAAGATTAGAAGTAGGTACTTCTCTTTTCGTTGTATTATTTTGGCATTATAATGGATAGTGGATACTATACAGGGTGTATCACGACGAGTATAAGGCATACGTATCTCAAAAACGGTTTGTTATATTTTTTTCAAATTTAGTTTACACAAGTTTTGGTATAGGATGCATCTACCTAAAATATTTTCAACTTTGTGCCACTTCCGGTTACACCGGAAACTAGTGTCAACTTTGTTATTTTAAATGGAACTACCTATTTTTTTTCGATATTATCATTCCTTTTCACATTTTGAGTAAACTTTGTAAAAAAAAATTCAAAAAAAGTTTTCAGTTTATTTGTAATCAAGGTTTTTCGAATTTTTTTTACTGTTGTTAGGATTTAGAAGATTACCGATTTTTCAAAAACTAATAAATGATTTTAATTGCAGTGTTAGCTTACGGATAAATAATGGTCCGAAAATCAATTTCTGTGATTATAAATACAATAAAAGTTAACCGGAAGTAAGATATCGGCCATTAAACCCACCTCTTTAAAAATTAAATTATCTCATTTTTTTTAAATGTAATGCCATATTTTTTTTATTGTTTCCAACTGGGGTTTTTAATACCTTTCAAATGATGTATCATTGTCCTATACCTATCTCTACTTGTTTTCGAAATAATAATTTATTTCTATTATTACATGCTATTATGACAAAATTAGAGTTTTTTTTAGAAAAATCTAGTAAGTCATGAAAACAAAAAACAACCATTTGACGTTTACCAGATTAAAATTCATTGTGGAGTGACAGATAGTTGTTTTTTTCTTCAAAATTTATTCTAAAATAGTTTTTTGTTTTCATGACTCACTGGATTTTTCCATATAAACTCCAATTTTGCCATAATAGCATGTAAAAATAAAAATAAATTATTATTTCGAAAACTATTAGAGATAGGTATAGGACAATGATACATCATTTGAAAGGTATTAAAAACCCCAGTTAAAAACAATAAAAAAAAATATGGCATTACATTTAAAGAAAATGAGATAAGTTAATTTTTAAAGAGGTGGGTTTAATGGCCGATATCTCACTTCCGGTTAACTTTTTTTTGATTTATAATCACAAAAGTTGATTTTCGGACCATTATTTATCCGTAAGCGAACACTGCAATTAAAATCATTTATTAGTTATTGAAAAATCGGCAATCTTCTAAATCCTTACAACAGTAAAAAAAAATTTGAAAAACCTTGATTACAAAAAAACTGAAAACTTTTTTTGAATTTTTTTTTGCAAAGTTTACCCAAAATGTGAAAAGGAATGATAATATCGAAAAAACATAGGTAGTTCCATTTAAAATAACAAAGTTGACACTAGTTTCCGATATAACCGGAAGTGGCACAAAGTTGAAAATATTTTAGGTAGATGCATCCTATCCCAAAACTTGTGTATACCAAATTTGAAAAAAATACAACGAACCGTTTTTGAGATACGTATGCCTTATACTCGTCGTGATACACCCTGTATTAGGTAGGTACCTATTATTTTTTTGCAGGGTGTCCAAAAATTAGCGCATTAACGCAATGGTACGTTGTTGGAGCATGCCTAGTGATTTCTGGAAAATTATTAAAAATAATGCATGAGGAAAATACGAAAAAAGTTGCATAAATTTGGCAACACCGTCTAGAAAGATACATCTTAAAATTCCATCTATGAGTCTTGATCATACATTTTTGCATTAGATTTTATTGACATTGTTGTCAGCTTCATTTCAAAAAGATTTTTTTTAAATTAGATTCATTATAAAAATGTTATTCGACCATTTAAATTTTAAAGAAATGAAGTTTTGCACTTTGGGACCTCATATCTCTTAGGATATACGGATTTTTTTTTAAATTTTCTAGGGATCCGTAGACACATCCCAATAACGTACCGGTCGCGTTTATGCTTCAACTTTTGGACACTCTATTTATGGGACCATATTACTTAAATGAATTTTATTTCAATCATTAAAAATAACCAATCGAAATGTTTCTTTAAAGGAACACTTATCTTATCAGAAGCCTTACAGGGCATAAACAAAAATGACAATGTTATTAGTAATTTTTGTCACCCAGAAGTTTTGCTCATTTACGAGTAGGTACCTATACTTTATAAAATGTGTTGCATCAGACTTATATTCAACACTGTATATACTAAAGCTTAAATTTCATTTCATTAGGAAATTTAATATCAAGGATATTAAGTCGACAAAGTGAAGAGTTTCTTACTACCTTTAGTTTAGCACATCCTTATGTTCCTTAAGAAAAGCATTTCACTCAAACTTTATATCTATAGGTAAAAGGAAAACTTTGTGTATGTAGCGTTCAAAAATAATTCTTCATGAGTTGGTTAAGATTGAAGTTGTTAATACTACTTTATTACGATGAATATGTACATAAATCAGATATTGCAACTTTGCTAATTTAGATGATTTAGGTTTTATTAACACTACCAGTGTTTTACCCATTTTAAAAGGGGCCCTAAATTTCAAAATGAGCTTAAAATGCTCAAAATTATTGGTGGCTTATTTTATCAAAAAAATTGAAGGTATGCTTGCCCGGCGCATCCACCATATTAAAATTTCTTCCTTTTAACTTCTTTAAATTTTATTCGGTAATTTAAAATTTTTTTGCTTTGTAAGGAAATACTAGGGTAAATACATACCTAAATCAATGAAGTGTGGGAATTTTAACACGCCCAAACCGAATTTCTTTTCTCATGTTTTTCTCTAAGTTGACTGGGTTACAAGGATATTGCAAACAAGCAAGATAAAGCAAGACTTTGTCTGATTGGCAAATAAAAGTTCTTCACCCGTATTTGCCTTTTTAACGATGCCAATGAACTGTAACATCGTAGCAATCTTTCAATGGATTGATGGTTTGCTGGAACAGTCATTATGGGGAATTTAGGCTTTCAAATTAAATTAATTATGTACCAGAAGGGTTTGATTAATTATCAACAGTAGGATTATTTTTGGCAATCATTTGTCTTGAGGTTATCCTCTACTTAAAGTCTTAGAAGAAATGGTTCACTAAGTAATTAGTTAAGCTTTTCTTTGCTAAAATATATTGGTGGCTTATTTTAATGTGGGTATAGACGTTTTGTTTTTAAATCGTTTGTATAACTTAACGTAACTAAATTGGTACATTTATATTGGGAGATTCATTAATTTAGCCAATTTAAAACATGCGCTCTGAGAAAGAATGTTAATGCATTTATCGGTATTCCTATATTTATAAATAAATTAATAATCTTATAAGATTTACCGATAAATTGATTGGAAAACCCCCCTGAGTTTATTCCGTGGTTTATTTCACAAATTTATTTCAAACAGCAATCGATTATTTTAATTTATAACGGGAGCGAATGCGAATTATTAGGATCGTAAAAATAACAATAAATTTCTTGTTACGATAGGAAAATTGCATGAAGATTTCCTTTAAATTTGTTGGCAAATTTATGACGACATTTGGCAAGTTATTGGACTCGAAGATTAAAATAAATATCAGTACCTATAGAATCATCTTTGACCTTCGTAAATTCTTCATTGGTTGTAGATCATTTATATTGATTTATGGCAACCGATATGACTGCTACGTCTGTATTGGGTTTTCTATTCATATACCTACGCAAGTATAATTTAGATAGGTATCTATATAATAAACTCTAAAAACTAAATAAAACAGTGCTAGGTTTAAACAGTATTAATATCATTCTAGTTTAACGATATACAGTCCGTAAAAATAATAAATTTTATGGTTGAATTTCACCTAGACGAAAGGGACACTTAGTTAGCATTAGAGCAAGCGACTTTAAAATACAGAGAAAAAGATACTTACAATTTTACACACCGTAATGTAATCAATTTTGTTTGCTTCGTTAACATAGATGTGGTTTAACCTTTACCTAAAAGGACTTTCACAGAGTTAACGTCAGCCTGTAAGCTGTGATAAACTGCCGTTGTTTGAGCACGAACCCCAAATCTCAGTGGAATATTCAGATACGAACATCGGCCCAATACAATTCCTTTGCATTCTAAAGGTTCAATCTGGGAATACCCTTATTTGATTTAATTTTTAGCAATTATACATTGAGCCTTTGATAGACCAGAAAACTGTTCACCATTCCAGTTGGTTAAATGTTTGGCTAACTCGTAAGGTTGATATAACGTTACATTACTATGTTTTCATAATTTGTATTTTTTAAAGTAAAAAGGTCCAAATTACTACTTTCTTAACTTTTTATGGTGGGTCAACGGACCCCCTTTGCCCTCACGTATGAACGGCCATTGCCGCCATACACTCCGGGTGCATCAAGGATTTGTTTTACCACCATATTCGGGATCAGCGGTTCTAAAAGCCTCAGTGTGAGAAGATTTAATCGATTTCAGTCATTGGTAATGAGAAAAAAAATATAATTTAAGAATGCAATAAAAAGTTTTTGTTGCCATACCCTGTATGAATAAACTGTAACAGTTCTCCTACCGAATTCATGTGATGCTTGTTAAAATCCATATGTATAATACTCATGCATGCATATCTACTAAATAATTTACATGTTTTACGGAAAAATAAATTAACTCTTTTTGTATCCTACATAAGTAAATATTTAATCAATTCTCTTTTAAACAAAAAATAAATTAATACGTAGCTGAAAAAAGTTTGCTAAAGTTCTTCGACCTAAAAAGTTATAAGCTTGGTAGGTAGCTGACAGAAAAGCGAGCAGAAAAGTTGTTTTCCGTTAATTTAAGAACCATTTTAGACCAAAGTTAATATAAATTTTCAGTACTTAATTAACTGTGAAATCGTTTACAGTATTTCCGTTCTCGCTAAAAATAATGCTTGAAATTGAATTCGATTTAAAATTAAAACTCAAGGCAACCCAATAAGTTTATGATCTAAGTAGTTAGGTATAATAATTCTTGAAGTAATTTAATCATTTCTGTTTTGGGTTGGTTACAATGCTTTTTTGCACTCCAATCAATAGTAAGCGCTCTACCTACAATAATTAAGAAACCCAAACATTTAGGTTCCGACTAAGCGCTGGATGTAAATTCAGTTCAGGAAATTATTCAAAAAATTCACCTATTTTATCTGTGAATCTAAGATTCACAACAATTCTTAAGCATCAAACATTGACTATGTCATCTCCTCAACAGATTAGCTGTGCGTTACTCGGCGAAGCCTCCAAACAACTATTGCATTGCACTGAAAAGAGATCTGATAAAAATGTCAGGTTTAAGGATTTACAACGTCGTAAAGTAAACCATTATAGGTACAGGGTGAGTCTCTATGAATTCCCCCCTACTTTTCTCAGTTATTAATAATATTTTTTTAAAATTTTAAAACTCGTTTTACTCAGCAGATCTTAAAGTTTTTGAATCCAAAGTCAAAATTTTTGTAGGACCTATAGTATACAGGGGGTAAAAAAAAATATTTTTTTTTAAATGGAATACCCTATATTTTTTTGTTTTTTCTTTTAGAACTTTTTATTCTGAATTCAAAAATATATAACATGTTAACACTAAAATTAAAAATGGCGCAGTTATTAACTGTCAAAATTTATGTTTTTTAGTCATTTTATCCATGTTTTTTTTGAATAACTTTGTAATAACACTAAAAAACACGATTTTCATTCATTATTTTGTTTTAAGCAAGAAATTTGTAACTTAAATCAAAATGATTATATTTTAAATTTTTGATTTAAATTTAGGAAAAAATGACAAAAAATAATGAATTTTGACAGCTAATAACACTGCCATTTTTAATTTTAGCGTTAACATGTTATATATTTTTGAATTCAGGGTAAAAAGTTCTAAAAGAAAAAATAAAAAAATATAGGGTGTTCCCTTTAAAAAAAAATTTTTTTTTTACCCCCTGTATACTATAGTTCCTACAAAAATTTTGACTTTGGATTTAAAAACTTTAGGATCGGCTGAGTAAAATGATTTTTTAAATTTTTAAAAAATATTATTAATAACTGAGAAAAGTAGGGGGGAATTCATAGTGACTCACCCTGTACCTTAATATAATAATAAGTATTCATTTTGTAAGAGCTGCATTACAAAGTAATGTTAACAAAAAACTTACATTTAATTAAAAAATCTTGTAGGTATTATTTCAAATTCCATACGTTGCTAGTTTTAAAATTAAATTGTGTAGGTATTATTATTAAAAATTACATATTGTGTTTTTGTTAAAGAATCAATCTGTCGGCTCGAGATGACCGTCAACCTGGTTACGAATGAAAAGTTTGCTGTACTCGTACAGTGTTCTTTTTTTAATACTGAACTTGATTTATATCATAGAGAAAAATAAACTACTAGAGGTCCAGCACCCCTGTATAACTGGGTGCGCAAAATGGAGCTTATGTAGCTTATTTCTAAGGAAACCTGCGTTTCCAAGATTTATAAAATCGACTACCTTTGACTGTTTGATGGATGACAGATTTATGTCAGATTATTAAATTTTATTAAAAAAAATTTCATAATGGTAAAAAGTGGCAATGTGTGGCAATTTTGGCGTCGTGGAGCTAGTCCAGAAAAAATAATACCCCAAAACTATTTAAATTTCCTAAGAATATTCGCGTGCATTGCAAGATGAAATTGCTCTAGGTAATGTTATTATTGTGATTGCTATTTTTATTGGTGCAAACTTAAACATAAGTCTTGGTTTACACATTGCGTTTTTACCACCGAAGAACCCGAGGTTGACCCCAGAGATTTAGAAGCAAATTGGGGACCCCGAAATAAAAGAAAATAAATATAAAAATGGTGTTTTGAGTGTTAAAATTTAAAACAAATTGCCCGCGGCAAAATTTTTACGATCACAAAAAAGTTTGTGCGGGGGCTCCACAAAATTCAAATACGCCAATGCGGTTGCGGTCTATTGTAAAGGTTTGCTTCATGTAATTAATGCGCCAACCGCATTTTGGAAGAAACGCAATGTGTGGACCGGGAATATTATGAATTGTTTCATGAGGACAGCAGGCAGTAGACTTTTCACTCTAGTTATAAATTAAATAGACATTTATGACCCACATTTGTACTGACAAGTGTCAATTAACGCCAAACTTTATAACCTTAAAAATCAAAGTCACAGATTTTTTTAATACTTCTAAGGCCTTCTGCGATAAAAAAAAAGCGCAGCCGATAAAAGCCCTGCGCTGTATATCTATATATACTTGATCATTGCTTATATTCGGTTCTAACTTAAGGTTAGCCAATTATCCAACCATTTTCTTTACGATTAGGTTGTTATGTTTTATGTCTTATGTAGGACTTGTGGCAGTTCCTTAATTTTCACAAAAGGAGAATAACAAGTTGTAATAGATGCATTTAATTGTTACAATAATAGTAGAATTTCCATTAGGATTTGTTGATGAATCAAAATATTAGGTTGCAGTATAAACACTCGTATAGTATAACAACGAATTTAGTTAGTCCTAGTTTGCATCTGTAATGACGAAGTGATTTATGTCAATAGCTACTCTACTACACAGTAGTTAGACCTGCTAATTGCGTTGTAGGGCTGAACAAACAGAAATTTATTTCTTTGTGTATACTTACTAGGTAAAATATGTATTATCAAAATGTGGGGTAGGTTATTATACTATATTGATATATAAACAGGATGATGCCAGATGCTATTATTATGTGAAACTGATATTGATATTGGGTGGTATGCATAAAGTTGAAGTACTTACTTAATGCTTCAAAATTAAGAATGTGCTACGTAGTATTTTCTTCAAATTAAAGTATATGCTTACTTCCGAAAGTACTAACTTTACTTCCGGAAGTACCTTCTTACTTTCTAAGTATGATACTTCACATTGAAGTATCTTCTTCTATGGCGAGGTATATACTATCGCAACTAAAAGTATGTACTTATAGGATGATATTTTATACATGCTTAGGGTAAACTTTTTATCTCACCTCTGCCGTTCGGTTATCTACCATGACCCCACGGGTGCATTTGACAATTTTTTCAACATTATATTTAAGATTAGCAACCTTGAAAACCCCCGAGTAAAAAGTTTTATACCATTTTAGTGCAAATTTTCATAACTTTGCTAAGGTCAGGTGATACCTGGAGCTCCATGACCCCCCAAGAGCATTTAGTAATTTTTTTAACATTATATTTGTGATAAACTACCCCAAAAACCCCCTATTGATAAGTTAAGTTTGGTTCCATTTCTAAGCAAATATTCATAAATTCGCGAAGGTCAGGTCGGCCAGGCCGCCATGACACGTCGGGTGCATCAAGGAATTTTTAAGCACCATATTTGGGATCAGCGGTTCTTAAAACCCCAGTGTGGCAAAATTCAATTGATTTCAGTCATTATTATTTAGAAAAAAAATATAATTTAAGTGCAACAAAAAAATGCAATTTTGACTTGCACAAATGCAGTAAAATGTTTCCCCCCAACCAAAAGTTGTCACAAACTTTATTTGTGACACTTTGATTCTAATTCCAAAAACTGCATCAAAATCCGTCTTCATGCAAAAAAACGGGAGGTTCGAGTTATTTTAGTGTTTAAATGCTTCGTCTAATAATGGAATAGAAAAATAGCCTACAGTATGGTTAACTGATGAGAGTCAAGTATTAATAAAAAATGACGGCACGACTGTCTTACACCCGTTCCTACAATATGATATTTGTTTATAATTATATAGTATTTAATCTACAAAAAGGAAATGGCAAAATTTCTTGTAGTTTTATACGTGTTTCTTTTCTGGACTACTTAAACTTTTCTAAATTATGAGCAGAGCAGACCAATTCTAGTAAAGTACTGTCATTTTCTTTAAAAATAACAAATTAATTAAAATCTTGTTTTTACCAATCGATAGTACAGGTCATTCCAAATTTTTTTATACAAATTGGCCAGTTATAAACTGGGAAAAGCTATACTAAAATTAAAAAAAAAAGAGCACACAGACTTAAATATTTTTCGATATAAAATATCATTTTCGTAATTTCTCCTTACATTGTAAATTTTTCTTGGATATACCTGCGCCATTTTCTTAACAAACTAGTTGAAGTATCTTCACCGAATCTGGTACGACAGCAGCTTCAAAAATTGTGAGTATATACTTTAATTTGATCGAAAAGTGGAGCATTTACCAAAGAAAGTAGGTACTCTATTTTGTAGTAAAGACTACTCAAAAATACTTCTTGAAAAAGTAACTTCCGGAAAATTGAAAGTATTTACTAGTAAACCTAGTATTTACTTCAAGTATTAAGAAGTTACTTAAAGTATGTAGTAGGTACTTGAAGAATGTACTAGGTACTTAAAGTATTAGCAAGTACTTAAACTTTATGCATACCACCCATTATGTGTATTCACTGTAATTATATTATAGCTTAAAATGCATAATTATTATGTGTAAGGCTACTGTTTGAAAATTATCAAGTGGCGCTTTCCGTTTGGCTTATCACTATATGCAACTTTATAGCGCTTATGAATAGGTTATTTAATTTATATTACGTTTCAAAACAATACGCCATATTAGTGATTACGATATTTAAAGCCAACAAAGTCAAAATCGCATCTTAGTTTTCATGGTTTTGAAGTTTTCACAACAACGTGTCACAAAGTAATTGTCGAAGTAATTGTTTAAACGTCAAAACCATGGAAACAATAATGCGATTTTGTCTTTGTTGGCTTCAGTGACGACACACTAATATGGCGTATTGTCTATTTTTTAAACAGTAAACAGGGTATCCAAAAAATGGCGCCTAAACGCGGTGGTATACGCTCTAGGGGCATTCCCAGGGATTCCTTGAAAATTGTCAAAAAAAATCCATCTGTTATATTCATCGAGAAAAATGCGAACAAAGTTGCATAAATTCGGCAACACAGTCTATGAAAATACAACTCAAAATTCCATCTATAAGTCTAAAAATCCCATTTATGAGTCTTGATTATACACTTTTGCCTTAGATTTTATTGACGTTGTTGTCAGCTTCATTTCATAAAAATTTGGTAAAATGAAATTGATTATAAAAATAAAATTCTACCATTTAAAAGAAAAACATAAGGTGAAATGGTTTAAGATAGACTGTAGCTTTGTATTAAACCATTTGTTTTGTTAATATGTGCTGTTATATTCAAGATATAAGCATTTAAAGTTTCGCAGTTTTAACAATTTTTTGGAGCTCCCTAGACATGCCCCAAAAACGTACCTTCACGTTTATGCGCCATTTTTTGGACACCCCGTATAGGGCTTTCCGAAATTGGCGAACTTCCACCGTATGGTAAGCTCTTGAGGCGTGCCTCTGTTCAAGTTCAATAAATTTGGCAACTCTGTTAAAAAAAGTGCGTTTTAAAATAATTCCTGATTATACCTATTTGCATGTGCTAATGTACAGTTCTGTTGTCCTCGACTTTTTTCTGATAAATTTGGTGCTCTTTGACAAACTTGGTGTGTGTTAAGATCTAAAATTTTCTAAAAATTACCAAAATAAATAAAATGATTTTCTGCAAAGCCTATTTCAATTCTATGACTATATTATATTTTATTGTAAAAATTTCGGTAAAAATAATCCATAATATTGTTATCATTTTAGAACAGTCCAAGTCTAGCTTTCATCCTTAATCCGTAAGTCTTTTTTACTTTAAGGATTTTTTGAAAAGTCTAACATTACTAAACTCAGGGTATCAATGCCCAACCTACAAAATTGTATTAACACACACTTGATATAAAATAGTATATGATTAAACCGAGGATTAAATAGAATTAAATAAAATACAATTTTGTAAGTTGGCGAATGCGCCGGATTGTCACCTTGGTAAAAATATTACATTATCTTTTGATGTTTTTTACTATTAATGTATTTTTACAAATACCTTATTAAAGCTGTGTTGGTGGAAAAAACAATCCTGGTAACAAATTTTAGACCGTTCTAGCTTGTTTGTCAAAATCTGCATATTTCAAAATAATTAAGTTGTATAGGTAGGATTTTCACGTTTGTTCAGAAGTAAGATTTTGTATTTTGCAAACAAAAAAAGGTTTGTTCATGTTGTTATAGTTTAATAATAGTATTTCTCCTAACAAATACGGAAAGTGATACTATTACGCACGCGAGCTGCGTTGGACGACCGACGCGAAGCGAATTTCGGGCATGCAGTCAAGTGCGAAAAAGACACTTTCTACACGTGTTAGGAACAATATTTTTTCTACGAGCTTTCAAAAAACAGGCAATACCACATTTTCAAAATTGAAAATTTAGGTCTTTATTTTAAACTTAATAACAGAAACTTTTAAGCAACCAAAATTGTTTCTTGGAACGGAAGAAAAAAAGGAACTAATCTCGAACGTATTTAACTATTATATGTTATTGTTGGTTATATTAATACTAAATGTACAGTTTAAAGCATTTTGCAAATTTATGGCAGACGCAAAAGGATTTTTTGTAGCTTCAAATTCAAAAAGATTTATTTTCCTGCTCATAATAATAGGGCATTTCATTTACATAGCAGTATTGTTAAACAGGAAAAAAAGGGGGTGCATCAGACCAGTGCCGAAGCACTTGGGTTGCTGGCAGCATCTCGCGTGCGGAAAAGTATCACTCTCTGCACTTGTTAGGAAAAATACTATTTTCTACAAGCAATAATTTTAAAAAAATTGTAAAAAAAAATATAAAAGTACGACAAAGTACTTTGCCGCACGCAAATTAAGCTTGAATTATAGATGAATTAACTTAACTTCACTAATAATTAACGTAGCGCGACTGAAATAAATTATACGAAAGATGAAATCGCATTTACAGATCCAATTAACTTAACTTGACGTTTACTTAAGGTTCTATTTCTTAATTTTGGTAAATTTCATCTAATTTTATGTTAAGTAAGCCTCTTCACAGAGCCATCTATCGGCTACTAGACCAAATTTTTAAAATTACAAAGATTATCGAAGAATTTCATATAAATTTCTGTATATTTACAGAAATAAGACGATTCTAACATTTACCGATAGATGGCGTTTACTAAATTTTCTTGTGGTTAGCTAACGTATAAATTTATACTATAAATGCCTTAATTTAGTCAAGTCAAGTTAAGTGGAGTAAAGTAGCTTTGAGTGGCGTTGAGTTAAGTTAATTGATCTCTAAATCAAGCTTTACATTGCCGCACTCAATGTATAAAAGTTACATTTTGCGCACTAAAATGCGTGCGGAAAAGAGCACTTTTTCGCACACTTGTTGAAAAATATTGTTTGCGTCTCGGTTTGCGTTTAAAATTCATTCAAATTAAAGCGTCGACTTAAACCAAGTTCATCAAAATTGTTAAAGCGTAGAAAACAAAAAAGTTTAACTTTGTTACTTTAAATTATTTACGTAAGTTTAAAACTTTGTTAAAAAGTTTGAAGTAAAAATAACTTTTATTTAAGGGCGCTGATAAAGAGAAAAAAAATAATCCAGAAAGTTATTATAAAAAACATTTCCTTTTAGGTAAATTTTTAGCTATATCTACAGAGAGATTTTTTATTGTACCCTGCCTTTCATAACTTTTAAAAAGAATATTACTCCGAAGTATTTTTTTTAAGTTTTTCTATAAAAATGTAGACGAGGCCAGTTCAAATTTAAACATTTACTCACGGACATACTTATTCACCCTTTTCGTTCGTACTGAAGTCACCGATCGACGCATCTCAGAAACGTCCAGATACGTCAGAAATAAATGAGTCAATTTGACGGATTCTGAGATGTGTCGACCGGCGACTTCGGTACGAACCGTCGGATAGGGTGAATAGTGGATCCACGTAAACTCATTTAACAATTAAAATTTAATTTAAGAATTAATTTAAAAAACAGCAGCTTATTGGTTAAATTAACATTGAAATTGAAGTTTCGCATTTGTTAGGCTATGTGGTTACAATAAAGGTATATCTGTATTTATCTTTTATGTTGCATCAAGAATCATAAAGGAATAGTACTCCAAAAGTTTAGCATAATTTAGGATTTAGTTGTGGCACCAAAAGATCCAAATAAGAATCCTTTTTACATTGTAAACAAGGGCAACAAGGCTTAAGGCTATAAAGTGAAACGACAGCAAAATGTAAAATGTTCATAACCACCATAAATTACAAATGCTTTAAAATCGCTAGGCAGAGCTATTTGTTTGCAGGAAGAAGATGTGAATTTCAAAGCACCAAATTATACGATCATTTCACATTGGGATATTATTTCATCCAGAAAGCCGTCAATTATCGGTAAATTGCCTAAAACTATTTATGTTATGAGTCTTTTAAAAGTGGGTATTAGAAAAAAAGTTGCGCAATTACAATTATACTGACACACTAAACTGGAAAGTTTTTTGGAATGATATTTAAGGAAACATTTTTTGACACTATAAATCTAAATAAATATTAAATCAAGTTTATTTATTAATAATCTAGATATCTGTTGATTGAACTTTAGTCGGATACGAAATCCTAATAAATTAGGGACAAAATATTTGTATCTTGATTATAACTTTTAATGACAACAAGAATTATCAAGTTGCCAAGTTCCGTTTACACGGCCAATAATGCGCTTCTGGAAGCGGTTTGGTTGTGAAAACTACTTCAGCATGTTAAGTTCATAATGACGACAAAGTTTAATATAAAGTCGTTTGTGCTCATTATTTTGGGTTTATTAAATTATACCGTCGCATTCTGAGTTCCTCAATAAATACTTTAATAAGGGTTCATTATGGATTTAGCAAAATTACGTTGCGAGGAACTTCAGAATTAGATTTTCGAATTCTTGTATGCAAGCTTGTAAGCTTTATTCAAACGCAACTAAATGGAAAATACTAAATGGCTTTATTCACAATCAGTTTTTAATATCACAATTAGATAAACACACATAACATGTGGGATACCCATTATTATAGCTTGAGTCATTACTTTCTTCCCGACTTATTTGTACAAATTACTATTGCCGCACTCATATGTGTGCGGCCGCGGCATATGTGTTACTTAAAATACTATTTTTAGATCTTGTAAAATAACTCTTTCAAATTGGTTATCCAACGTGATTGGATATTACTTTTTGGGGGCTATTTATGGGGTGAAGAAATTTTTTCTGAAGAAAAACGTTTACTTGGCCCCCACAAATACTATTTAAAATGTTTAAAGGGGTTGCCATCTCCCTACAGAATTTTTTTTTTTTTATGTAAAATGACAAAAAAACTAATTATAATTTTTTTCAGAAATTTTTGATAAAAAATAACTTGAGGAAAAATTAAAAACAAGAAAATTTAAATTCCGCCATTACTGCTTAACCGGAAGTCAAAAAGTTTTAAAAATTTGCAAAAAAATTCTAATTAACCTCCACTTTAATAAAATATATGCGAAAGCAGATTCGGTTTGGGGGCACTATTACCTACCTTACACTGCCAGGCGCTTTTAGAATGGGACGTCAAATATTGGCCTGAAAAGTTTTAAAATAAACACCCGGTATTATATTATGATAAAGATAAGTGTGTATGAAGTTGACCTATACACGGGAGAAATAATAATATACAAGCGCATAAAACAAGGACGCTTACTCCCCCTCCCACCTTATTTATATCTGCAAATTAATTCATTAAAGAAATTGTAGGTACCTACTCGCATTTTTAATAAAAACGGACCTTATCCCTATCATCAGTTTTGGGCATTCCTGCATCAAACCATACAAACATTACCATGAAATTAAATTCCAACCCTTCCTGATGTTGACATATACTGACCTGACCCGAATGCACTGGATGATTTTGCCAGTAAAGTTTGCATTACCAGCCAAAACCAGAACATGAGAAGCAAGGTGATGGTAGTTGCGCAATTACCTACGTAAATTTCGTTACGAAATGTTACAAAATAGAACTCCTCTTCTCTTTGTACTTACACCATCAAAACCTTTGACCTTTTTATAATATTTGCTCATTAACAAACTTCTAAGAAAATAATATTATAAGTTATCGGCATAAATTTCCAAGAAATGTTCTTAATCCTAACAGGATCGAACGATCTGAAGTAACACTAACATGGCTTCTGAAAACAAAGTAAATGCTAAATGCACAAAGTGAAGTAGGGTAAGGTTGCATAGGTAGCGCCATTTGTTAGATTCATAATCTATTTATGCTTTTTCCTCTTTATATTTTAACAGCAATTGTGGTACCTCCAGGGCATATATGGTAATTATTGGCAAATTTCTGAAAATTACGTCCAAGATCGAATAATTGAGTAACTTACCCTTATCCCTATTCAGCCTTTCCGTTTGTACCGAAATCGCCGGTCGACACATCTCAGAAGCCGTCAGATTGACTCATTTATTTCTGACTTATTTGGACGTATCTAAAATGCGTTGATCCGCGACTTCGGTACGAACGGAAAGGGTGAATATCCGAAAGGTAAGGGTGTAACTTATTATAGTCTAATTTACCGTTTTATAGCTTTTTTTGAACACAAATCTCTTATCCACCAATAAATGTGCTAAGAAAATTTGAACACAGGTGTTCCATTATTGGCGCAGCACCTTTATAGTACGTTGTTGGGACATGCCTAGGGATCCCCAGAAAATTAAAAAAAAAATGCTTTCGGAGATGTAAGGCCCAAAGTACAAAACTTTAAATGCATTTCCCTTGAAAACAACGGCACATTATTAATGAAAAATATGGACTAATACAAAGACACAGAGACACAGTCTAGTCTAAACTATTTTACAACTTTTTTTATCTTTAAAATGGTCAAATAACATTTTTATAATGAATTTAATTTCACAAAATTATCATGAAATGAAGCTGACAACAATGTTAATATGTGTAATCGATGCAAAAAGTATGATAGAGGATTAAAGATGGGTTTTAAAAAGCCCTTTTTTTAACAGAGTTGCCTAATTTATCATACTTTAACCGTATTTTTTCAGAGATAAAAAAAGTTGTTGGTTTAACAATTTTCTGGGCATTCCCAAACATGCCCCAACAGCGTACCTTGCAGGTAGTGCGCCAATTCGGAGAACACCTGTATATTACCTTTGATGAAAGTTCATTAATCCGGCAATTAAAAAATAGCTTATATAACAGTCAATCTTGGAAACGGTTCAATTCGTTATGTAAGATCAATTTGGGGTTTTACTCTTTGGACATCCAGTTACATCACATGAAAGAAGGCGGTCCTACTCTAAATTTTGTCGATGTCCAAATACGGATTGACTGTACTATAAACTATAAACTAAAACCTGATCTTATCAATCATTTTGTTAACAAATTCTAACAAAGCTTTATTTGCAGAATTTTGTTTTAATATTAAATGTTTACTTACCTACATATAAACAAAATATCGCAATAAACGCAAAATTTGCACAACAGTTAGCTGCAGGATGTTTGTCAACATTTTGTATTTTTTTACCAAAAAAGGCAATTTATAAACATTATTCACTAGAACGCACGTAATTTATTTGCTTGTCGTAGAATAAAAATCGTCTACTGTAGCAGAAATCTAAAATGAGTCGCAAAATTACTGATTCAATTACTTACATTTTTCAGAATTAGAGGATAATATATTTTCACTTTGCAAGAACGTATAAAAGTTTAGCTTCATTAAATATTTGGAGAACTAGATAGGTACTTATTTAAAGTAAATAAAAGTCTTAATTGAATGGAAATTTAATGAGTCAAACAGTACCATTTTTAAATTGCCTCTGATGAAGAAAAACAAATAAATTATCCATTTTATTGCAAAAGTTTAAACGGCTCCGGCTATGGATAGAATTTCCATTAGAAAATGGAATAAAATTCATTTATAATCCAATTATTGAAAATTGCAAAGCTATTGTTATGATTTTGTGCAATCGTCTCTACATAAAGAACTTAATTTATTTCAAACTGGATCCAAAAGAAATTTGTTAAGTTAAAATTGCAGTTAAAAGTTTCTAAAACCAATTTTATTTTTAAATTTCACAGCGATTTTAAGATAGACGCTTTAGAAATTCATAGCCAGATTACAAAACAAAACCAACCATGTTTTTTATTTACAGTTTACATTAAAAATCATTACAATATTTTTGTTTTTTGAAGTCAGATTTTTGTCACACAGAATTACCGATTTATATGAAACCATAATACGTTTGTAGCCTTATTTTTCTAGTTTTTAAAACTACATTTAGTTTTAGAACACGAGTGAGTCCTCATGTAGATGTGCTACTTAGTAAAATTGACGGGTGCTCCACGAAGATGACTTGTACGAGCTTCTGAGAGCCCAGATAGAAGATCTATAAAATTGATACCCATCAAGCCTTAACTCTAACAGTCCAGAAAATAAAAATATACCTAAATGACCAATCTAGGCAAAATACGAGCTTCTAGGAGCACAGATTAGAAGATCTGTGAATTTGAATATCTATATAGTCTTTTACGAAATTCACCGTTAGTAGTGACGTCACTGAAGCTAGTTTCCATAGTTTTTACAAGTATCTATTTTTCAGTCAACTTTTAAGGAACATGAATTTTTTTATTATAATTTATCTGTTAGCCTGTTTAAAATAAAATGGTAATTAAAATATTTCACACCTATCTATAATAATGTCTACCCTCGTAACCACCTACCTACTCAGAGATCTTAAAAATTCTTTTGAATTTAATTGAGAAATTTTGCGTTTATAGAAATAGCACTTGGATTTCCTTTGAAATTTATGTGAAAAGTTTAGTTGATTTAAGATATTACAATTTAGAAGATAACTGCTGGTTTTTTGTATAATTTATTTAATACTCAGTGACTTTTGTGCACGCACCTACTTTGATCCCCAAGACGAATTTAAATTTTTTGTTTTTTGAATGGCTAGACTCTTGTTTTGGATATCATTTATCATGATTTTTTTAGCTTATTATCTTTGCGTGTCAAAAAGTTACAAATAAGTTGTTCACAAAATATATTTTTATTATAATTAAACAATATTTATCTTCTTTAATTAATAAATAAAAAAATATGTGCAAGATAAATCAAGACAGATTTATAGGTTATAAAAAATTTTTTTTATTTATTTATTTAATTTTCATGATAATTAACAATAAAAATTAGCTTCCATTTTTTTAAATTAAGGTAGCTTGCAAGAGCTTAAAATAATATTGCAAGTTCTTGCAAGCTTGATGAATTATTGAATGAATTATTTACATAAAGTAGAGCTTGCATAAGCTCATACAAGCTGATTCATTGTAATTTTTTTCATTTTAAAATTATTGGTAGCTTTGGGTTTTGGATTGTTTGTAGAGCACATAATCTCAGTTTTAAACTAGTGCAACGTTCAACTTAATCGAAAACTTAATTTGTTTTAAAATGCGCAAACTTTAACAATAATTTAATAAAAATTCGAGAGTTGTTTTGAACTTGAATTTTGGCTAAAACTTAACATAAGAGTACGAGTATGTTGTTCTTTTCGTTTTTGACATTTTTGTTCTATAGAAGGCCAAAGTTTTATACTATTATTAAAAGTTGTTTTGACGAAAAAGTTTATCGCTTAAAAGATAACTGTCAATGAGGTAAATGCTGCTTCTTGGTCGACCGGAGGCTGATTATTTTGCATCGGATTTCAGAATAGATACTAGCTAGGGTGTAAACTTTATTCAAAGGTAAGCCAACACCTGACAATCAGTGATAAGCCTCTATGGAAACATTCAGTGCTACATCTACTTATTTGATGTGAGCAAATTGTTGCCAAGCAGGCCTGCTATCGCATATTTGGCACCGAGGTTAGTTTCCAATTTAGCAATACATATAAGTAGGGTAAGGTGTCTTAAATTGAAACACTTCTCTGGTGAAATTAAAAAATGCTTACAAAAGTCCAATTTAAGGTAGTGGTTTTCTAAATTGGACCAATGATCCCCTTAATTAAATCAGCTATGTAAACCCCCCCAATAAAGAACTAAAACAAGTTGCAAAAAAGTTAGTTTACGACTCGTATTATAAGTACCGAGCCACACCTATGCGGATGCGGTTGAACGGGAACGTTTTTATTTTTAATAAGTTTTATAACATAATTTTAAATAGGGAACTGCAACCGCATAAGTGTGGGCTGTCTCATTTATAACAATAAGTTTTTAAAACGCATGCCACAGAAACACTTTCGCTAAAACGCTAGCTGTGACCCGGCACTAATATATTTGAATTTTCTTAGTAACATTAAATTACATTTGGCATAGGTACCCAACACTTTGCAAAATTATAAAAGGTTTCTAGATTTAATTAAGTATATTCGTGTATACAGTGTTGGATCCAATTTGGGTGAAACTGCTTGAATTTGGCATGACAAGCCATTTAATTTTTAAAATACAACTAATATTTGAAGTTATGTTTGGAAATTAAGTGCTAAGGAGAAAGCTACAGAACTGTAAATTTTATTAGGATAAGTTAGCTATAGAGAATTTATAAAACTTTAGTAGGTATCTGTTATTAGGTCATTTAAGAACATTTAAATAAATAAAATACAATAATAGCGCAAAAACCTTTAAATTAGTCTTAAATAGTCTTGGACAACTATAATTTAGATTAGATTAGAAAAACACTATATTTTGGCCACTATTTATTGTTGTTACTAAATAGTCGTAAGTAACTACATAAATAATTCGATTTTAAATCATTTATAAACTCTACATTAAACCCTTATCTTTCGATTATGTAGGGTTACGGTAATTTCTACAAATATTATAACTTTGAAGTTATTTCTATAAATTTGTCAATAATTAATAACCACCTGCTGAAGGAACTGCACTTTCTGTTAATACACAACAAGCACGCAGCATTTATGAGGTAAGTATAAACCATCTGATGGCGCTACCTATGTTTCATATGCGTGATATAGCACCGATCCAATTTAGATGTGGTTTTATTTATGTAACCTTACCCTATTGCGGGTTGTTGCAGTTTTTTTTTATATATTGCGTTTAAAAGTATAAGATAAAGTAAGTGTCAATATTTGTTTCAAAACTTTTCCTGCAGTTGGTAAAGTTTAATTTTACGAATAGTTAGGTATTGTGTAAAAAACTTTAAACGCAAAAATGTATGCGACTCGAAATATACTCGCCTCTTAAAATAAAAAGATTTAAAACTCAATCACAGTTAATTTATTTGACGTTCCTTTTATAACTTGAAAATCTTCAAAACTTTCAAAGAAATATTTCAGGAAGTTCAGTATTGAATTGAGATTTGCACAAGACATATTGAGCAAGATATAAGAAATTCCCGTACTTCTGAACACAGTGTTGACCTATGAGCTTTAGTGTGTACTCGAATGAGAAATGCTGGCCATATTGTATACACTACGGACTAAGAACTTGTATTATAAGAAGCTTTATGCTGCATCACATTTACTGTGTAACTTAGGTATGTATTTATCTAAATCTAGGTAGTTTGAAAACTTAATCTTTTCGTTAATTTAAAGTTACCTTATTCCTAATTATTTTATAACCTTTTAAAGGACTATTTGTTTCCTAACGCAGACCATAATATTACCTAATATTAGTTTTTTATTAGATCTTATTACAGGGCATTAAAAAGTAACCAAGAATTCAGAAAATAGAAAGTTGGATATTCCTACACATTGCAAGGTATTGAAAATTGAGTTTTTATTTCGCTACAAAAAAATTGGCAAAATATCAGGCTTTTACATTTAGTATCAACAATGAAAAAAATAATTATTTTTAAAAAACATAAATATTATAATGTGTTTAGAAGCAAGATATTCGACAAAATTAAATAACCGATTTAAATAAGAACATAATAGGTTAGAGGCCCTATTTTTCTAGTTTTTGAATCTACATTTAGTTTAAGGGTATAATGAATGGTTTGATTTTTAACCATGGTTATTGGTCAACTTTGTCTGTCATACGTGTTTGTGTATTTCTTTCTCCCTTGTACCGGTAAAAAGGTTACCATTCGGAGCATGCCCTTAATATACGATGGGACCCTCATGTAAATGTACCATTTAGTAGTGTCAGAATAGCAATGCTAAACTTCGCCTATGTAATGAGTTTTTTATTTAAATAAAGACGATTTGATTGATTGAGTAGAATTGACTGGAGCTCATCGAAGATGACTTATATACGAGCTTCTATAGGAGCACAGGATGGTGATTGCTCTGCATCGTTTCCTACTTTCCCACTGTTAAAATCTTATGCAGGAAAGTACGAAGCAAAGTTCTTTTATTTAGCTTCTAGATCTTCGAAACTGTGAATTTGAATCTCCAGCCATAATTCGTATGTAAAGCAGTACCTACCTAAAATATTAAACTCGAAATTTCATTAAATTCAATATGAAGCAATTTTATGTGAAGCGTCTATTCTCTCTGAGATAGTCTCTAATTCTTGCTTATGTGGTGTCAATAAAATTTGCAGAACCCTAAGTAAAATTAATGATCAAATTAAAACTTCAAAGTGTAGTTAGCTGCCATAAATTCGGTGGTTTCCTTCGCCATAATATTGCGTATAATCCCTTCACTTTATAATCCATACTTTAGAAGGAGGCGGCTCTCCGTAACTTTTGGAATGGAAGACTTGAAATAAATTATTCAGAATGTGTAATATAAACATTTAAACTTATGTTTTGAGAACGAATTTTCCAGAAAGTTATGAGTATGCAACCTATGCTATCCATCGTTCAATTTAAATTTAAAATATTCGGCTTACAAAATAGAGGTGTAGTTAAGGAAAGGAAGCCGCAAAGTTTTCAAACCCACTAATTACTTATTATTGTGAAGTAATTATTTTGCAAATTAAAATCTGTCTACAAGCGCACAAAGTGAATTTGTTTAGGTCGCCTTCTGACGAGGTAACTGTAGTGGATCCACTGAAAGTTACCTTGTCAGAAAGCTGCTTTAGGAATACTAAAGGGAAATTTATTTTTTATGTAGTTATCAATTAAAAGCAAGAAAAATACCTACGCCTTAAAAGTGTTTTTTACAAAATTGTAGCATTTCAGATCAATTGTTGACAGTTGTACAACTTTACGAAGAGTATATACAGAAGGGCTATTTTAATGGACTCTTTAATAACAATTATTTTACATAATAAAAATGGAAAAGCAAATTTCAAATAAAAATTTTAAAACAAATAAATTTTCCTGCATGTTTAATTTTTCTTTTGTTGGAATAATTGGTTTTCCAGATAGATTGGATAAACCACGAGCCGGAAAATATTTACTTGCTACCGTCCATTACCTTTGGGAAATCGCTCGCAGCCAATCAAAATATTAATATTGTATTTGACCATAAGGGTTCTGGACTTCAGAGGAGGGATCAGGAGTTATTAATATTTGGAATTTGCCGTTTAAGCTTTAGCTTTTATTGTAAAATTTATCGTAGCGTTTCGGAAGTAAGCTCTTTCCCAAATAATTCCTTGATTTACAACGCTCTTTGTGCCATACATTTTTATCTACCAGAAGTTTTTAAATAACACAATTTAGTGGACCTTTTTAGTTTTCCGGTGGGACTTATTCGTTCGATAGCTACATAAAGTTAGATATTTTACACAACTCTTCTTTTTATATAGATCGGGCTAGATTTGCTTTTTATGTGATTCTAAAACACTATAAATTAAAAATAGTACGGTTTGTTAATTCCTAAATAACATTTGGAATACCGCATGCATTCAATGCATAAATAAAAAACATTTATTGGTTTATTTAGAAAGCCAAGAGTTAAAAATTAGGTACATGCTGGTCACCCATCCAAGTTAAAACGTTAAAAACCAGACGTTCTTTTATTTATATACCGAGTGATAATTAAGCAAACCTAATCATTGTTTCCCAACTGAAAACATTTGTTAGATGTGTTTCTACAAAAGCAACGTTTTTATGTAATACGTTTTATGTTTTCTTTAAAATCTATGACAGCTCTTAAAATTTAGGTTTATCACCTAAATTTTAGTTTTCCCTTAAGATTTGGTTTAAAGTAAGCTCCAAAAATCGCTCTGTAATCTTTATTAAAGAGAAAAAGGAAATAGAAACCTATATAAATGAAATCCTTTCTTGCAAATTGAAGTCCGCTCTGTGAGGTACCTTTATTCAAATTGAGTTTTCGTTCACTAATAACTACTATACAAAAGGCTAGGTTTCATCGTCTACAGTATATACGTATTTAGAAAGGTCCGGACTTTCTAGTGTAAATGGACTTTAATTTTACAACAGCATGCTAACTACATAATTTTGTCTCTTTATTAATGGCGTTAGGGAGCTTTTGTCGTTAAAGAAGAGTTGCTAAATGCTTGTATTTGTATTTCGTCCAATGTAGGTTATGTTCTAATAATATTTTCAACAGAACCGGGAATTTTCCTCTCGAGTCTACTATATTATGTTACTTGACTTTAAACTAATTTTGTGATAAATTCTGCCGAGAAAATTACCTAGATTCGCTTACCTACACTTGATTAAAATCTGAATATTGGAAACAAGTTTATGCCTTTTACTGCTCTTGTACTTTACTGTGATCGTTGTAAATACGCCAACACTAGCAAGAGATCAAACAAAGATGCATGTGTAGTGCGTAAAATTCATGATTTCTCTATCTCCTTGAATGATAAATAAAAACATTAATTTTAAACATCATGTCCAATATATTTAAAGTTTGGGATTGAAATTTGGATATAACAATATATAAAATTACATTATTAAAGTAATGGTAAAATGGCGAATGCGCCGGATTAGCTTTAGTGATTTTTAAGAATGCGTTGTATTAAGATTTACTACCAGTGCTAAAGAAATAATGTGTAGCACCGATGCGGTGCTACACATTATTTTTGTTTTAGAGATAAAATAAATTAATGTAAAAAAATTTTAAGAAAAAGCTTTTATTTAAATGCCCTAAAAAGAAAAAAATAATTTTTTTCAATTAAATTAAACCCATTAATTTGTCACAATATACACTTTTTATGATATAAAAGCTTGTCGCGAGATTCTGCATTTATGTAGATTTATTTTGTAAAATACATACATTTTTTTCTTTTTTCAGAACCACTTAAATTAAAAATTGGTAAATGGTATAAGTATTGTATTCTTTTTATTAATTGCAATAGTAAATTTCGCGACAAGCTTTTATATCATAAAAAGTGTATATTGTGACAAATTAATGGGTTTAATTTAATTGAAAAAAATTATTTTTTTCTTTTTAGGGCATTTAAATAAAAGCTTTTTCTTAAAATTTTTTTACATTAATTTATTTTACATTTTTTAGTTTTTACTGTAGATGTTTTTTAATCATTTCATTTAGTATGTCATTGCTATAACCTTTTATTTGATACCCATATTGGCAAAATAGTTAAAAAAAGAGAATCCGCCATTTTTTTTAGGGCGCCATATTGGATTTTGAATTGTCACATATCTTACTATATCCTACTTGTCATTACCTTTTATTTGATACCCATATCGGCAAAATAGTAAAGAAAAAGCTAATTAGCCATTTTTTTGGGCGCCATATTGGATTTTGAATTATGTCATATATTTTAATGTATTCTACAAGTCATAACCTTTCATTTGATACCCATATCGGCAAAATAGTTAAGAAAAAGCTAATTTGCCATTTTGTTGGGCGCCATATTGGATTTTGAATTATGTCATATATTTTACTGTATACTACCGGTCATAACCTTTCATTTGATACCCATATCGTGAGAATTGTTTAGAAAAAAGTCATCCGCCATTTTGTTGTGGACGCCATATTAAGTTTTTAGGACTAAAAAAATTACCATTTTGCATTGTCACCGGACTTCCACATGTATACAAAATTTCAGAAAAATTGGTCAAGCGTAAGTGTTTCAAAATCGAGTTGCAAGATTTGTACTACACAAACACATACATACATACATACATACATACATACATTGCGAGTTAAATAAAAGCTTTTAATAATGGAGCTGCAATTAGAAATGTTTCAGCTATATCGGACCAGTCAGGTCTTTTACAAAACTTTGACACTTTAACTTTTCTTCTAATTTTTCAGGAGATTATAAAACTTTCCTAAAGAATATTAAGAAGCTTTAAGTTTTAAAAGTTGAGCTCTGGACTTACAAACTAGGTAAAAGCAATAAAGAAAATGGTTCGTTAGCTCACAACCTGTGGGCTTAAAAGTATCACCGACAACCGTTAAAATGATAGTGGGCATCACACATTTAGCAGCCTTGTGTTTTTATGGCGTTTGATGTTGCACAATAAATTAATTTTATTTCCAGGACTTTTATAAGAAATGAAGCGTTTTATTGTAGAGAATATTTGTGTCAGGTGTTGGACAATAGAACTTTTTAGTTTTATTGCACTTCTATTATTTAATACACAAATCACGGAACATTGATACTATGTAGATAAGCAAAGTCATATAAATCCTTTATTTGGTGTTGGTATCGGGAAGAAGGGGCCATTTGGCCCTTGTATATTTTCAAGGACGAGAGTACTTTTCAAGATAAATTCTTTATATTTTTTGTGTGACAAAGAAGTCCTCTACTTATGTCAAATTTAATTGTTGACTGCCAATCATATTGCCAGATAGGGTCCCTTACTTGTTTATTTTAATCACAAAATTATTATAAATCTATGATTATCTATACTGATCTTTGGTGTAGTACTACATTCTGCTGGCATATATTAAAGAAAAATCAGAAAGACAAATAAAACAGCTTTTAATCTTTAATTACTTTTGTAAAATAAAATTACCATTACTTTAATCACTGATGAAAAAAGGAACACCAATTTTGTATAAGTAGATAATAGTATATTACTACCGTGGGTGGAAAGGGTTTCATTTCTGTCGAGAGAAAAAGATGGTTTACCAAGGCGCGTAGCGCCGCGGTAAACCATTTCTCGAGACAGAAAGGAAATTTCCACCGAGGTTAGTATACTATTTTATTTACAACTGCTTACATTTATGTTTAATTTTAAAAAGCTTTAATTTTGCAAATTAATATTATTCATTTTTAACATCTTAGTTAACATGATTATTTTTTTTTAATTTATTACCTTGGTTACATTACAATTGCTTGACATCGAAGTAAAAAAATAATTATTTTTAATTTTCAAAAAACGTCATTTCTCGCATTATTTTAAAGTCTTAAACCAACTAATATTAAAAAAAACATTATGTCACATAGTGATGACGAATGTACAGAATTGAAAGAGTGTGCGCAAAAGGCCGAATAGGATTTGCTCCCTCAAAAGAGTTAAATCCGACTTGTTATCGTTACCCAGGCGGAAAGTAGTTACTTTCCGCCCAGGTGGAAAGTGACAGCTTAACAAAACCAATAAAGTGACATTTTCTAACTTTTAAAGAGTCAGAAATGTCATCATTTTATATGCAGTTGTAAATAAACACTAATGTTAAACTTTTTATATTAATTTAAATAGTTTTGGTAGTTTGCCAAAACTATTTAAACCGTATTATTTTTATTCTGTTATTTTATAAAACCTTATCAAAAGCAAACGTTCTGGCAAACATGAGACACGTATTTTATAATGTTATGGGCCAGGTATTGTTATGGCGCAAAACACCAGAGTACCGTTGCAGCTGCTGTTGTTTTCTCTCAAAATGAAAACTGTAATAGGTTTTCATTTTTATATTATTAAATTTTTAAAATGAGATGGTAACTTTCAACTAGGGCACCTAAATGGGTATTGTTTTATGAAACATACTCGTTTAGATAACACCCACGTTTGTTTTGGGTGATACTTGAAATTTTAGAATTCAGATTTGTATGTTCTTATGATTTCCTACTTTTATCAATTTGTGCACGGATAAGAAGATAGAGAAAAAGTGTACACCTTATATAAAAATAAACAGAATGCACTTTTTATTTTATAAATTTATTTTGTTTATTTATTTATTTAAAGGTTTTTGTAAATGAAATTTATATTTCTGAATTAATGATTATTAATTAAATAAAGGATACAATTTTTTTTTCCTTATTTTTTAAATTTAATTTTTATAATGCTAAATACATTTAGTTAATCTTTGATCTTTTTACTTAAAAAGATCAAAGATTAACTAAATGTATTTAGCATTATAAAAATTAAATTTAAAAAATAAAGAAAAAAAAATTGTATCTTTTATTTAATTAATAATCATTAATTCAGAAATATAAATTTCATTTACTAAAAATCTATAAAATAGTGCTGCTTTTCATTCATATATTTTGTTTCTATTCTTATTCGACGTCTTTATTATTGTATTGTATTTATTATTGAACATTGTATTTACTTTTTATTGTATTTTCCATTTGTACATATTTAACGTGTGTTCAATAAATATGTTATTTATTTATTTATTGCTTTTTATAAGCACTAAAGAAGGTATCATTAGCAATTACTTATTTTTTTTATAAATATAAATTACAAATTAAGCAATTGTTTTTAGAAGGTAGCTTCCCAAGGATCTGGATAAAGATACGTTTTACAAATTTAAGGAATAAATCGAATGGAGATGTTGGCATCAAAAAATAAAATATTTAAATTAGGTCCCCAGAGACAAAGATTTCTATTCTACTGAAAATGTTGCATAAATATTGAAATGTATAAGTATTTCAATGATGCTTTACCTGAAATTTTAAAAAGCTACTCGTTTTACACTTAGATAACTCTGAGGCTTCAAGAGAATAATTGATATTGAATAAAATACAGCAATTTAAAGTGAAGTATAAATTTATATCTTGAAAGATCAAAGATTAACTAAATGTATTTAGCATTATAAAAATTAAATTTAAAAAATATAGAAAAAAAAAATTGTATCTTTTATTTAATTAATAATCATTAATTCAGAAATATAAATTTCATTTACTAAAAATCTATAAAATAGTGCTGCTTTTCATTCATATATTTTGTTTCTATTCTTATTCGACGTCTTTATTATTGTATTGTATTTATTATTGAACATTGTATTTACTTTTTATTGTATTTTCCATTTGTACATATTTAACGTGTGTTCAATAAATATGTTATTTATTTATTTATTTATTGCTTTTTATAAGCACTAAAGAAGGTATCATTAGCAATCACTTATTTTTTTTATAAATATAAATTACAAATTAAGCAATTGTTTTTAGAAGGTAGCTTCCCAAGGATCTGGATAAAGATACGTCTGGATAAAGATACGTTTTACAAATTTAAGGAATAAATCGAATGGAGATGTTGGGAAGCCCTCTTATTTGCGTACATCCAATATGCGTACATTCCAAAATACTCTCCAATTCGCGTACATAGTCATTAAGTAAGAGTTAATCCGTTTACCTGCAGTAAGAAAAGGGTTATCATTTTATTTGAGATGTTTATGTGCAGAAGTCAGTAATAATATTTTATGCTTTTATTTAGTACAAAGATCAAATAATTTTAAACTACAACTACTTTCTGATAATGTGTTGATAAATTTTTTAACTAACAACACCGAGAACAACAACTGGTAATATGTCCTTCAGTGAAATGCACACAATTTTGGGCGCACTGCTAGGCACCGACATAGCTAGAGTTTATATTTTCATTTTAGCAGCAAAACTTAACCTAACCTAATGTCCCCCAGTGGAAAATGTCCCCCAGTGCTTTCATAAAAGTCAGTCTAAAACCCTGAAATTCAAAAAAAAAATATGCATATTGGACTTTACCCAGGTAAAAAAACTCACTACCTCTAACCTTTCCGTTTTTGACCATTTAGGTACGCAAATTGGGTATGTACGCAAATTGGGTGTACGCAAATAAGAGGACACGGATGTTGGCATCAAAAAATAAAATATTTAAATTAGGTCCCCAGAGACAAAGATTTCTATTCTACTGAAAATGTTGCATAAATATTGAAATGTATAAGTATTTCAATGATGCTTTACCTGAAATTTTAAAAAGCTACTCGTTTTACACTTAGATAACTCTGAGGCTTCAAGAGAATAATTGATATTGAATAAAATACAGCAATTTAAAGTGAAGTATAAATTTATATCTTGAAAGCTTTGAAATAATTTGCATTTTAAATTTGACGAACTTTTAGGATTACTCCGGATACCAATCTAGTACAAACGGTCTGGAATATGGCTTTGTTCCTTAATTTGTAAATGGGTAGGTAAAATACTTAAAAATTTAGTATTGCTATAATAAAAATTAAGCTATGGCCTCACTGATGAGCTTCTTATTTGGTTTTTAGTCTTTACCACAAATAGTTAATCTTTACTAAGATATCATCTTTTCAAATTGTATTATTATGCAAGTCCATTGGAGAAATTCCTAATTTAAAACTTAGTATACGAGTAGGTGTCGAGTTAGACCAAAAGATTAAATTTGAAATGGTAAAAGTCCCGGGCTCAGTCGTTATCATAAATAATATAAGCAAGGTCGTTATACAAAGTTGATGCACAACGGGCTGGGGTGACCGGTACGACGATAGGACGGGCTTTAATGCGATAAGCAGTGGTATTTTGGGTAATGCACTGCCGCCTACTATAGTAAAACAAATTTATTAACATCATGAGAGCTACCTGCAGTACCTACCAAGCACCAGGTCAACTGAATTAATTCTTTTAAACTCGGAAAGAGGCCTTATTTTGGCCGTAAAAGATCTTAAGTATTTCGTAAGTTGACAGCACATTTATATGCAAATATTTACAAAATTTGAAACCCAAGTATTTTTGATAATCCTTATCAGATTTTATAACACTTGGTGTCTTTGGAAAGATACGTTATTAAAATTTTTTTTTTTTTTTATTAACTTATTTTACATCGGTCTGTTTCTGCAACTATGGCTTAATACCGATGCTCTGAGTGAGACTACCTCCAACCAAGAAATTTTCTCGTATCCCTTCCTCTCTCAAAGATGGGTAGAGCTCTTTTACGTGCACATGTGCACACGGGACCGCATCTTTTACTTCGTCTTCCGAGCGAAGGTATCACTAGAAACATTTATCCCACCAGTAAATGTTACCAGCAGACTTTTTTCATTTTTGGATCACTCCCGGGTTCGAACCCGGGTCACTTTGGTGAGAGGCAGTGATACTTACCTCGACACCATGCCTGCTGGCAGGAAATTTTCATAAATAAGTTTTTAAGCGGCTCAATTAAAAAATAACAGTTACTGTTTTAAGCATATCTTTTCCCACTCATCACTCCCACTCTTTGTGAGCTCAATGTTGAGATCAAGTGAGAATTAGCCAAAATTTTAACATAATTGCTTTAATAAAAACGCTGAAATCTTGGACCGAAGTTGTACACAAGTTTGCATAAAAGAAAGTGGTAAGTTGGGCAAAAAACAACTTATGTAGAAGGTATGATACTTTTATTTTTAATTCAATTTATCAAAACATAAATACCTACTATACGTTCTACTTTATTTTAAAAGTTTAGGAAGTGCAAAATAAAACTAGAATGGGTAGATGTCGAAACGCGTAGAAGTTACTCTTCGCAAATAAGTAGCTCGAGTAGAATTCGGAATCGGTAGAATTGTAGTTTTATATTTTGTAATTCAAAGCTTAATCAATTTTCTATATAATTGCTACACATTCTGTGGTATACTCTTCGCAAGAAAACTATTATAGGATAATTAATAGTTTCTTGTAAAAAATAATTTATGTAAATAAAATCTGCGAAGAGTGCAAACTATTAACAGATAACACGAAGAATTTAGTTAACGAAGAGGATAAACGTCAGTTTTGACGTTTAAGATATTTGAGGTTATTTGTTCTGACAGCTGCATTTGTTTCTTTGTTTGAAATATTTTTGGCATGGCCTTCTTGACCGACGCGTGACGCGTTTTGAACTTAGAAGTTTTTTGCTACGAAAAATTTTTAGTTTTTGTTTTTTTAACCTTACTGGCTAATTTTACAAAAATTGAACCAACATTTTTAATAGAAAATTAAATTTTATATTATATTTTTTTTTTGTAGATTGAATAATAACGGAGATAGGAGGTTTTTTTGTGTTGGGGAGTAATTGGGGGGTCGGACAAAAAAACTAAAGAATACTTTTTGGTGAAGAATTAAATTGTCTATATTTTATATCCAATAATTTTTTTTTGTAAATTTTATAATAGTCGAGCTGCGATTTTTTTTTCATTTGGGGGGCTGAAAAGGGGGCTTTGCAGTACTTGGATTCTCGTCAAAAACAATAGGGTTCTTCCGCTTATGAAGGTTGATTTTTCCTTAAAATTTGAGTTTGATATCCCTTTTTGTTTTTGAGATAGCTCGTTTACAAGAAACGTGACATACACCCTACCGACCGACCGACCGACCGACCGACCGACCGACCGACCGACCGACCGACCGACCGACCGACCGACCGACCGACCGACCGACCGACCGACCGACCGACCGACCGACCGACCGACCGACCGACCGACCGACCGACCGACCGACCGACCGACCGACCGACCGACCGACCGACCGACCGACCGACCGACCGACCGACCGACCGACCGACCGACCGACCGACCGACCGACCGACCGACCGACAGACGGACGGATTTTTTTAAAGTTGTTCAAAATTCGATGAAAAACACGAATCTGCAACAATTTTTGCTCTACGATCAAAATTGACGATTTTAGATTTTCCATATCGATTGCAATATACTCTTCGGACCTGGTCTTGCAAAGAGTATAATAAGTAAACGCAATTTTAAATTTCTAATTTTCAAATGCAGATGCTTGCAGAAATAAATTTATTTGTTTCTTCTCTCCTTGTACTGTTCTGTGTTTGTCGACTCAAATGGGGTTTTTATGGCTTGAAACTTTTAATGAAATGATGCTTGAAAGTCGCATTATCTGTTAGGTACAAGAGTCATAGCAACATTAAAAATAACCGCTTATATAAAAGGTAGGTAGAACTCTTCGACGTGCTCGATTAAAATATTTTAAATCCTAAAACAATTTAATTATTGTCTGATGCATGAATAATACTTTACCAGAGCTTTTGTTGTTTACCTTTGAAGAATGTTACCTAATATTAAAAATAAATTGCTTATACTGGCTAACGACGTATACCTATTTTGCCGTAAATAAATACATTAGTATTTTATAAAACCTTAAAAACAGTTATAAAGGGTTTATAGATCATTTTCTATACAGGGTGAGTAGAAAGTAATGCATATCGCTTTTAACGACGTTAATACTTTTCTTAGAGTCAAATTTTTTTTAGGTCGATTCCTAACTTTCTTTTGCGCATTTGATAAAACTAAATTTAAATCTAGAGGTTGTGGCAGTTCTGAGTAATGAAATGCAGGTTAGTTATTTTAAAAAGGACATCCCATTTTTTAATTTTTGTGTATGTGTCTAATGACACATTTGAAGTTTAATGATATAGATTTTGCTACTACCCCTTACGCCCTTACCCGCACAAAGGTTATCAACCGCAAAAATATACTTTTATTATTTAAAAGTATTTAACGCTTATGGGCATGTTTCTTGTTGGCTTTGGCACAAAAGATTTTTTTCATGAATTCTCTTAAATTCTTCATGAAATTAGTGGTATTTTTTGGAAATTAAAGATAGTTTTAGGGAGTTGAAGGAATTTTCGGGAAATTGAAAGTATTTTTGGGTAATTTAAGTTTTTTCGGAAAATTAAAGGTATTTATAAAAAAAAAACTTAGCCTTTTTTAAAAGTTCTTTTTATGAACAATTAGGTAAAATTTGCACACATTTATCTGTAAAAATAAAAGATGTTAAATAAACAGTAAACAATACAAAGTGATTTATAAACCGCGCATTAATGGGTTATAAACTTCTAATTACGTTTGTAAAATTTATGGCGAATGCGCCGGATAACTATTTTTTCATCTTTTTATTACTAAAATATCTTCTAATTTCTACTCCCTAACATGTCAAAATGATAATTTTTAGGGCTGATGGAAGTTAATAACTAAAATCTTTTTAGGCGTGTGTTGATTTAATAGAATAAGTTTAAATAGGTTTTTGCAAGCCTTTTTGTTAAGTATAAAGCCAGAGGAAGCGCAATAAAATTACCTTCCAAAACAAGTTTGTGTTTAAGTAGACAAGTGATACAAAGTTTTTTAACGAGGACTAATTAGTTTACTTAACATTATACTTCTTGTAAATTCGTTAGCATAAAAAGGACATTCATTAAGGATTTGCGTTTGTACCCTATCATGCTACAAAAGTTATCACACAAGAGATTTATTATCATTAATGATAAGTTGCTCGTAGCTTGTAGATGGTATTTAGGTGTCTGCTTAGTATCTATTTTTGATTAATTCTTTATTTTTTTATTTTCTGCAAATTAGGGTGTCCTTTTATGCGTTTTTCTACTATTTTTTTATGTGGAAAGTGTTATAATTAAACTAAGTAGTTACACAATTTTTTTTTTTTGCAATTCTATATTTAAACTTTTATATTTATTTAAAGGATCTAACTTTTTAACAAACTGTCTCTTTGATTATAATATTTTTATAATGTATAACCCAAAAACTTTTATGAAAGAACGCACAAAGTTTTTAAAACTAATTAATTGTTAAAGTTTTCGTCTACCTTCTACTTCTAGACAATTTCTTAATATCGTATTTTTAGAAAAATGGTTTAAAGAAATCTATTACAGAACAATTCGATTATACCAAAGAAAAATATCAGCCATCGGCACAAAACTATGGAAGTATCTCCTTAATGTAAAAGATTGGTTTGGGTCGCTCTTGACTTTTGCACTGATCGTAAAGATAAAACTCTTTAGGAATCCAGAGTCATTCCTTTTCAAAGCTGTGGCAATTTCTCAGTAAACTTAAATTGCCTGAAGTCGAGCTTATATGTGGTAAAACTATCAGTTCCCAATCGTATGATATAAATCTGTAAATTCTTTGGCCGTTAGGGGATCAATACCAAATCCAGGAAGTTACACTATTTTGCATTTTAGTTGAATTTCTTTTGTATAAATTTGAAAAATCTTCTATTTCAACATAGTAGAGGAAAATTTACTCAAAAAGTCGCTTATTTACGAAGTTCGTATGCACGGAAAAACGTAGTTTGGAAACATTATTTTTATGAAAGCTTATACCTTGGAGATATCCAAACCACTTTTTGGCACAAAAAATCTGGCGACAGGGGCTGTCTGGGCCCCATTTTAAAAAAATATGTGACAAAATAAACTTTTGATATCTTGTTGCCAGAATTCTTGAGATTAAATTAGTATTAAAATTTTTCCTGTATTTTTATTATAAGTCAGTTAAATTCTGCAAAGAATCTTGAAAATCAAAGGGTCCCCCCTTTGGTTTTTAAACTCTAATCGCGTTTTTCTCGGAATTTTTTTTTTGCAATAATTTAAAAAAACATATCACTCATTTGAAGAGAAACCTTACGTGGAAATAAAAAATAGTTTTAATAAAGGTTGTAGCTTGTTTCTTTGGGATTCGTATGGTTTTTGAATTTTTTAAATATTTTAACAAATAGACCCACCATTGGAAAAAAACTAAGATGAGGCTAAGTTCTCGCGTCTTCCCCCCGCATATTTACGCGTCCCGCTTCTCCCCGCTGCAGTCCATGTTGTGTGTAGACACACAACTCTATGTTAAAATTTGTTTTTTCTCTTTGATTTTTCTTGTCAAATCTTTAAGGTTACATAATATTTAAGACATTTTGTATAAATTTAACATTGTGTAAGGTTTAAAATCAAGGATAGAGGTAAACTATTTTAATTTATATTAATAAAATATGTAATAAAATAAGTTTTTAGTCATGGGAGACAGTTAATATTTAAAACCCTTCTTGAAATCACGAGAAAACAACCGGCAAAAAGAAAGGTGTGTGATATGTGGGGGTAATAGAAATTTATATGGAAGTACCCAAAAAAGTTTGAAAACCCTAAAAAAGACCATAGATTTAAGAGCAAGACACGGCCAAAACATGGGGCATATAACAAAATTAATAAAAGATTTAGAAAAACTGCCCCCCACGAAGGATGTCCTTCGCTTACATTCATTAAGAGTACATTATCAAACTTATATTTGGAAGAAGCCCTCTTATTTGCGTACATCCAATATGCGTACATTCCAAAATACTCTCCAATTCGCGTACATAGTCATTAAGTAAGGGTTAATCCGTTTACCTGCAGTAAGAAAAGGATTATCATTTAATTTGAGATGTTTATGTGCAGAAGTCAGTAATAATATATTATGCTTTTATTTAGTATAAAGATCAAATAATTTTAAATTACAACTACTTTCTGATAATGTGTTGATACATTTTTTTACATAACAACACCGAGAACAACACCTAGTAATATGTCCTTCAGTGTAATGCACACAATTTTGGACGCACTGCTAGGCACCGACATAGCTAGAGTTTATATTTTCATTTTAGCAGCAAAACTTAACCTAATGTCCCCCAGTGGAAAAATGTCCCCTAGTGCTTTCATAAAAGTCAGTCTAAAACCCTGAAATTCAAAAAAAAAAATATGCATATTGGACTTTACCCAGGTAAAAAAACTCACTACCTCTAACCTTTCCGTTTTTGACCATTTAGGTACGCAAATTGGGTATGTACGCAAATTGGGTGTACGCAAATAAGAGGACACGATTTGGAAGCATTCAATGGAATCCATTATTGCTCCCTTGGATATTAATTTGTATGGTTGAACCAAACACCAAAACAACATTGTACCCATCCTAACACAATTACCAAAAGTCCCAGAAAATGCTATTTTAACCGCTTGCTCATGCAAAAAAGGTTTTATAATTAAATGTTCTTTGAAACAATTTAAATTTTCAATTTTTTTTAGATTGTCGCAATAAGAATTGTTCCTGCAGTAAAAAAACGTTTGCATGTACCGGGGCATGCAAATGCATGGCATTTTGTAAGAACCCTTTCAATCCATCTATGGGAGCAGTCTTAGAGTAGATTCCATAAGTTTCTTGTCTTTTCTACATACGATAGTAACTAATTAATGTACAAATAAACGTGTTATTATTTTTTCAAAGTTTGTTGTGTACATAATTTTTATTGCGTTTTGATTATATTGGCCCATCTCAACGCTTCGGAGGAATTAACAAACTTTCTGCTTAACAAATCAAAATTATAAAAGACAAAACCAGAAGAAGCTGTTACAGTTAAATTTTTTTTAAATTAATCTTTCTTTGCATGTAAATTATGAACAATGTTATGTTTGGGGCACATTAACATCTAAACAAATTTTAATTAACAAGATACAAGTAATAAGTATATAGGTAAAAAACTGCATTTGGGGCTGTTTGAAAATAACTTTTTTGGGTACTTCCATATAAATTTCTATTACCCCCACATATCACACACCTTTCTTTTTGCCGGTTGTTTTCTCGTGATTTCAAGAAGGGTTTTAAATATTAACTGTCTCCCATGACTAAAAATTAATTTTATTACATATTTTATTAATATAAATTAAAATAGTTTACCTCAATCCTTGATTTTAAACTTTAAACAATGTTAAATTCATACAAAATGTCATAAATATTATGTAACCTTAAAGATTTGACAAGAAAAATCAAAGAGAAAAAACAAATTTTAACATAGAGTTGTGTGTCTACACACAACATGGACTGCAGCGGGGAGAAGCGGGACGCGTAAATATGCGGGGGGAAGACGCGAGAACTTAGCCTCATCTTAGTTTTTTTCCAATGGTGGGTCTATTTGTTAAAATATTTAAAAAATTCAAAAACCATACGAATCCCAAAGAAACAAGCTACAACCTTTATTAAAACTATTTTTTATTTCCACGTAAGGTTTCTCTTCAAATGAGTGATATGTTTTTTTAAATTATTGCAAAAAAAAAATTCCGAGAAAAACGCGATTAGAGTTTAAAAACCAAAGGGGGGACCCTTTGATTTTCAAGATTCTTTGCAGAATTTAACTGACTTATAATAAAAATACAGGAAAAATTTTAATACTAATTTAATCTCAAGAATTCTGGCAACAAGATATCAAAAGTTTATTTTGTCACATATTTTTTTAAAATGGGGCCCAGACAGCCCCTGTCGCCAGATTTTTTGTGCCAAAAAGTGGTTTGGATATCTCCAAGGTATAAGCTTTCATAAAAATAATGTTTCCAAACTACGTTTTTCCGTGCACACGAAACTTTCGAAAAATCGAATTCTGAACTCTACTAACATGCACGGATTTGCACATGCACATGCACATAAAATTTTAATTATGAAAATGTATGTATCTTTAAGGTCCATTTATAGGTATTTAAATTAAAATAACGCAACTTAAACTAACTTGAATTTAACGTGATTAAATTAGTGCATTAATAAAAGGCTTATTTATAGTTTAAGTAAATTAAGTATAAAATAATTAGGTAGTGTTCCGTTACACTTCAAATGCTATGCGCATTTTTGTGTATTTATTGTTTATTGTTTTTACTTTACAATAAAGCCATTATATATTTTTTTTATTAACTTATTTTTACATCGGTCTGTTTCTGCAACCATGGCTTAATACCGATGCTCTGAGTAAGACTACCCCCCAACCGAGAAATTTTGTCGTATCCCTTCCTCTCTCAAAGATGGGTAGAGCTCTTTTACGTGCACATGAGCCCACGGCACCGCATCTTTTACTCCGTCTTCCGAGCGAAGGTATCACTAGAAACATTTATCTCACCAGTAAATGTTACCAGCAGACTTTTTTACATTTTTGGATCACTCCCGGGTTCGAACCCCGGGTCCCGGTTGGTGAGAGGCAGTGATAAAAGCCATTATATAACACCACTTAGAATTAACGTAGGTATCGCGAATTGCAAAAAATTAAATGAATTAAACGAAAGTCAAAATCTCATTTATAGATCAAACTACCAGTCCACTTGGGTTAAATAATTAAACTAAACTATAAGGATAAATTTAAGAAAGTTGCGGCAGTTAATTGGTCCATCGATCACCTAAAATCCATCGATCATTTGAAATCCTACGACCTTTAAAATACTAGATAGACAATAAACAATACAAAATCATTTATAAACCGCCCATAACTTATTACAATATGAACTTGGAACTCTTAATGGCAAATGCGCCGGATAAGCAAACTTATCGAACTTTAACCATATTTTCCTTAGGGATACCCTGATAAGAAAATATATATTTTTTCAAACAATTGCCTCCTTCTTTAGATATACACCAACGACGTACCTCACAGGTGATTCACCAATTTAAGAACAGCCTGAAAAATAGCGTTTTGAAAAACATTTATACATGGTAATATGGTAGGTACTTGAAAGCACGTCGTCATCCTGTATTATTATGTTTGTATACAATGCGATAGTCTCGGAAATGTCACGCAGAAATTGTCTAATTAGTGATCATTGTTGAAAAGTGATTTAGTTCGCATATCCCTGAGTTAGCTCACATGCATGTACAGCCCTTCATTACTCTTCTGCACAATAGGTGATCTCTAAACAACTTGAATCGTTTCAAACAATACGTCATGGAAATTAGTTGTAATAATAATTATAACAAAATTTTAATCAGGTATATTATTAAAATACCATCGTACAAAACCATGTAATATATTTTAAAGTTATTAACTAAAATGATAATGCATTCACTCACCAGTGGCAGAGAAGATAGCCCAAAATCTCGTAAACATAACAAAATAGTCCATGGGTGTATAATGATGATTTGGAGTATTGATTATAGCCCGGGAGTGATGGAGACCTGAACCGGGGCCCGGAACACCCCCTATCACACACTCATTGTTCACCACAGAGTTTAAAGTTGGAAACATTGTCTTCTTATGCTGTTACTTTAAACTTTCCATGAAGTGCTGCTACACCATATTATTATTCCAAGAAATCACCCTGAAAGTTCCAAAAACAACACTTTAAATACGTTCTTTCTAAAGAATCTTTTAAAATTAAATTAAGATTTCTTTATTCAATGCTAAGGAAACGCAGATTGATGCAAAAACACCAAGTATAAAAAGATAAATATTTTAAAAATTTCCTATTTAAAGAGGCTTTCTTGTTGTACTACTTAAACCTAAGGAGCAATCTGCAAAAAATTACTTCAACCATTGCCATGTATGCAATGTAAATATTTTAAAGATATATATATATATTCGTATGATATTATAAATACAATTACATTTCAAAAATAGGTACATTATGAACATTATATAAAATGGAAAATGTTTAGTTTCCAAAAGGTATAAGTGATGTTCATTTTTTAACGTCCATGGCCGATTTTCATATACTGGTAAAGCATTTACTTCGTGGCCGAGGAAAACCATGGAAAAAACTCAGGCATACCAGTGTTGTCAAAATTGTGGTGATACAATAAATCACAGCGAAAAAGTTACAGCTGTTTCAGGGTTGATATCCAATTCAAAGTTTCTGGAGTTAATTGGTGTATTTCTTGAAAACCACCCTCAAATTTAGTGTTTGGACATTCTTCTACATTATGTTTAATCGTTTCTGGCAATGCACCACATTTACAAATTTTAAAGATGACTGATCCATTAAGAGTCAAAGTAAATTTTTGTGGATCGCTCATTATAGGAAGCTATAAAAAAGATTGCCTTCGTATTATTTCTGTACAATAAATATTAAACAGCCCTTTTTAATTTATGGAAAATCTCTCAGTGTATTCAACTTGCACTAACAATAAAGCTGAAAACAATTTAATTTGATCAGATCTGACCAACGATTTTAAACATCTATATATATATATATGTCTATCTACATATAATAAGTAGGTACGTATAAAGGTCTGATTATAGATCGCGAGTAGTGCCCTAAACAAAAATTTTGAAAAAATGAAAATGAAAAAACATACAAAAATCAATCTTAGAGATTAGGTAAATAAAAACATTACGTTATGCGAATGACCTTTGTTATTAAATAAAAAAAACATTTCCCTTGTAAATAGACAAAATATACATGTCTTTAAGGGGGTATTTTTATGATTAAATGCTTGTACACTACGCACAAACTAAACCACCATGCAACAATCTATAATCCGATCTTAAGGCTTTCGGTTATAAGGATAAATAGAATTCCCAACGAAATGGACCTAATAGGTAAGTGATTACCTATCCTTATTTAGGAGCTCCATAAACATTTTCCCAGCTGTCGATAACAATTCTAGCAGACCAATTCGGGAAATTGAATCAGAAATCAGGTTGTTTACCTGATAATAAGACTTAGTCTGAAGCATAGACACTATTTTTAAGTTACTTTTTGACAGAAAACTCTTTATTATTACCATTACAAGATAAAGATAACAATATAAGGCTGTCGATATTCATAGAATAGTATCCTATAGAACAGTTTTGGACGAGTGCGCATTCAAATTTCGTGCGACTACATTGAGCCTTCTCTTTTGATCTATAATTGTCGCCAACCATCAACAAATTCCCCAACTTTTAGTTTTATAAGGCATGCCAACCTTTAAAAAAATCTGGTTTTATCAGGTATACCAACCGCTTAAAATTTCCCAGATACGTGTCCGACTTTTGCTTTTGCGTTATTTATAGCGACAACAATTGGTTATTTTAAATAATATTGACAAAATATAACTTCTATAAAATACTTTTTTTAATTATCACCTAACATTTTAAAAGTATATACAGTTGAATTCACATAAAAGTGGTACACTGTCAAAGTTGTGTCAAATTTGTTTAATTAAATTTGGCCCTAATTTTGCCATAATTTTATTATATTCCTGATGGTTGTTTCGTTGATTTGCCATTTTTTATGAATACTGTAAATAAACAACCAGAAATTAGGAAATTAATGCTAAATTTAATAAAACAAACTTGACACTTATTGACAGTGTACCACTTTTATGTGAATTTAACTGTACATAATTTTAAAATTACAATCGTAGATGAAAATGTCGGATCGAAAATTGGGACAAACTGTCAGATTAAAGACCTGTCTATAGGATACTATGTCTATGTCGATATTACGTATTTTAAGTGAGTGTGGTTTGTAGTGAAGTATTTGAATAAGAGGACACTACAAAAAGTACCTAACACAAAATAGAGAGAATCTAATATCCAATAAAAGTGGTGAATTCCATTCCCTGCTTACTTCCCGCCATTCTCTTTTTCATAACCATTATAATAAGTCATTTGAAGTTATTGCATCTCGTTCAAATTGTATTTACCAATAAAAAATAAATACGATGCAATTTGTGCATTTACATTGAGTGCCTATTTATTGTTATAAACATATTTTTAATTTTTATGAAAATTAATGAATTATTAATTGTGGTCTTAGGATAAACTGGACATTGATTTTATTTTTCTTCTTCCACCACTTTAATACGTCACTAATGTACCTACTTCTCCAAGTTTATTTTAGTTATTTCTTGCAAGTCGTGAGTAATAGGGTGAAGTTGCAACAATCTCATTACTCACGGGATGAAGTGCATAATCGGCATTGGATTTGTCGATTGGCAGAGCCAGATTAGGACCTCCAAGCGCCTAAGGCTAAACAAATTTTGGCGCCTATTTCATAAATAAAAAAAGTACAAAAGGCGCCACAGGCGAATTAAAAAAAAATCCCCGATGCATTGGTTTTGGCGCCTATTTTGGATTTGGCGCCGAAAGCTTTAGCCATCTCAGCCTAATGGCTAATCCGGCCTTGTCATTGGCCTTGCTAAATTGGCCGATCGGCTCTACCGAACATAAAAGTGAAAACGTATATTTTGTGCCAATTGGCAGAACCGATTAGGTGGAAATCCAGCTTTAGATACTTTTCAAAAATTGCTATCTTATCTATGCCAGAATACTATAGTGTTTTTTTAAAGTAGTAGTTTAAGCAAGAGATTTGTAATAAACCAACCATAATATAATATTTAAAAATCAAGTAATTTAAAACCTATTCTTTTTTCTTAATTTTTTTTTTCTGGTTGAAAATATGATATTTGTTTTATTCAACGAATCTGAGGTTATCTCAACACGCACGTAAAGAATCAATATTTCCTGAATTTAAATTTTTCTTGCATTAGGAAAAACTCTTATTTTTCAGACTAATTTTTTTTCATTTAAAAGTGATTGTGTGTCTGAGAAAAGTTGCAGTCAAATACTTAAAAACATAAAAAGTTAAACTTAAATTTTTTTATTTATTGTAGCAGCAATTTTTGAAAAGAATGTTTAAAACAAGGTTTTATAATTCATTTAAGTCGTCATTGCAATATTTCCGAGTATTTATTATAACATTTTCTTTCTTTTTACCCAATTAATTTTTAAGCAAAAGAAAAGAATAATATCTGAAAAGAAAAATGTATGCTTTTAAGTTCTTTAATCTAAAGTAAGAAGAAAGTACCTAACAAGGCAAAGCTCATATTAAATATATATATTATTCTTTCGTAATGTATCTACTTACCAGATATTTTTCTTAGTTTTAAATTTAAAGAAGGAAAGAATAAGGACCAATTCTAAAAGTCTATAAAAAAAAAAAACAAATGTACAAAAGCCTTCGTCATCCGTATAACGACTTAACGAACAGTTTACTTCTTTCACAAAAACAAGGTAGAATTTTTGGTACGTTGGCAACTTGGCACACATTTTTTAAGTAAAGCAAAATTTTCTATATAATTGAATCATCATGATCTTTGAAATAACATTAAGCTCTATCAACATTTAACATTTATTTGCAGTTGTAATTGAAATTTTTTATGGCATCAGCATTTGAATGACAAAATATTGGTGTACACTCGTCCCTCGACGAAAGGGGGTCCTAAATATACCAAGCCAGGTGGATGTTGCCGCTAAACCTCTTGGGCTACATTTTACAATCCTAAAAACATCATTAACTGTTAAACTACCTACAAACCAGAAGTTGATTTGTAGTAGTTAGAAGTCCCACCGCAAATTTTGGCACCTATCTGTTTACTCGATGAAATGTAATTTAATAAAATGAAACATTATTGAAAGCCTAATAAAAAGCACCAGGATGGTCTATCAAAATATTACTACAACTATACTTAATTGCTGGTAACCCTTGTTTGCGGCATTTTTTTGCAGGCAAAGGCAACCCTTATTGTACCTAAAGGTATATTTTTATCAAGAAACAGACCTACCTAAACTGGTAAATTTTGTAGAAGAAAAACCCCTTTAGTTTTTTAATAAAATACCAAATCAAAGCTTCTATTTTACTGTATAGGTACAATGAAAGGCATGGTTGACTGCAAATAGACTGCCGCAAACTAATCATCAATTGTGTTTGTAAGTTGAATTTGTTGTCATCTTTGCTAATATGGGGATGACATATTCTGTATGACAGAGATGGAATGATGCATGTCGTCACTCTTAGAGTGCCTTGATGATTTTGACAATTATTATCGCCTTATAGAGTGACGACATGCATCATTATTTCTCTGTCATACAGATAACGTCATCAACGTTATAGCCAAAGTGACAACAATTACAACTTACAATCACAATTAATGACGTTATCTGTATGACAGAGACAGAATGATGCATGGCGTCACTCTATAAGGCGACAATATAACTGTCAAAATCATCAAGGCACTCTAGTCACTCTATAAGGCGACAATATCTGTTAATATGACATCAAGGCACTCTATTGTGCATCATATACATGTTACAATTGACCTGTCTTTAAGATTTAATTTTTACGTTTTTACATAAAACCTGGTGTTTAAAGCAATGTGTCAAATCTATCAATCAGGTATTTGATCCTTTAAGGATTAAGCAAGAATGAGATACTTTTCATCTTATTATCAAGACGTTAACTGTCGCAAAAATAAAAGGTATAGGTAAAACCTTATTTAAATAAAAAATAATTAAAGAAATTATTAAAGAAGTATGTAAAGCTTCTCTTGGCAACTTTTTCTTTGGGGTAACGATTATAAAATCACCAGGGTAATTATTTATAAAAGGCTAATTATGAAATTAAAATTGCACTTAAATTAAAAATAACCTAATTAAAAAAAGTAAAAAGAACTTTTTTTTTACTCACAATTTTCTGTTTTTATTATGTATTCGCAAAAGAGGATAATTTACATATTTAATAAAATTACTACTGAGACTGTGGCTGCTAAAACCGCATTCAAATACTTTGTATCTTATCCAACACTTCTATGAATGATTTAAAATAAAAAGCAATCCTACATCGCGACGTCACATGTAATTAAGATAGTCGCGCCGCGAGCGCCGCCTCCTTTATAATCCTTATTCAATGATCATAACAAGCGCCTGGAAAGCCGACGCTTTTGCAGATTTCCGCAGCACACTGAGGGTGATAGAGATGTTCGGTGAGCATTTTCACATGATGCCATGCTCTCACGATGATCAGGATGCTGCTAAAGTGGTGGGGAGTGCGTCAGTTGAGTTCAGGATTTCAGGAAGCGCGCTTCTGCAATTACACAATGTGCTTATAATTTAGCAAAATTTATGCCGTGCCATGAATTTTTATGTTCACATTCTTATTTGCCACTTCTTTTGGGCCCTGTTTATCACGCATTATCACGCTGCATTTATAATTTAGGAAAGTTTATTTTTAAAATTTGCATAGCAAAATTCCGGGGAATATCCTTTATTTGAAATTATTTTAGTTAGCTATCAGCAATTAATATTAAGTAGGTACATACCTACATGTAGGTATACAATTACAATTGCCGCTTGAAGCAAATTAAATTAATTTTCAGCAGTTTCAGTTTTTATGAAATTTGGGAATGCACTTACTGCATAATACCCTATTATACTCTCGATTAAACCCAAGATTAAACCTCATATAAGGGGTGATTTTTTTAGATCATAACCAATTTATAGTCAAGTGATGCAAGGTAATATTAGTGCGGAACTAGTGACTTTTTTTATAAGGAGAATTCGTATTTCAAGTATTTTTTTTTACTACCTAATTTTACTATTGATGTTACCTATAAATTAATGACTACTTATTAATTGTTCGAAAATCGCAAAATGTAACCCCACGTAGTTCATCAAGGATTGTTATTAGATAATGCAAACCCAATTTCACTATGTTTTTGTTGTATACGTAATGAAACATGTTTTTTTTTTGTAATCAAAATATATCACTACAATTATCTTTTGCCTGTGTCTGCAGTACTTATACGGCTTTAAATGTGTTTTAAGCTTTTGCTACTTTTCTCCTTTTCTCCTTTTTTACATAATTTAAGGCCTGACATTTTGCGAATGGTCGATATACCTACACAAGAAAAATTCTGCCGCAATGTGCAAATGCTTAAACTTGTCTAAACGAATTGATTTATGTTGGTATCAAATTTATTAAAAAAAATTAGGGTACTACAGGGCAAGTGTGCGCGGTGTCCGGTGTTTATTATTATTTTATAAAAGCCACTTTTTAACTTTATATGACTTTTAAGTGGCTAATAATATTGTGCATTAAATTTAAACATTTTATCGTTCTTTTATAATTAAATTATAAGCTTTATAAATCGGTAAAAAGTGGAACGAGTAGACAGTGTACACTCGATTTCACATAAAGGAGGTACACTGTCAAAGTTTGTTTGAATAAATTTGACATTAATTTCTGGTTATTTCTTCACTGTATTCATAAAATATGGCCAAGCAACAAAACAACCATAGTAAAAATGATTAAATTATGATCAAATTAAGCCCAAATTTACCTAAACAAATTTTGACAGTATGTACCTCTTTTATGTGAAATCGACTGTAGGTATCTACTTAGTAAATTTTAAACGTCTTATACGTTAATGTTTTAGTTTTCTGTTTTTATTGGGAGTTTATTATTTGTACTATGTTTGTACTACATAATATTTTACCTAACTACCCACTTATTTTAAATTTTTTAAGCTTCAAGCCATTAACATTATAACGAGGGGCAAATCAGATGGGCAAATTGTGTACACTTATTCCTAACAAATTCTTTACTTTACTTTTTACTTTTACTTTAACAAATTCTGCAAATTCTCAACAAATTTTTGTGACACCCTGTAACTAATGTTATATTTCAATTTGGACTTTAGGTTATTTATTCAAAGCACAGCAATATTATTATAATCTTGTTAAATTATTTTATAGTTAATTTAATTTAACAACAATAAATTTAATAAAACTATATTAGTTGATTATATTAGCATATTGACATTCGGGTAATACCAATCTATTAAATTTGAGAATTAATAAAAAACTACCTAAAGTGGGTCTAGGAGAATTCACCACCCACAATTCACCGCCGACAATTCATCGCCCACAATTCACCGATCCACAGTTCATCGATAAGACAATTCATCGACAAGTCAATTCACCGCCACACAATTGTTCGATGGGAGAATTCATCGCCTAGTATGAATATTAAATGAAATGATTTTAAACTAGAATGCTTTCTGATAATGTGTTGGACATTTTTAGCATAACAACACCGAGAACAACACCTAGTAATATGTCCCTCAGTGTAATGCACACAATTTTGGACGCACTGTTAGGCACCGACATAGCTAGAGTTGTTTATATTTTCGTTTTAGCAGCAAAACTTAACCTAACCTACCTAACCTAATGTCCCCCAGTGGAAAGTGTCCCCCAGTGCTTTCATATAAGTCAGTCTAAAATCCTAAAATTCAAAAAAAAGTATGCATATTGGACTTTACCCAGGTAAAAAAATTCCATTACCTCTATCCTTTCCGTTTTTGAACATTTAAGTCTGCAAATATTCTAGGTAAATAAATATCCAAGAAATTTTAATGAAATCATTAGGTAATTATCTATAATTATTTTGGTGGCAGGCAATATTCTAGGTAAATAAATTTCTGTTATTTATTTTGTTCATTGAATAAACTAATATTCATACTAGGCGATGAATTCTCCCATCGAACAATTGTGTGGCGATGAATTGACTTGTCGATGAACTGTCTTATCGATGAACTGTGGATCGGTGAATTGTGGGCGATGAATTGTCGGCGGTGAATTGTGGGTGGTGAATTCTCCGGATACCACCTAAAGTAGAGGATGTCCCAGAATTGGGGCATCACCATTCACCTGTATGGTACGCAGTTGGGGATCCTTAAAAAATTGTTAAAAAAATCCCTCTTTTCTTATTTTTGAGAAAAATGCGGTTAAAGTTTAAAAAATTTGGCAACTTAAGTTTTAAGATGCACTTTTCTTTACAAAAAAGTGCATCTTAAAACCTATCTATGATTCTTGATCATACATTTGTCGCCAAAATCTACTGGGACAAGACATAAGTCTTAATCATGATTTTTTAGGTTGTGACCCCACCATTGAACTAAATTATAGATTTAAATGTACAATTTTTTTTACAGTATATTTAACTTGACAATAAAAAACAATCAATCAGCAAATAAGTTTTGTCCCATACCATTTTGGCAACAAGTGTTACTTTTTGCATCAGTCTTATTGACATTGTTGTCAGCTTCATTTCATAAAACGTACGATACGAAGATGGTGTGCCAATTCTGAGATATTCTGTATAACAGTGGGTTCACGAACTCTTATCTAAAAAAAAAAAAGTTAAGTGGTTTACGACAATTCATTGGTACATTTAAATTTGACATTTAGGGTATAGTCCGTAAGTCATTTTAGTAAACCAAAGTGACAGAAAACGACTTGTTACACAATGACTATGACGTTGTCATAGAAAATGATTGTTACAACTGTCACCTTGGTTTACCAAAATGACTTACGGACTATACCCTTAGTGATTTATATGTTTCACTGTCAAGTTTAACCAATGAGCTACTTTAAATTTCATTATATTAAATCAGACAGTTTATAAACTGACATGATTTATGTATACAGGTATTCTTTATATTATATCATAAATTAAATGAGACATTTTTTTAAATTTAAAAAATGCTTCTAAAAATCAGTAGAAACGGACTAACGGGGTTTAAAACCTTTGTCTGCACCTCTCCTTTAAACGAGCGTTTAAAGTATACCAAACCTTCTGAATGCATTATTTGGAGCAAGGAGTAGTAATACCACTTTTAATCCTCCTTTTGCTTTATTTTTAGGGGCCCCAACTGCGGGGGAGTGACGCGGTTTCTGCTACCACAATGAAAACTAGGGGCGACTTCCCCACACAAAACAAAAGACCAGTTCCTAAGAAAAACGTCGCATTGAAGTAAATTAACTAATTTTATGTTTTTAAACTAATGTGATGCAAGTTAAATTCGTGACCTTGGCGCCCATAGCAATTACCTTTTTCATATCCTAGCTTTGCCCCCATATGAATATTACAGTCGGCGCCTCTGCATAATACCAACACGGTATTTTATTGGTAACCTTGTAAGACAATTCAGCAATAACTACTTCTTGCAGAACCATATTCTTGTTCAACAACAAAATTGGATTGATAAAGTATCAACAAACATAGATCCGGTTATAGTAATGGTACGTATGTTATAGTAATAGCGCAGAAGTTAAAACATAGGCAACGCGTGTGCCAATACATAGTTTGTGCATAAGCATCTATTTTGATACACGCGTTGCCTATGTTTTAACTTCTGAGCTATTACTATAACATACGAACTATTACTATAACCGGATCTATGTTTTATCCTTTATTATACTCTTCGCAAGACCAGGTCCGATACGAAAAATCTATAATCATCAATTTTCATCCCAGAGCAAAAATTTTTGCATGTTTTTCATTGAATTTTGAACAACTTTGAAAAAATCCGTCCGTCTGTCGGTTGGTCGGTAGGGTGTATGTTACGTTTCTTGTAAACACGCTATCTCAAAAACCAAAAGGAATATCAAACCCAAATTTTAAGGAAAAATCGATTCCTATAAGAGGAAGAACCCTATTGTTTTTGACGAGAATCCGAGTACTGCAAAGCCCCCTTTTCAGCCCCCCAAATGAAAAAAAAAATCGTAGCTCGACTATAATTAAATTTACAAAAAAAATTATTCGACATAAATTATAGACAATTTATTTCTTCACCAAAAAGTATTCTTTAGTTTTTTTGTCCGACCCCCCAATTACCCCCCAACACGAAAAAACCTCCTATATCCGTTATTATTCAATCTACAGAAAAAAATATTTTTTACAAAATTAATGAAGAAGATTAAAAAAACAAAAACTAAAAGATTTAAGTAGCAAAAAACTTTCAAGTCCAAATCGCGTCACACGTCGGTCAAGAAGGCCATGCCAAAAATATTTCAAACAAAGAAACAAAGCCTGCTGTCAGAACAAATAACCTTAAATATCTTAAACGTCAGAACTGACGTTTATCCTCTTCGTTAACTAAATTATTCGCGTTTTCTGTTAATAGTTTGCACTCTTCGCAGATTTTATTTATTTTTTTTATAAGAGACTATTAATTATTCTATAATTGTTATTTTGCGAAGAGTATACCATAGAATGTGTAGCAATTATATAAAAAATTGATTTAGCTTTGATTTACAAAGTATAAAATTACACTTCCACCGATTTCGAATTCCATTCGAGCTACTTATCTGCGAATAGTAACTAACTACTAACTACGCGTTTCGACTTCTACCCATGTCTAGTTCTTTTTGAGCATTAGCTAATGTGGATGAAATAAAATTCAATTTTTCATAAATATCTTTTTATTATGCAAGTATTTTTATTATTTATGTAGGTAGTCTATTTTTCTAATAATACTCAAGAAAGTTATTAACTCACTACGATAAATTTTAGATATTGCACAAAATTTTGGATATTATAATTACAATACTGATGCCGTTTAGTACAAGAATATAAGTAACAAGAAGTTCTTATTTGTTTTTATTTTATTAGGTAAAGAAAAAATTTTAAAAAGAAACTAAAAAGACAAAAACAAACAAATAAAAATATAAAAGTAAATATAAATCACAGACAAAAATACACATTAGTTTTATTTATTAGAAGCTTTGTTGACTAAAAATGAGCAAAATATATAGAATAACCAAGAAATTAAATTAAAAAGTTTTGAATTTGAACAGTTGAAGTCTACATTGCTAATTAAAAAAATATATGATTTGCCCAAAGTAACACTCCTGTTCAAATAAATAAATTGAAAAAAGTTAAATAATAGGAACACACAAAAAAGAATCCATAGTAAATATTTTTAAAATTTTCCTAAAAAGAAAGCCAATATCATAATATGGAAGGCGATAATTTGCAAAAACCATTAGTCTTTTTGGATGAATTTGAAATGGAGCCATTAGCATATCTTTGGGGCGATGCAGGTTCTCCAGGTTTCCTCCACAATTTCAAAGGGCTGTTACTTCCCGAAGGACTTGGAGAGGAACTCAGGCGAACAAGGGTACGAGATTTTCTCTGTTGTTGTTCATTCGCACTACAAAACAAAGAATTCAGATAATGTATTTAATAAAGAACAGTTTGCTATTTAATCAAATTGTGCACGCTGATTTCTGTAATTATGTGTGAAAAGCAAGATAAAAAAACGTTCTTTTTTTTAATTTATTGCTTACCCGAAACGGCTTTAAGGAGACGCATGAAAACAAAAAATGTTCTTATAATAAATTACTGTTTCTAGTTTCATAATTTAAAGATTAAAGAATTATTAGTAATAGTAGCACCACTTATGGCAATATAATTTAGGCATAATATTTATATTTTTTTTTTGGTTAGTTTTAAAATAAACACCTATTTGTTTTAAAGCTAATTGAAAAAACTATCTAGCTTAGTTTATGAGTCTACATTGTAATAGCAGGTTGTACAGGAGTATAAAATATTGACAAGGCACAAAAGATTTATAGCACACAACAAAATAACACCAAAAATAATGTCAGCAAGTACTACCTTCCCAATCCTGAAGCTAATTTTTCCAAAATTAAAGAAATGCAGCAAGAAGATAAAATGTAAGGTTAGATTAAATAATACAATAAAATAAAATAATTTTTTTTTACAATAAGTAAAAATTTTCTGAACGCAAAAAATGCTTGCTAAAAAGTATGTACACTTTTTCGCTCGCTGGTATAAAATAGTATGTTTTCTACTGATGCCTAGAAAATGGAATTTTATTTACAATCATTGGTATGTATAAATTGTAATGCTACCATTTTTGACGTCTTAAAAATTTGAAGAAATCGTATACAGTACATTCATATACAAGCTAAAATTGTACTTGTCGAGGGTTCCAACGATTACCATTGTAACTCGAGTTACACTACTTTACGTCATAGTACTAAAGATTCCCTGCATCACCTCTCCTAATATGAAATCATTCTGACCAATACTAAACACGTAGGAACTAAACGTTTTTTAAAATAACTTGCAAGTAAGGATTCACAAAAAAACAATGCTATGTTAAGTTAAGAGCACACTTTTAGGCGTTATTAATTATAACTTAAGATAATTAATAAACTTGGGTGGTAAACTATTTTGAATGGCTAATATATATATTTTATATTATATTGTATCTCAAGTTATAATATTTTGCGACTCAAATAAAAAAAATAACTAAAGTTACACTAATGTTGCTGCCTCCTAAAAAGAAAATTAATTTAGCCCTATAGTATTGTAAGTTTAGTTAGAATACTTTATGGTGCATTCAGGAACTATTAAATTAAGAAATTAAGTTAAATTAAGAATTAATTTAAGAAATCTACAGCAGTTGATTGGTTGATTTGACATTGAAGTTTCTCATTTGTCAGTGTCAAACCAACCAATCAACTGCTGTAGATTTCTCAAATTAATTCTTAATTTAACTTAATTTCTTAATTTAATAGTTCCTAAATGCACCATTACGTCTGGATATGTATTGTTCTAGTTCGTTAGTTATACTACTTTACGACAGTAATATACAAAACAATTGTATAGATATACTACTTTACATCTTAAATATATCAATTTATGTTGAGTTACTATCAGTGACGTATTTACAAAAATACCGCCTCTAGGCACTTGCCCTAATTGCCGCCTGAAGGGCAGTCCCAAATAATAAATAATTTTTATTAAAAAAAAAAAATAAATTGCAAAAACGCATAACAAAACAGCGCCGCTGGCGAAATTTTTTTATGTTTTAATGTAAAAAGTGCAAAATTGCTAATATTTAGCAACCAAAATACTAATTCTTTTAAAATTTACCGGAGCCGCGCCGCCCCTAAAGTTTTGCCGCCCTAGGCAACTGCCTATACTGCCTATGCGTAAATACGCCACTGGTTACTATATTTTACGACACTATATACAGAACAATTTTGATATACTAGTTTACACCTTAATCATATAAATTTATGTTGAGTTATAATATTTTGCATGGGACTTATAACATTCCAACTTATGTTACAATAAAAAAACTTGACCGTTAAGTAACATAAGTTAATTATTTAAACAATTGAGGATTTTTTATAACTTTTTTGTTAAAAAACAATTTGTTGTAGTCCTAAGATAGATTTTTCAAAAAATTGCGCTAAAAAATGTAATAGTTTTTAAAACATTTACAAAAAACTCTCATTATATTTGTTTTTTTGCTCTCCTGAAAAGTGGTCATTTTAAGTTACAAGAGTAATCGTTGGAGCCCTCGTTGTGTTTTTAAAGATTAATATTATGACATGAGCATAGACATAATACATAATTACCTACTTTTTTTTATTTTATTAGCAAAAGTGACCGAACTCTCTCTTATCGACTAACACTAAAATAAACTACTGCTACTGTCAAATCGCGTAACCTAACCTTAAAAAAAACACAAAATCACCAATTTTGTTTATTAACGGTTCGGTTTGATATTAGTTTTTAAATCAAAGTTATTAAAACAAGTGAATTACGATTTAATTTTAAGAACTGCTTATGAATTCGGTCAAAGTACTTGTTCCGGCTTGTTCAATTTCCAGATACCTATAGGCCCTAAGGTAAGTAAGTACTACTCAGCTATTCACCTTTCCCGACGTTGATCACCCTCGCGGTATACTTGGGAAACGTCAGATATGCGTCAGATTGACACAAATCATTGTGATGCTGGTGGTCATTTAGTTTCCCAAGTATAACGACCGCGATTGTGGCCTACAGGGGAAAAGATCTATAAAGGTTATCCCTCGAGTTATTCTTACAAACAATTATTTTTTGCTTGATACACAATACACAAATGTCCGCCCTGGACATAAATTGATGCAATTGGACTGTGCACACTTTTTCTGACATGTAAAATCAAAACCCTTGCATTTTTTTACATTGGGTAAGTACAGTAATTACACAGGTCGTCGCAAATAATCGTAATTTAATGAAACGTCCAGGGCGAGCATACGTATCCACGTCCTATTAGTGTTTTATTATAAAATATCCATTAGGCATATTTCATAAAATTTACGTTAGCAATTTTATATGCTTCGAGTGCAGAGTGCCTAAAAAATATGACACATACCTAACTAGAGATGCTGCATCTGGGCTTGATCCATTTAGCATTGATGGTCCTGCAGAAATTGGTCTGATCTAAAAAAAATAATAAAAGTTTTACTAACTTCTAGGAATCTAACTTGTACGCAAATTAAGATCCATTTGGTTTCATAAATTATGAAAACTGTTGTTACAAATTTTAAAATAATCTTTCCTTTATTAGTATATCAAGCCCGTAAAAAAATTTATTATTTTAGTTTCTTTAAGTTTAGAATGCTCTAAAAAAAATATGACCAAAAATATCTCTGGTAAAGGTTATCTAATTTACACATTATAAGTGAGTGTCCGCGATCAATGTGTTTTTTTAATGAGACTTAGCTGGAAAAAAACCAAGACATTCAGTAGAAACAATTTTGTAAAAAACAAGCCCCTTTCGGAAATAATGACTCTTGAGAAGGTATAATAAAGACATCTTCCCATAGGAGAATTGAAATTATTATAACTTATCCTGAAAAATTAAAACATCCGCGTTATAGCTTTAATTTATTATACTCTTCGCAGACAAAGTCGAAGAGTATTATAAATTCGATCGGAAAATCCTAAAATCGTCAATTTTTGTCGTAGAACAAAATTTTTTGCAGATTCATGACTTTTTAAGATTTTCATTTTTTGTCCGTCCGTCTGTCTGTCTTGTGTATGTCACGATTTCTTGTGTACACGATATCTTAAGAACCAAAGGGCCAATCTAGTTAAAATTTTCAGAAAAAATCGGTTGCGGTAAGAGGAAGATCGCTATTGTTTTTGAATAAGGTCCGATAATTACAAAAGGGGTACCGGCGCCCCCAAACTTTTAAAAAATTCATATTTCAGTTATTATAAAATGTAACGAATTTTTTTTTTTGATAATATAAGAGCCCTTTCAATTCTTTACAAAAAGTCATCGAAAGTTTTTTTTGTCCGACCCCACATAAGCCCCCCAAATAAGAAAACTGTATCTTCGTTATCTTTAAATTTAAAAAAAATAATGAAGTTATAAAAGTGGAAGAAAATTAAATTCTGTATAAAATTGAATTTTTTGTTTTTTTTTGTCAAGTTTTTAAGACAAAAAAAAGTCAAAAGAAAGGTTTTTAGTGATGCAAAAGTCACGTAAGTCTATGCTCGGTCAAGGTGGCTTTGCAAAAAAAAATCAAAACAAAAGCATCTTTCTAAAGCCTAATTAGATCCTAAACGTCAGTGTCAGAATTGACCCATTTGTGCTCTTCGCTAATAAAATTCAATTTTTTGTTATAAGAGAGTTAATAGTCTGGCCTCTTCGCAGGTTTTTATAATAATATTATAAAATTATAGTTTTTTTTAATTTATTAGTTATTGTCGTATTACTGTGAAGAGTATCCCATTAAATGTCGACATTTTATAGAAAAATTTAACTGGCTCATTGCTGTAATCCACTTGCTGATCTAACCCACCCGCTGATCTAACCCATTCGTTGATCAAACCCATCCGCTGGCCTAACCCACTCTAGTTATTTTAAAGATTGCTAAACTAACCCTTTCTGTTTGAGTGGCAGCATTGCAACAACTTTCAGCAACTGTAGACGCTGGAGCCGAATTTGAATTATAATTTTCATTGCTTATTTTAATTACTTCTTCCGTAAGACGTTGGACGGTTTTTTCTTTGTCTTCTAGTTGTCCTTGCAAAAACAAAACCTGTCTTCTTAATTCTGCCATTTCAAATTTGCTATTGGAATCTTCATTTTGGATATCGTCTGAATCTATACCATTTAGATGCCCATTTACCAAGTTTTGAATCTTGTTGTCAAATGGGTTGTGAGTTTCAGCCTAAAAATTGTTATTTTTTTAAAACATGTTGTTATACTTACTTGTTTAAATGTGTATTTCAATTACTTGAGTTTTTTGTTAAATTTTGTATAAAGCAAGGCTACGAAAAACAACAGCAGCACTTTTCAAAACAGTTTTTATTCGATTTAAAATTAAATATGATATTTTTTTTTGTATTAAGGTTTAGATAACACGTCTAGTGCTCTTTTTATTACATGCTTTAAACTTTAATAAGAAATGCAGATTGAGGAAATAAAAGCAAAATAACTTACCCTCAACAATAAATCTTCACTGGTTTGCTTCATTGATAAAAAAATCATGCAAACAAAATAAACGAAAATAAATTAAAAATATTTGATGATATTTTATATAACATAACAAACAAAAGCTTTGCACATATAAGTAACATTAAAATATGCAGACACACCAAAATCTTACCTCATTTAAAACTCTTCTTAGTTTATACAGCATTGTTTTAACACTTATAAGATCTTGCTTCATGGCATTATGTTGAACAAATTTATCCGATCTTACTGAATCGTCAGAGTCGTATCCATTATTCGACAAAATACTTAATCTTGAATGTCTTAAGGGACTGTTGGTAGCTGTTCTTTGCCTTGCATTTACTCTTCCATCTAGTGACCTTGGAGAGTCGGGAATTGAATTTGGAGTTCCGGTTCTAGATCGCAAAAGACGACTTCGTGAAGCACTGAAAATGAAATGGTTTTAACAAAAAAATAAAATAAAGCTTTAATTACAGAGTAGGCAAAGAAAAAGTTTTCACCCACATTATTTTCTAAACGTTTTGAAACAAAATGACGAAATATTTGGTACCAAAGATCGTATCGAGTGAACAAATAAAAACGGCCCATAAGTAGGCCATGGGGATTGTCAAAATATTGTTAATTGACAGATTTTACATTGTTCATAGCCTACTTAGGGGCCGTTTTTATTTGCTCACCCGATAGAAAAGAATAGATTATCCTAAGGTAAAGTGTCTTCAAATTTAATAATGTAATTAATTAATATGATTGGCTGTCAACATGTGTTTGGTACTACTAATAGTACAGTTAATCCGTATGTGGACATCGACAAAATTCCTGGTAGGGCCGCCTTTTTTATATGATGTAACTGGATGTCCAAAGAGTAAAACCCCAAATTGGCGTATATCTACCTATTGCAGAAACGGAGTTATGGCCCCCCAAAGGGCCCCCTTTAATTCATCACGGTGGAACTGCACCAAATTTTGCAAATAGATGTCAAATAAGGATTTAAAAAGATTTTTATAAAATAAAAATCTATAAAAAAATTCCTTCACCCCCTAAATAGCCCCCAAAGAGTAATAACCAATCACGTTGGATTTACACCAAATTTTGCAGATAGATGTAAAATGAGATGCTAAAAAATATTTGTTAATAACTTTTTTTGAAAAAAAAATTTAATGCCCCTCCTAAAGGGCCCCCTTCGTTTATGGGGCATAAAATTTTTTTTTCAAAAAAAGTTATTAGCAAATATTTTTTAGCATCTTATTTTACATCTATCTGCAAAATTTGGTGTAAATCCAACGTGATTGGTTATTACTCTTTGGGGGCTATTTAGGGGGTAAAGGAATTTTTTTATAGATTTTTATTTTATAAAAATCTTTTTAAATCCTTATTTGACATCTATTTGCAAAATTTGGTGCAGTTCCACCGTGATGAATTAAAGGGGGCCCTTTGGGGGGCCATAACTCCGTTTCTGCAATAGGTAGATATACGCCAATTTGGGGTTTTACTCTTTGGACATCCAGTTACATCATATAAAAAAGGCGGCCCTACCAGGAATTTTGTCGATGTACCCCCCTTATTTAGGACAGATTGACTGTAGTATAAGTAAAAGCAAAATAATAAGTAATAAAAAAAAACACCTCAAGAAAATCTGCTATAACCACACGATATCTGCTCGAACAAAGATTTTTACGCTCTGATTCGTCTTGATAATTTTGTTGTTTCATAAAAATTAAACCAGTAAAATAAATTAAAATGCAGATTAAAGTACTTTTAAACGAGGGGTAATTTACTAGAATAAAATTGGTGCACACCAGGAAAAATGGTTTAAATTCTCAAAATGAAAGTTAAATAGAAATATGAAATATATATATATATATTAAAAAACAACATACATTGTTTCCGGTATTTTACTGCTACCACTATTAACATATGGTTTGTCATTTTTGACATTTAAAAGTTCTTTTCTTAAAAATTTTGGAGATCTGCTGTATCTTAACTCTGTAGTTTTATTTGTTTTGACCACCGCCATAATTTTGATTTATGACTTTACAAGTACTAAGTATAGTCGTATGTTATTGCTTTATAAAAAATTGGTTTTATTTTTCCGCAGATAATGATAGTAGTTATTTTGGATATTTAGATAAGTACACTTAGGTAAAGTAAATATTTTATTGGTTCCAATATTAAGCGATAAAGATATTATTAGGCCGACAACTTTGATATTAATATTTAAATAAATTATTTATTAATACATAATCTTGTTGGTTAAAACTTAAGAGCAGGCACAGAAGCAATCACATTTTAACTTTCTTTCAACTTCTAATTTATTGTAGAGTTAAAACAATTTTTATGATAAATTAATTTGTTATAAAATTTTTTCATTTAAGATAAATGTAGGTTAAATCGGTAAACTAGGGCAAATTATTTAAAAAAGTGTAGATAGATATCAAAACCATTACAAGACAAAAAGACCAATTTGCAATATTTTATTTAAATAAATTAATAAAATATAATATTTAGAAAACGATAATTTTGTAGAAAAAGTAGTTATTAGTAATATTGCATTACGCTCGCGACTGATAGGGATACTATACTAAGTTTGCGCATTCCCTGCGAATTCACTCGATAAAAGGACATTTGCGCTTTGTTGCGTACTTTTTATATGAAATAAAATTAAAATATATTTTATTTAACAGTTTGTTTTTTATTAATAATAAAAAATGCTTTAACAATAAATTTGGAAAAAAAATTAATCTAAATAAGGAAATAATTTAGGAAATTTGCGGCAGTCCATTGGTCCTTAAGACATTGAAAAATGACAAACTTTAATGTCAATGCAAATGGACCAATGAGCAACCATAATTTTCTCAATTTATTTAAATTTTTTAAATTACTTAAATAAAGTATGTACTTCGCAAAGTTAATGATGTTCATGGTTACCAAACTAGACAAAAAAGCAACATGTATGTTGAAAAAATTCATTCTAACTATGGTCTAAATTCGGTTTATCACAAGGGTATTTGTTTTTATAATTCAATTCCTTTGCATATAAGAAATTCTAAAATTGGTTTTAAAAATAAATTAAAGTCACATTTGTTGAAAGTTCAAAAATCCTGAAAAAAAAATGTTTATAATTTCTTATTCTCGTACTGATTTTGGTTTTTCTTTGACATTTATGTTCTTTATTAGTTAAGTTTGCATTCTTAAGAAAACACCTAATTTTAGTTTATTATTATATTATTTCTTCTATTTCCTAGTATATTTTAATTTATTTCATTTGAAGTTTATGGTATGTTATATCCATTTTTTATACTCCTATCATAAGCTGTAATGTTTCTTGGAGTGAATAAATAAATAAATAATTTGAATTAATTTGAAAGAACTCATTTAATAAATTTTGGGTACTAGTTCATTGGTCCATTTAAACTTGACAATTGAAATTTATCATTTGTCAATGTCAAATAGACCAATGAGCACCCAACAAGGTAATTTGATAGTAAAAACATCAAGGCATACTTTTAAATTAAAGTCAAATTTAAATTAACTGATGAATTGACTTTAAATTTCTTATGCCGAGTTCGTAAACATTCGTCTCAGAATAATCTAAAGCAAGAAATATTGGTCCATTCCAATTTGACAAATGACAGGAAGGCTTTAAGTTTAAGTGAACCAATGTGGTGCCGTAATTTGTGTACTTTAAATGAATCTTAGATAAAAATACATGAACCTGACATTAGATGTTCATGATCGCACTTTTAACATCGAAGAATATAAAATAAACTGCAGGAAATACAATTATGTTACTTTGTCAAAAGTTTCTTATTTTATAATTTTAAGAGCGGTTAATTATATTTTTAATATCAGGAATGTTTTGTATTTTAAAAAAATATACTGTAAACAAGATTTTTTTTTCAAACTGAACAAAATAGAACTTTCATACCCATTCGGTAATCCAATGGGGACCGGAATAGCTTTCCTGCAACTCTTCTCATTGGTTAATTTGTCCTGTTGTATTTTATCCATTTCACTTATAAAAAATACCCGTTGAAGAAAACACACGACACTAAAACACTATTACCTCGATGCATCAACTCAATGACATAAAGCATCTGTTGTTTCTAACTATTCTAAATACTGAACTTTCATATTTTGGCATCACACCGCTCAAATTTTGATTAGGTATTTCCTGCTCACGCATGAACACAACATCATTAAACTTTAAAAATATATATTAACCAATGATAAAATCGCAACAAAAGGCTGGTGGTCTAGTAGGCGGAAAGTTTAATGTTTGGAAACCTAGCAAGTTCACGTAACTGGTTTAATCGTACAACTGAGTGATTCACCTGCTTATTATTTTTATTGTTGTTAAGGTAACAAGTGCGCTATGTTGCCAAGCCAAACATAAAAGGGGAACTTCATTATTAGATAAAACAATTATTCATTGGGTTCTTACTTAAGTTTTCGTGAATTATTATATGAACCAGAACAATATTTTGAAATTTTATAGAAATCATTATTTTCCTTCAATGCAAACTAGAACACGAAATAGTTTTCGTGTTATCGTTTTAAAATATTACGAATCACTAAATGGTTTATAATCACCATAGAATACCTACAATAATCTATCTGGGTTGAATTATAGACAGTGTCTACCGGTTAAATTAAGAAAATTATTAGTTTATTATTCCCACTGCAGCCGTGCCACATTTCTTTATATTTATAACCTAAAGTAAGATGTAATTCTACTACCTACTCTCCTACCAAATTTTCCTAAAAAATCCTTCATAATTTACGAAACAACAACTCTAAGCACTAAGTGCTGGGACACACCATGCGTTTTTGCCGTCCGGTTGAACCGCAGCGTTTTTTTGTTTAGGTTTGAATAGCGAACCGCAACCGGATAAGGGTGGCCTGTCTCATTGTTTTAAATTAAGTCGCCCATCAGTATTGCGTTTGCTTTCCGGCCACCGCGTCCATACCGCTTCATCTTGAAATTGAATCGGACTGCAGAAAAATCGCATTCGAACTACAACACGATGGATCTTATAAAACCGCCCACATTGATAAGTATTCTTGTATTATGTATACTATTTTTATTTAATGGATAAAAACAATGTATCCTTGGAAAGCCAGGCTTTTTAAGGTAATTTGCTGTTTCTAGCACAGCACAATTTTTGCTTTTGAAGACATTTATATATATATTTTTTTGATGTTGACGAGTCAACCATGTAATCTAAATAGAGCGGGATGTATGTGGTTGTGTTGTCCGGTTTCGGAAGATGTTTGTGGACGTAGTATTGCGTTTACATTTTTTTCGCATGCGGTTTAACAGTACAGCAAAGACGCACAGTGTCGCCCGGCACAAAATTTCGCGAAACACCTCCGAAGCATCAATTATGCCCCTAGTGTCTCGCATTTTTTTAGCAATAAAGTTGCAAGTTGCTCGTGTTTTTCTTAAAAATATTAAACGATAGGTAACTTTGTTCGCAGGTGCTAGAATTCCGGATTCGGAATGTCCGCAGGTGTAAAAATCCTGCGCAGAACTTTATTTTTTTGGTGTGCGCAACCTGCTGACGGTTTGAAAACAGTCAAAATTCGGCATTCTATCCTTTACGAACAAAGCTAATATTAATGCGATAATGAAAAACTAGATAAAAATTAGATTTCACAGTACGTATATGGCTGATCCAAGTTGTAAATATCTAAATGTTTCTATTAAAATTCGGTGTCCAAAAAACACATTCTTTTAAATGTCAAAAGTATTTATTTCCTTTTGCCTCCCTACCACTCGAATTGTTTTGATGATTTTCAAAACATTAAAGCCACTTATAAACTGGTGGGTTTTTTGTTGTGGCTCGACTTTATCTACATATCATACATGTTTGTATATCTCTCTCTTTCTTGCACCGGAAAGAAGGTTACCATTTGGTCCATGCCCTTAGTTAGCTTCTCCTGACGTCACGCTTATGCGGTTTAACAAGAATACATTTTTGTTGGGTTTTTTTTTTATTTAAAATTGACCAAAAAGCATTCTGTGCTAGATCTCCTCCAAAAGGCCCCTTTAATTCATAATACTGGATTATGGTGCATCTACCCCAAATTTTGAAAATGGTTATCAAATAAAGTTCTATAATACTCTTAAATTTTTTTTTTAGAAATCTTTTTTCGTTCTCCAATTGGCCCCAAAATAAGTAATATTCATCACGTTGTATTAACATCATATTTTGCAAGGAGATGCAAAATAAGCTCTTTAAAATGTTTTCCTAGAAACCTTTTTTGTTCCTCAAATGTCCCCAAGCTAAGTATTATTTATCACGTTGTATTTACATCTAATCATATTTTGCAAAGATATGCAAAACAACCACATTTTGTAAAAAAATAATTGCAAAATTCGATATACCTAAATCTAACGTTAAGAAAGTACGGAAGCGTTTTTATGGTATAGGTATTGATATTTCTTACAAAAATGTGATGTATGTACTATTGTGCATTCAAATTATTGCTTTACAATATCCATCAAAGATTATTAAATACTCAGTATTTAAGAATCTTTGGTAAGTATGCATATCTTATTCTTATACTTAAATGCAAATAGGCTAAAGAATTTTTTTTTTTGATTACCAGATAAAAATTCACCTGCAACTAAGTATCACTTACCTTTTATTTTTGTCGCAATTTAGCAATGATGACCAATTTCTCATTATTTCAGCATTTTTATTGTCTACATCTAACGATGTAATCATAACTGTATCGTTCAAAGAAAGGTATCCACTTTTTCTATCAGTTCTGAAAAAATGAAGATTTAAGTTAGATTACTTTATTCATACGGTCATCAAGAATAGCACAATGATATTTTTTTAATGAAAATTCAAGCATAAACAGGGTTAAATAAATAATGCATTACATTGTCGAAATCTTTGCCTAAACTTTAAAAGGGGCTAATGGTAGAAATTTATAGCTTCAGTCAATTTTTGTTTCGAAATTCTATGGAATCATTAATTAAATATGTAAATAAAATAATCTAACATATTTTAATTCTTTAGGCACATCTATTATTAGCAAAATATAAATTAAAAGTATTCATGTAAAAAACAGTTTATTACCTATCACAGTCATCCAGACCACTACTTTGACTACAGTCATAATCAATCATTAAATCATCACTAGCAATGCTTTCACATGGGGATAAAGTATCCAGAGAAATAGTTCTACTTTGCAAAAATTTCTTATTTCTTGCCATCAAAGGACTAGCTTCAAAGTTATCCAATTGTTGTTTATGTATTGGCTTTGGAGTAGATTCTATTAATGTTATCGAATGTTCCGACAAATTTTGAGATTGTGTCCTGGTCAAAGTTCGCTCAAACACCAATCCTGGTTGGTCGGCAATTTCATCATCAATCAAAAAATCATCTTTTCCGTCCGAAAACGAGTTGGACGCATTTGTTGGTGTACCAGGACTACTTGAAGGAGTTGCTTTTTCATTAATATCTTTGGAAGTTGAGGCTACGCTATGATTTAGTTTTTTCTTCAGTATTTCTTCAGATTCTGTGAAACTTAGCACACTATCAACGGGTGAAGTTTCGTCTTCTATTAAACTAGTTGGAATGTTTGCTGCAGCAACGGCTGTTGCGAATTTATCCTCAATGGTTAAGGTAACATTCTTAAAGCCACTTTTTTGAGTTGTTATTTTAGTTATTTTTAAATCTACTAGAGTTGTTGGCCTGTTTAAAGCTTCTCTACTTTCATCACTTGAACTCATGCTGAAATTTAATTCTTCTGGGGCTGCCATTGCTTCACCAGCGTTATTCTGAAATAAACATCAATAGGTATTTAAACAATAATAAAAATGAGGGAAGTTGTTTCTCAAAGTCTAGAGAATAAAACGAAGACAAAGTACAACTTAACATTAATTGTAGTTGTGTTTGTCAATGGTCTTTGATCGAAACTGGTAACACAGTAATTTAAAATAAACTCTGCAAGAAGACGTACTTTGTCTCTGTCTTATTCTCTTTAATAATAAAAATAGTTTGTGCAGATTATTATAAATTAATAGCAATTGCTTTAATTTATAATAACACTTAAGAGCCAGGCATTTCTAGCTAAATCTTACTTGTTTTACTAATAAAAAATTACTTATTACTTTTATCAAAAGAAATATTACCCAGTCGTGTTCGTCAGAGCTGTTAGCACTATTTGAGGCTTCGTTTTGAAGATCTGGTGGTTTAACTTTTTTAAGGGTTTTTAAAGCAGCAGATTTTAAAAATTTTTCAGTATTATATTTATCTTTGTACAATGTAAATTCATCCTCTCCATTTTCTTCCGAAGACGAAGTGCTTGACAACGTTCGTTGACTTATTTTTCGGTCTAGCTTTTTTTGATACTCCATTGCACGATCTCGCACAAATCCAGTATTAGGTTGTAAGGGACTAAAATAAGCTTGTTAAAACCAGGATTATTGTTAAAAAAATATTACACTACCTAGTTTTGCTTTCAACTGTGTGAAACGCGCTGGGAAGTTTAGGTAAGGTATCCTCAAAAGAATCGTCCACATCCCTTACGTCAAAAGTATGGCCGGTTAGTGTAACGTCTAAATTTCTTGATACTTGACGTCTTCTTTTGCTTGATAATCGGTCTGAATATTCAAAGTCATCAGCGTCTTCGGCATGACCGCCTGCGTTACTTCCTAACCCTGAATCTTCCGTTAGAGAACCATCTTTAGAAGAGTCGGGGGTTTGTCGTCGGGCAGATAATTTCATGTTGGTATTGGCAAGAGTTTTTGCGGCTTTAGTTTCTAGTACCTTGACTGGCTGTGGACGTGGAAGGCTTGTAGCTTGAAGGGTGTATTTCGAGATCTAAAAAGATGGAAAATAAAAATAAGGTATATTTTAAACATTTGTTAAGGTAAGCAAAAAAATACTCAAGCATAATGTGGACTGAGATGTAGCCGATATTTTCTTTTATAAAAGCAAAAAATAAAAAAAAAACCTTTACTCGTAAATAAACTATTTTAAATGTGTGATTTTTTTAACAATTTCTATTTTAGTAGCAATAGGTATAAGAAGTTTGGTAACCAGTACCATATCTGTATGTGTAACAATGCCATGAATAAATTTACATACAATAACTTATAAATCAAAGTTGATAGGTATTTCAAGATTAAAATTAATAAATATGTTTATTCCATTTAGAAAACAAATATAATTATATTAATAAAAAGTTACTCGTTAATGAATGAGTGGTACGTATTAATAATTTCTTTTCTAAATTAAATTCTCATTTTTTGCATTTCTTTAAAATGTAGAATTACAATAAAATTTTTAAAACTTTTTATAGGTATCCAATTAATCTTTTTAATCAACTGTTTAAATGTTTAATGCTTTAATAAATAACATCTTGAACGGCTATACGTTTCATCAAAATATTTTGTAACAATAATGCACTATGAAAACAAAATAATTGTAGCATTAATTATTAGAAGCTTATATGTACCTCGTTAAATATTAAAGAACTTAAATTCCACATTCCTTAAGGAAATATTTCATCGTGTTATTATACTCTTTGCAGGCAAGTCTCAAAGAGTATATTATGTTCGGTCGGACCTTCTAAAATCGTTAATATTGTTCCTGTCGTGGCAATATACAACCTAGAGCAAAAATCTTTCCAGATTCGTCCGTTTCATGACTTTTTAATGCCTGCCCTAAACGCTCTGTTAAATTGTAACGATCAATTGTAACGTCTGTCTGTGCAATTATTGTGGCGCTATACAGTGTATGACAATTTCTTAACAGTGCGTGTACATTTGATACCCAATGTGAAAATTTGCAAAGGTTTTGTCTAAACACGTCAGAAAGAATTGTTTGTGGAGTTTAATTTTACCAATTTATCTTTATGTCTAGGGCGAGCAACATACCTTTATTTTTTGTCCAGTTGTAACAAAATTTGTTGCCTCAATAACTAAAAAATTGTTTATCGGATCGACTTGCACAAATAAAATTAATTTTGTTTGTACCCCCAACCGTTTAGAAAAAAAAATAGAAAATGCATTTTTTCCTTGCAAATAATAATGCATTGGATTATTAATGCAAGAATTATCTTATAAAATGTTTAAAAAAATCAACCTCTGCAAAGAGTATTTTCTAACCTATTCGCACTATTTGCAGATGTGCATTAAGCAATATGTACCTAAAAGTGCATCATCGTAAACATAATTCATTAATCAAGTCAAGATATTGTTGTGTAGGAATTTGAGTTTTTAAAAAGAATTTAACAGTTATCTTCTTACATACAACTGTGCCTTGCACAGTTGTATCGGGTGAGCAAATAAAAACGGCCCCTAAGTAGTAGGCTATGAACAATGTAAAATCTGCCAATTAACAATATTTTGACAATCCCCATGGCCTACTTATGGGCGGTTTTTATTTGCTCATTCGATATTTGCCATTTCGACTATCGAGAATAACAATGTTTTAACTTTAGAGAACAATTGAATTTTTGATGTTAAAAGAAGTACCGTAAAATATGGTGAATTTGACCAGCAGCGGGGTGAAATTGACCGAAAATTTAAGTCAATATTGTGGGCTTATCTTATTTTTGATTTTAATTTTATGCACTACAAAACTAAATCACGTTTTTCTAAATACTTGCATGTAAAAAAATTGAAAAAAAAATCTTAAAACCAGGCCATCAGTATCTTACTTTGAATTTTCGGTTAACTTTATCCCATTTTACAGTATTTTGCCATGTTGTTCACATAAAACTTTTTAAATCATTTAATTAAATAATCAATAGAAGCTGTTTTATGATGTTAGTTGACAAGAAAATACACAAGGCTAATATAAATCTTACATTTTAAAAAACTTACCAGAGTTTGATTAGGGGCAGCGACCTTGCTCACCATTCTCATATTTCTATTATTATCAATGAATGCTCCACTTGCAGCCGGATAAGTAGTTGTAGTTCTATTTTGAGCATCCAGTGTCGCTGAAATAGATCTTGGTTGCATCAGTGGTTGAGTGTGATATTTCAAATTGTTATTTGTAGCTCCAAAGTCATTGTAGTTAGTTCTTGAGTTTAAATCTGCGACCCTGTTCGTTCTGTTGCTTTGAGGTTGGCGAAAACCGAATCTGCTTACTCCTCGAGTTGCTATTGGTTCTTTTTTGGGCGGTTGTAGGCGAGGGGTGGATCGGCCATTTAAAGTACTTTGGAGGGTTAATGGTGTGGTTTCATCTTCATTTCCTATAATTTAAAAATCATAAATGGAGTTGTAAAGATAGTGATTGGAGTTATGTGAGCAAAGTTTTTTTTTTGTTGATGCATAAGAAGTACAAAATTACTTCGTTTCCAGATTTTTTTGCAAATGCTACTTAGTACTAAAATTCAAGGGTGCATTTTTTTTTAATAATATGTGGTTTACAAAATTTTATCCTAACATTTGCCATGACAGTAAACATTAGAAAGTTTACTAATCCACGGAAGAGTTGAGATGATTTTTTGTGGCTCGCTTGTTATAATTTTGTAAAACTTACCGTTATTATCTGTGGTATCATCAGAATTAGCAAGACGTCGCGCTGCACTGGCGTTCGATGCAATGGAGGGAGCCGTCTTTGGGCGTCGTTTAAACCCAAAAGACATTGCAACACCTCTAGTAGCACTATTGTTGCCGGATGTTTTTCTTATTGATTCCTTGTTGTTGTCCTCATCTGGGCTCTGAAAAGTAGATGATATTGAATTTATTGATTTAATCGGTAATTGTATTTGTACATAAATTATTAATATAAAAAAACTAGATTTATAAAAAAAAATTGCTTAGATAACATTTTTTTAAGCAGATCTAAGTATAACCAAAGTAAACCTCTAATTAAACTGTTTTTATAAGATAACTTCTTCAATTTTGTTTCTAAAAAGTTTTACGGTAAAGTTAATGATGTGGCCTATATTGGATTAATTACTACTTATTGCTAAATTAGCTAATTTCAATGGTAGGTAAATAATAATTATGCTTTAGTTAATTATTTCTGCAGTAAGTACCTACCTACATAGTTATAAACCTATGAAAAATGTTAAATTGTGCAGAGTTTTGCATAAAAAATAAATAAGTACCTATATATTATTGTTATTAATATATAATTTTATTAAAGGAGTGGCAGGTATTTATTATAAAGGTAGATTTGAATTTGCAAACTTTTACTTTCTTACGTCTCTGCTGGGCGTTTTAGTGAATTATTCTTATGTAGGTATGTAGCGGATGAATTTATACATTATTTTAGTACCAACATAGGAAGACATTTGGCCTTAATCTCACCAAATGGTAAGCAAGGAATCCATACAATACCAACCGTTTATTATGTTGACATAAGGGAACTATGATAACGGCTTAACTACCGACACCACTACCTTTAAGAATTACTCAAAAGGTAGATAATAGGGCACTTGCCTTACCTTGAATTTGCGACTACCTTATGTCAAATAAGTAATTTCGCCTGCCGCGCACTTAGATTGGGGCTGCCGCTTCATCGCCCCGACAGCCCCCATGGATCAATGAAGGCAGACAGTGATTTTGCCCTACATTAAACCAGGGATCACCTTAATTAAGCCGTCTATACATATAACTCGACTTAAATGAAAGAACTAAAAAAATTTGCCTAAAAAAGTGATTAAGCTACATAGTTTATTGCTCGAATAATAACATATATTTTTTAAGAAAATTTAACATATTTGGCATAATACAACACTTGGTGGGCAAAATTGGGAAGGCTCCTAAATTAAACCGATTTAATTAATAAGGGTACTATTGATCAGTGTTGGCCGCCAGGGTTGCCATTTCGTCCACTTTTTTTAATTTTGTCCAGGCCGGTGGAAAAAATGGACGAAATGAACGAAACGGACAAAATGGAAGAATTGGACAAAATGGACAAAACAAACAGCTGCTACGGTAGTTTTTAACATTACCGACTTTTTCTGTGTTTTCGCCATCACCTATCAAAATATTTTTTTTAAATTTTCGTTATTTCTTCCAATTTTGTCCAGGTGTCCAAAATAACAATTTCTTCCGGACGGACAAAATGAAAAATACCGGGGGGATTTTTCCACCCCGGATGAATCATGTTAACCCTGATTGGCCCAATTTAGACAAACCTGTTTAAAATTGCCATAAGAAGCCATACAGTTTATTATAAGATAAAACCGAGATTTATGGCTTGAAACTATAGAAACAAACCATAAAACTGTCAATCAAATTGGGATACGTTAAATTCTTGCCTTCCGTGGTTATTTAGAGTTACGGCGAGAGTTACGGTAAGTTACATCTACAAAGGTCATTTGAAAGTATACTTTAAAACGTATATATACGTTTTAAAGATTGGAGAAAAAGCTAGCAACACAAAATCGTACCTAGTTTTATTAGTTTATTTCTTTCATAATATTTTTAATTATCTTCATTAAAGAAATCTAAACATCATAATAAGTATTTAATTTTATCGTGAGAAATGCATCGTCCTATAAAAACGGTTGTTATTCAGAATAAGTTCAAAATATCACATGAAACTAAGATACCTTTCATTATCTTTAGTCTTTATATTATCTAATTTATTTACCGTTCCCATTATTCAAGTTGATAATTAACATTATAGAAGTAAGAAGAAAGGTGAATAATGTTACATCAAACTAGGTTTGAACTTACCTACTTACTTTGATGTTTTGATTGGAATATACCTATGCAAGTTTCTCCTTAACAAATAAACAATGGAGTAATGAATTGAATTATAATGACTCAATGAGGAAAACGTACGTTGGTATGTTTTTAGTGAAATGCGTGCCAAGAATGTAAATTGCAGAAAATTAAAGATGGTTTAAATTTATCGTAAAATGGTCCAACGTCAACAAATAATTGACTATCTTCTTTAGCCGTTAGAAGAACGGCTTTACGCCATATGTAGCATTAGCATAGTTATATTTCATCTACTTATAGAATGTAATACAGTCTAATTCTATAAAATTTAATACCTACAAACTTCTTTTTGTCTTGTACCCCCAAGCAATACGAAAAAGATGAGACTTGGATAAGGTTTCGTTTCTTCTCCTTGATGCTTTTAATGCTTGTGGCCAAGAAATTCACCTTATAAATTTGTTCATATCAAGTACCATAAAAAGTGATACCAAGTGTTACATACTTACATAAACGAAAGTTAAAATTAGTGGAGTGTTAAGAATATCCTATACTGATTACCATTACGTGCCCGAATATACCTAATTAATAATTATTTTTACTAATACAGAGACTTTTGCGAGCAAGATATCAAAATAAGTATTTAATGGTACAAGACAATAACCCCCTAGGATATATTTGAATATTACATAGTTGTTTCTTATTGTCATATTATTCAAGGCATTCATTTATTTTATTTGTTTCAGACCATTAATTTTGCTCACTAACCATATCGGATTGACACCTTCTTAGTTTATTTTATTAACGATAATTAATTAGTTGTAAATTTGTAAAACAACCAAAAGTTTAGTGTAGAGATTTGTTTAGCCTGAAACTATAATAAAAAGACCGTTGAGTAAATAAAATAGTGCCTTAAAGAAGTCCTTGAGGAACCCCAATTAAGTGTTGTATGTAATTGTCTTGGTATTTAAAAAAATATCATAACATAAAATTTTTCTCCATTTGATCCTAAGATACGGGTATTAAGAAGAGAATTTCTCTTCGCACAGTAAAAGTCCTGATTGGCTTTCTTTTTATTAAAAAGATAGTTCTGGTGTTTAGACATTTAATTTAACCTTTGTCTTGTAGCTATCGCTTACTTCTAGAATTTCCGCCAACGGACTTCACGATTTTAAAAGATCCAATTTTGATTCGTACCACAATCTTTAAGTAAATCATATTACCTTTGCCGCCTTACCTTGGAAAAGCAGAATTAAAAGGTGAAATACCATCTAGTAAAGATTTCGAGATTTAAGTTCACGTTTTTGTACTGTTCTTTTCTTTTGCTATGCCCAGAGGCTGCTATTGTAGTAGATTCTAACGAATTTCACTCCACCTTTATGGCACCTAAGTAACATTACGTTTCATGTGTTCTTATCACAATAATTGAAACAACATTCACCATGAACGCAAACTGGTTTTATCGTGACTCGGCATTCTAACTTTAAAATACTGGGCAATCTGGGTATTCTCAGTTTGATAAACTTATTATAGGCAAAATGAACTAAGACAAGTCAAGTACTCGAAAGTAATTAGGTATTATTTTGAATGGAACTAAAGCAGAGGATGTTAAATAATTGTTGGAAAGTCGGCTTATAGTTATGTTTTATTAACTCAAATAACTGTGTGAACAAAAAGTCACATCCTCCATTTTTAAGAAGCGAACATGAAATTGGAGGAGTGAGATGAAGTAGTATTTTATCTAACGGGAGTATACTTTAAAATCCGTTCTTATTCTTACAAAAATTATTGAGGTTTATGAAAACATGTTTTTTCGAATTTTTATTTGATTACCTGCGTGAAACACAGGTTTTATGTAAAACATAAAAATTATATCATAAAAATACCAACAAAAAGATGTTTATATTGTCCGTTTATGTAGACGGACAATAAAGAAACATTCTTTTTAACGTAGTAAGGTGTTGTGCATAATGTACAGTTAAATTCACATAAAAGTGGTACACTTTTAAAAAGTGTCAAATTTGTTTTATTAAATTTAGCATTAATTTTTTAATTTCTGGTTATTTATTTACAGTATTCATAAAATATGGGAAATCAACGATACAACCATCGGAAATATAATAAAATTATGGCAAAATTAAGGCCAAGTTTAATTAAACAAATTTGACACAACTTTGACAGTGTACCACTTTTATATGAATTCAACTGTATATCAAAACTGACCTAGTCTCTAAGATTTAATTTTCATGTATTTCAAGCACTGTGTCAAATCTATATTTGATCCTTAATTCTTATTTTTGCTTTTTGCTTAAATAAAATTCTACATTTTAGTCATCCTCACCCCACCTTAGGGCGGCCTGCCTTATTATTGAATAACCTATTCAAAAACAAAGATTATGCAATGGAATTTAATTTGTATGCTAACATTTTTTAAATTGGTCAACTACACATGCTTTATTTTTTTCTTTACCACATATTAAAAAACATAATAATTATTATACCTGTAAGTCTGGTGGACATTCGTCAATTATAAGGTTTGAATAATTTTCCATTTTAACAAAGTTTTTGCATGTAATATTTCAATGATCACTGTGGACAATAACTGAGTATTTAAGGGAATAAGATACCAAATTAAAACTCTTCTTGATAACTTTTGTAATGTACAAGCAATCTTTGTATTGACCAATTTTGTAAGGGAAAATATGATGATGGTAATGCGGCGAAACTGTGGCGTTTTACAGAAAATTGATCGACTTTTCTTCTGCATATTGGTGCGACGTCGCAAACGCAGGCGCTTTATACGCGTCTTGCGTCGCTTCTGAACTTTGCACTATTAAAGGAAAAGAGGAAAAACCCCCTTTCTACAGAATTTACAGGATACGTTTAACAGACAAAAGTTAGGGTAGGCGCATTTGGTAGGCACTTAGATTTTTCAGATAAAATCTTTAGAGGTTAAACATAGCTTTTATTTTATAAGAATTAAAAGAATTAAAGGAGATGTAGGTAGATTCACGTGTACTATTTATCTTAATTAACAAATAACTTTAACATTATTAAAGATAGCTTGTTAAAAGCATGCTTATAGTATTTTAATTGCATTATTTGCAATAGGTAGAGTTTGTATGTGTATGTCGGGGCAAATGAAGAAACTTTTACACAAACTTACAATACAAATCACACAATTTTTGCAAATAAATTCTTTCAGACAAAACTGTGTCAAGATAGATCTTGCAAAAAATACACTGCAGCCTATTTTTTTTCATCTGTTAGAATACCTAATCGTGAATCTAAATTTACAAAAAAGCACACCAACAAATGTTGAGGCTTGTTGTTGAAGCCCCCCAAAAAGCCCCCTTTAATTTGCAACATTAGATTACGGGATCTGCAAATTTTACAGATAGGTGCTCAATAAGATTTTAAAAGGATTTTTGGAAAAATGATTTTTCTACCTTGCTCCCAAATGACCAAATATTTTATTTATGTTGGATTTACACCAAACTTGGTTCTAATAAGTAAGGTTTAAAACAACTTTATACTTTTTTTTTTAAATATGCAAAAATATCTTCATCCCATTTGGGAACGTGGCTTTTATGCACGGTTTACACAACTTCTTTACCCCAACTTCTTTCCCCTTTACCTCATAGTCTTCTAAGATAAATATGTGTAAATATCATTTAGCGTTCAAACAGAAAATCTTTACCTCCGTCTCTCATAGTCTTTACCTCAACTATTTTATCTTTTATGGTTAGGCTACAGACTAAAAGGTAAGATTTCTTTGCAGTAACATTTGAACTACGCAATCAACATTTAAACTACGTATTTAACATTTGAACTACCTGGGCTAATAAAATATGTTATTCTAACGGGAACAACGTTATTACAGGTTGACGCACTTTACGCCTTGTAGAGTGCCTCGATGTCATTTTGACAGTTATTGTCGCCTTATAGAGTGACGACATGCATCATTCTTTCTCTGTCATACAGATAACGTCATTAATTGTGATTGTAAGTTGTAATTGTTGTCACTTTGGCTATAACGTTGATGACGTTATCTGTATGACAGAGAAAAAATGATGCATGTCGTCACTCTATAAGGCGACAATAACTGTCAAAATGACATCGAGGCACTCTAACGCCTTGACCTCCATTTACCCCGCAGTATTTTTTTGACGTTTTAGACAATAGTTTTCTGACGTCTGACGGATACTAAACAATATGCAAATAATCTAAAAAGAACCGCGAGGTAGATGTAGGTGTAAAATGCGCGGGCCTGCATAAAGTTGGCCATGTATCCTAACCTTAAAAATGTCAAAATAAGCAAACTGCTTAATTCTGTTATAAGTTTTTGTAATAAAAATGGGTGAAATAGTGATTATAGGTTAATTTTAAACAACAAATTATGTGTGGAGTAAAAACATATTACTAGAAAGGTTATGTATCTTGTTCCAAACTAGAGGTAAGAGCTAGAGTTGTATAAACCATAATTTTCAATTAGGTGAACTCGGAGGTAAAGACTATGAGGTAAAGGGGAAAGAAGTTGGACTAAAGAAGTTGTATAAACTCTCCATTAGGGAAAATAAAAAAAAAATAGTTTAAGTATTTTAAAGCCTTGTTTTGCATCTATTTGCAAAGTTTGGTGTTAATCCAAAATAACTGAATATTAATATTCGGGGACCATTTGGGGAAAGACGTAATTTTCTTAGAGGAATCATTTTTCCAAAAATCTTTTAAAAAACTTATCTAGCATCTATTTTGTAGATTCGTTGTGATCTTATGTTGCAAATTAAAGGGGGCATGTTTGGAGGCTTTCATGGCAACCCTAAACACTTATTTGGTATGCTTCAATCATCAAATATCCATTTATAATGGCTTTCCAGTCAATGATTTTTTACTATATATTTTGGTCTATAGTTTTCTAACGTGTATTTTTATCCCTGCCTAATTAAAAAAAAATGTATTTTATAACTTTGGGTGTATAAAGAAAACAATTTATAAATAAATCGAAAGTATTTCTTGTATGTGCTAAACGTGTAGTATTTAGGCACATAAGTGGGCGATAAAAGGGGAATTTAACATTTAATCCCTAAAAGACAAAAAAAAGTTTTTTTATTGATTATTTTTATAAAAGCCTATTTATTAATTAAAAAAAAAACCTACTGCTTCCGCCAGAAACTTGAACTATTTAGGCATTTTTTTGAGATTTTGTAGTATTTTTTAAAAAATATAGGTGTATTATTTAGATAGGTAGGTAAATCGCTCTTGAGCTATTAAAAAAAAATTGAATGAAACATACTGAACTAAAGATACTTACTAATAAATGTGGATGCTTTTTCAAAGGCCGATTCTGTGATGATACAGCTGAGGCAGCAAACGCGGAGGCCGCCTTACGAGACATACATTGTCCCATGGAGCCAATTTTTTGCTTTCCAATCTGTTAAAAAACCTTAAATTTAAATATTTATTAATGTATAAGTGGAATTATTAAGTATACAGGGTGTCCAAAAAATAGCGCATAAACGCGATGGGCGCTGCAAGGGCATCTCCATGTCGAGGGAGCCCCAGAAAATTGTTATAAAAAATCTTACTCAAATACCATTGGAAATATGAGGCCCCAAAGTGCGAAATTTTAAACGCTTATGGGTCAAAATCATAGAGGTGGAAGATGTGTGTCCCACTATGTTAAAATAAAAACGATAAACATATGGTAAAAAGTAAATATTATTATGGGTAACAAAAGTTATTTTTCTACTTGGAACATTTTTAAAAAAAAATAAAAAGTAACTCCCCCTATTTTAAAAAAAAATATTTAAGGGTCAAAATGTCTACTTCGGGAACGGTCCCATTCTCAGATTTCAGTAGACTTTTGATTGTTAAAAGCAAAATAAAAGTTTTAAAAATAAAAAAGTTCTTTTTTATAAATGTTAGATATTGAACAAAATGATATTTAAAATAAAATTTTCAAAAAAAATTAAGTAACACCTTTTTTGATTAGCTCAAAGTGTGTCCCCGGGGTGGCGTGTCTTTTCAGTAAACGCTGTTTATATATTTTATAGATTCCATATTTAGGCGCTAAAAGCGCGGTAATACATATAAAAAGTTGCGTCCATCATTCATCCAGTTGGTGGTGGTAAAATTGTTCCCAGTTAATTAGTCATTATCAGGTAAGAACTGAATAAGTAATAAGATTCAGTAGCGTACATCTAGTGGTGTCCGTTCCGGGAACGGCCACAACTTTTTTTTGGTCAATGATAAACGCTTAAAATGTTGTTATTGATGAGTTCCATCTATCTGGTGATTATGCGCGAAAACATTCACCTGATTTTGACAACAAACTTAATTTTAACTTTTTACATTAGAAAAACACAATTATCACAAGTTAAACACCTCAAAACAAATTTTTTAATATGTTTTAAACCATTTAAACAGAAAACATACACTAATAACACATTTTTTAGTTCGATCAGCTGATGAGTAGTTCATTGTGCGACTCAGTTCATCAGCTGATCGAATTAAAAAATGTGTTATTAGTGTATGTTTTCTGTTTAAATGGTTTAAAACATATTAAAAAATTTGTTTTGAGGTGTTTAACTTGTGATAATTGTGTTTTTCTAATGTAAAAAGTTAAAATTAAGTTGGTTGTCAAAATCAGGTGAATGTTTTCGCGCATAATCACCAGATAGATGGAACTCATAAATTGTCGTTTTTAAGTGTAAACACTTTAACATAACCTAAAAAGTAAAATTCAGAAAAAGCCTAAACTGTAGTTTTTCCAACCTAAAAATTGAAATGTCTACTTCGGGAACGTTTTTTTCTGTCCATTCCGGGAACGCTTTACTATATAATTTGCCATTTTAAACCCTTCATTTTAAATCTTCCATTTTTGATTATTTTATACAATTTTTTTGCACTGACAGACGCTATTCGTTAAATTATTTTTGCTTTTAAAATAAAAAAAAAATACATACTTGACCATTCAAAAAACACAAAAAAAAAATTTTTTTACTAAAAGTTTTTTTTTAAATAGTTTATTTTCTTTTAAAAGTCAAAAGGTACATTATAATTTTAACAAAAAATCAAAAATATTTTTTTAACAATAATTAAATCGCTTTCTAAAAATTGTCATTCCCGCGAACACAATAAATAATTTTTTTTTTCTTTAAAAATGAAAAGCCACACTATCATTCTTAACAATAAAAAAATAAAAATGCTTCTATACTTTAATAAAAATTTGAAATAAACCAAAGTTACTCAATAAAAACATTCACTTTTAATGATTACAATAAAACTCAAATTTACGCTTTTAAAAAATGTTAAAAAAAAAATTTTAGATTTTAGGAAAAGATAGGACTTAGAGATATACGATTATAAGAAAAAATCAAAAGAATTGCTTTAATTAAAATAATGAAATCTTTTTTAAAAACCTTCCCGGAATGGACATTTTTTGGTACAATTTATGTTTAAAAGTGATGTAACTAAAAGAATAAAAATGAATTGGCTATGCCCTTTACGGAATATAACTCTTAAAGACCTAGTGTTTAACACTAAGTATAAAAAAAACGCATACCCAACTTTGACTTTTGGTTTTTACCAACTTTGAAATATCGCACCTTTATGATTTTGACCCTTATAGCTTGAAGGTAAGAGCACATATTATTGAAAGAAATGGCTAAATGCAAAGACACAATCTATCTAGAATTATTTTACCATTTGTGAATCTTTAAAATGGTCAAATTACATTCTTATAATCAATTTAATTTAACAAAAATTTTATAAAATGAAGCTGACAACAATGTCAACATGATCTAATGCAAAAATGTATGCTCAAGAATCTATATGTTTTTAAGATGTAATTTACAAACTGAGTTGCTGGACTTATGCAACCTTGTTCCATTTTTCTCAGAGAATATAACAGATGAATTTTTTTTTACAATTTTTTAGGGATCTCTAAGAATGCCCCAAGAGTGTACCATCGCGTTTATGCGCCATTTTTTGAACATCCTGTATTATAAAAAGTTAGCGACAAAAAACAACACAAAGACAGAGTCACTGGCTAATAATGTTTTAAGAGGATATTCGGTCAGATCATCAAATTTGCTTTGATTGGTCAGTTCTGCACTCGTGATCACAAATATGCACACACAAATATGCACTTTTTAATAATGTCGAAAATGATCAATGTAAGTAATTATGTAGGTACTATGTATGTCTTATGTTTTGAACTTAATTAATATGGCAAATAAACTATAAATTTTACGAATAGAAAGGTAAATAAATTCGACATGGCAGGCTTAATTTCTAATCAGTTAAACATTAATAAATTATGCTAAGGTAATAAAAATCATATAATTACTTGCAGTCTGCAGATGTTAGTTTTCATAACAAGAAGTTGCATCTTTCTGACCGCAAATCAATTTTGCATTAAGATAGAATGTATGTGCATTTGTCTGAAGGTATAATCGATTCTTCTGACGAATTAAAAAAATCATGCTATGCAATTGGCTACTAATAGTTTAAAACAACGGAACTTTTGACAGGAAATGGCAAAAACAAAAGAGGATTGTTATATTTTGTAAATCACTTTTAATTTTCTTAATTTCAATATCCCTCTATCTTTTTTACTTTTAATTTTATTTTTAATACAAAAAAGGCAATTTTTTTTACCGTTTTTATTTGGTACGAAAACATTTTATTTTACGTTCAATTTATGGGACATATTCTACAATTATATCCTTCATTATTTATATCAAATTTTATATTAAATAAACATAAACCAAAAATCCCTTAGGTTGATATTACTAGTACAACACATTGCTAAAAGTCAGCATACACTTAAAAAAAATTACATTATTCACATAATTAATAGCAGATTATTTGACGAGAGTAAAGGAACTAATATTACCCAAAAAAAAGTTTACTTAACGAGCGAGTTTTGTAAATCCTTTAAGTGTAATATGGGCATTATATACCCAGGTTAAATATCTTTTTTTATTTAACTATTTCATTTATAAAAAAAAAAATTGATTAAGGATCAATGTGATACTGATTAATAAAAATTGAACTTTATTTAAAAAATGTGATTATAAGATTTCATAATTCAAGGTGTGTATTATGAATTTTCATAATACACAGACGTGGATTATAAACATCATAATGTGCTTACTGCCCTGCTTGCCTCATAGTAACGTGCGATTCACAAAATTTCACCGCGACTGAATGCCATGAAAACAAAAAAAATTTAAACTTAGGTCTTTGATAGTTTGTAATTCAATCAATTTTTGCATTGTAAATATAATCAAAATAGTGGCTAACATCTCAAGTTCTATTCTAAGTGGACGTTAGCAAGATGCATTTCTCTGATAAGATAAGAACATTTTTCTTATGATTTTTTTTTAATAAAATACATCCGACGCATTTGTTGTTAAATGAACCCTATTCACACTAGAGTTAAATTTAAAAAATCAAAGATGGTTGCTACAAAATCGTTTAAAATTTAATCTGCAGGATAGTAGTTATTTAAATTAGAATGACATCTAGTAATGTCTCGTTTACACAAATTCATTTAACAATTAAGAATTAATTTAAGAATGTACGTCAGCTCATTGGCTGATTATGGATTTGACATTGACGGTGAAGTTTTTCATTTGTCAATGTCAAATAAACCAATAAGCTATTGTAAATTTTCTAAATTAAATGTTAATTGTTAAATGAATTTGCGTGAGCTTAACATTTATTTACTAATTAATGTTTTAAGTTTAGATATGATTTATTATTGCAGTCGAGACTATTGCTCATGAAACAAAACGTAAATTGCAAATTTTTTGATATTATTTAATGACATTTCTTGCCACATTTATTCAGTATTTACTAAACAAAATTAATTTTATTAAAATTGCATAAGCTTCTGCATTATACCTGCCTTACACGTAGCTTCTTTTAAGTTCTTTTTTCCGGCTTCTTTGCCGCTTTTGGTTAAAAATGACATTGATAACAAATAAATGTCATTTTTAACCAATAACAGCAAAGAAGCTGGCAAAATGAAGTTACGTGTAAGGCAGGTATTTAAGTGGGATTCACAATGAAAATTAGCTTGTTTCTTGTAAGAGTTAGCGAGCATTAAGGTAGCTTGCAAAAGCTTAAACTATGTATTTGAGATATACCATTCACAATGAATTAGCTTGCATGAGCTCTCACAAGCTAATTCATTGTGAATGACATTGCCTAAATGCATATTTCAAGCTCTTGCAAGCTACCTTAATTCTTACCGGATGCAAGCTAATTTTAATTGTTAATGAAACTTTAGTATGAGTGGATAGTACAGCACTAATCCCACACCTGACACCAATTGTTGGGATCAAATTTCGAAATGATTAGAATTAGTTAAATTAAAATTCAAATAATTATATGCAGTAGCAGTAATAAATACATTTATGCTAAGGCCGTAATTAGGTTTTAAGAGACTTTAAAAGTATAGCATAGAAGAACAAAACTAAAAGGATGTAGGTACTAAAAATTGTAGAAAAGCATAAATAAAATTAAGAGTAAAATCATCCAAATTGTTTCAGCAATATATTTTTTCAATTTAATTATTTATTTGCTCATAGTAACATATCTTAGGCATTACTTTTATTTCGTGTAGGGCATTTAAAAAATTGTTATCTTACCTTGTAAACGTAACCACAAACTATTGTCACATCTTTTTACTAAAACTAAATCCAACATGTTCCAGAACACAAAACAAACAACTCAAAACAATAAAATCATAATGCAATGTGTGTTAATTAAATCACGATAAGGTGTCACTTCTGCAATGTACTATAATTTAATTATTTAATTAATGTTACAAAAACAATCGTTAAATTTAAAAAAATAGAATTTACCGGAGAAATTAAACACTACATTGCCGGTACGCTCGTTTAGCAGGTGGATGTGAAATGCAGCAGAGTTCTTCGTACTTTTATCGAGATAACCGTTTCTTCAAGTACCTAACCGTACCGTAACACCTGACACTTGGCTTGTTTTACAACAATTTTATTTTACTATCACATCTTGACAGCAAAGAAATAGTAGGTACCTACCTATTTCCTGCGACTGCGTTAAATTAGGCCGCAGTAAAATATCAATGCAACATTCCTGCTGGCTGCAGTGAAATCCTTAGGAGATATGCAACCTTTTATACTTTAGTGAATAGGGTTCGGTATTTAACATACAAACAAGAAAGTAGCTCTTTCATGGATTCCACGTTTTAAGGTGTAATGTATTTTGAATTATATTTAAGAAAACAAATAAAAAGTAGCACGTTTAAATAATATATTTATGTGTTATTTTACGAGATATTTTTTATAAGCATACTTAAATGGGTAATTTTTTTTTAAGAAAATACGTATTGGCCCATTGGACATCACATTCTTGTATAGGTAGTTTCATAAATACATAATATAAAAAAACATTATTAATCTTTATTAAGCATATTTAAAAAATCCATCATATGGTCATTTCCACCTAGCTTTATCACTTCCTCCCTTGCATCTTTTTGCAGTTCATTTAAAATTTGCCTCGTGTATTCAAAAGATCCGGACTTATCCAACAAAGACACACAATACTTTTTTACTTCAATATCTTTTGTTCTTTGCCTTAAGATATCTGGTGTAAATTAAGAAAACAATAGCATATTTAAAAAAAAAACTAATTAGGTAATCTGAAAAAAAAAGGATACGAAACACTTGATGGTCATTAGGATTGCTTTTTATTGCATGAATTATTGGAAAACTGAATTTTCCTTCAGTGAGATCTTCACAAAAGCTCTTGTTTTGCATATACTAAAAAAAAAGTGTTATTAATTATTAAAAACATATGTAAGTGAAATTATACGCACCTCCTTTGAATTTAAATTCTGATAATCATCCCTAATTTGGAAATATAATCCTAACATTCCAGTTAGTTTTGAATAATCCGATTTATCCTCACTAAATAGTTGCATCAGACGAATGGCCATCATAAATAGACCACCCGTTTCTAAAACAAATAAGTATGCGTTAATATTGCAAACCAAAGGAGGATCTAACAAATCCAAATACTTCTCATAGTCATTTGTTTGTAGTCTTCCTCAGATGGACATATAAAATTATCTCTCCAGTAGAGTTCCATTCCTTGACCTCTATGAAGCTCTAATACTTGTTCTGTGTAAACTTTAACAGCCTAAAATATTTACTGGTTTTAATGAAATACCTATATCCCAGTTAAAAAATTGGGGGTTAATTTGTAGCTTACTTACTTCGGAATGATTAAGTTCCAAAAGCCTTTCCAAAGCAATAAATAAGGCATAATTTGCCGCATTTATTGTACTAGGAACTCCGTAAATTGAATGGGCCACAGGGACACCTCTTCTTAAAATTGAACTATCTTGTATATCATCTAATCTAAAATATGATGCTGTTATTAACAAATGTATTACAATAATTAATGCGTTATATATTGCGCTATTCTTATTTTCAATTTTTTATAAGAGAACTTTAATTTTCAGATGACAATGTTAATTAAGTTTGTTATGGTAATTATTTTGAAATAGGAATAACGTGATGAAATCGCCAACATTAATTTAACTTATTTACAGCAAACTAGCATTATGCATAATCTGAACGATGTCCTCAATTTGACGGAGTTTATCTTCAGGAATTTTCATCCAAACATTAAAAGCTCTGGAAAGTTTTGAACGAATATTTTTTCCAGGAGTTTGTAATATGTAAGTATACGGTTGCAACAATTTCTGTAACATATTCTTTAATTAAATAGGCATAACGTTTAAGACAACATTAAAGTACCTCATCTTGGGATTTTTCGTTGTCCCTGCTAAAAACTTGTTCCATATTTTGGTTCGTTGTTTAATTTAACTACAGAGAAAGTTAGTTTTTGTTTTTAGAGAATTCTTATCTTACTCCCTATTTTATCAGTTCAAGGTAAAACAAAATACTCAGCACACGAATAACTAAAATCACTAATCCAATAAGGTTAAAAATTTAAATGAAAGCAACGAGTTGGTCCTTCTCCATCTCGATGTCATAGAGTATCACCTAATTTAATTGGGTATGTAGTGAATTCAGTTGCTTTGCGTGCGAAATAGCTTAGTTTAATAATTAGTCAATCAATATTATTTCTAAATCTTCAAATTATTGCAGATTTGAAATAGAAATGAATAAAAATATGCTTGAACTAAATTAAGATAATATAGTATTCTCACCAATTACAAAATTATTTTGAGTAATTATCAATATTCTGTTTTTGAATGAAACCATCAACACTTATAATTTTAGAACATATAAAATTTCTTTAGGTTATGTTTGACTCATTTCAGCCGGCAAAAGGTGGCGTCAATAGTAGCAGATGGCAACTGACAGAACGCAGATAACGTGCAATGTTTTCTTCTTCTCTCAGACTTAGTGGCTGTTTTATAAAAAACAATTTCACTTACATAACAAAAGACAAAAAAGTGTCGTGTCTCTCTATTAAACATTTGCAACAACACAACCAAATTAGAGGGATCTTAAAAATAGTCAATTAGGCGCGGGTGGCTTTGGGCATAGACAATAGGTAGGTCGACTGACTCGAGAGTTAGATACAAGTGCAATTAAGTAATTCATTTTTATTTTTATAATATTACCTAAATTAAATTTAAAACAATAAACATTGGTTTGCTTGTCAATAATCATAAAAGGAACCTGGTAATCTCTTTGTTTCTTTATCGACCAAATTTGCAGAAGGAAGCAGGTGTGATTTTTTCTTTTTTATTTCGTGGATTTCAGTTTCATTAGTTTTGATTACTTCAGGGTTGCACCATATTATGCCAATCGCAGTTTTGAAGTATTCTCGAAATCTGCGTAAAAAAAGAAGAAAAAATGAGACTCAGAATTAAAGTAATAAATTTATTTTAAGTGGATTCAAATAAACTGCGATTCAAGGAACAGTACTTTTAGGAGAATTCCTCTTTTGAGTCATTTTTGTTCTTTATTAAGACTCGACCAAATTATCGACCCAAATATACTAACACTAATATTTAAAATAATTCATATTTAACTTTCCAAACTTTTACACCGTATTTTTCGCAGTGTTATCTAAGAAAGGCTGTGCTTTTTTAAACAAGTTTTTACAAGGATCCCTAGACATGCCCCAACGGCGTACCATGCATCAGGTGGAACACCAATATTGGGACACCCTGGTATATTTAATTTGATTTGTGTTATAATTTTATCTTCACTAACTTTGAAACCTTCTTACCTTGTATTCATCCAATAATAAATTATAGGATTTACCATCGCGTTTGACATGGCTAGCCAATAAAACGCAAGGTAGACATGTTGAGTATATCTGTGATATATTACATTTGTATCATAATAAACATAAAGAAAATATCCATGATACGGTAGCCAACATATTCCAAATATCAGGACAACAATAATGAACATTTTCGCTACCTGAAACAGAAAATTAAACCAGATTTACTAAATGATAAAAAGTTAGGTATAGATACTATACACACTCTATTTTGCTACGTCTGTAATTAATTTTGCCAAGAATAATTTATGTTTTAGATTATCTAATTAATTAAATTAATGGTTTGGTGGTTAACTGTAGTATCTTCAGAATGTTTCTTATTTTAATAAAAATACGCGATAAAACTAAAACACGTACCTACAACTTAACACTTTTAGCCTTAGGTAAGAATGAATTCTTCAGAAAAATAATTAAAAAAAATGATAAATGCTACAGGTTGGAAATCTTTTTTGGAAATTGTCTACTTTTTGAAAAAAAAGTGGAATAACAAAACATTAATTTATTAATATTGGTAATATTATTACAAAATGGTTTGTCGTTTTTTATTTCAAATATTTAATAATATTGCTTATTTGGGTGTCATTATCTTTTGTTTAATTTCATTAATTTGTTCGTTTAAAATATCTTCAATACAAATATTTTAATTAGTGAGTACCTACGTGAGTAAAGAGAGTAGTTAATAATTTTATGGAATAAAATGTATGAAAAATTTGAGCTTTTATTGTTTAATAATCAATGTTTAATAATAACTATGAAGGTATTATAATTACAAATAATAATTTAACAATAAAATAACATTATATAGAAATAACATGAAGCATCTAGTTTTACATCCCTAAAAGGTAGAAGTAGGTATGCATTTACCTGAATAAAATAAATATTTATAATCAAAATGCAACGAAATTATAATTAAACTCAGAAGAAAAACAAACATTTTAGGACGAGAAAAGATAAGTAGACAGGTTTTAATAAACCAATATATAAAAGATCACGTTCAAATGACCATAATATATTTTCATTCAATATAATATAAAGAACAAAGAACCCACATTACGTTAAAAAGTATCATATTTTGCACGTCCTTATACCCTGGTTTGCAATTTTATTTACAATGGATTTAGACTAGGTTTAAAACTAAATTACCCGTAAGTAAACCACCTCTCACAATAGTGAACGCAAAGGTGCTACCTTTAACCCGAGTGGAAATACATTGATAGAAAGGGGGCTTATTGGGGGGCTTCCACGGCAACCCAAACCACTTATTGTTGTGCATTTTGTGAATTTAGCAACAACAATATATACAAAATCTGGCTGTTGTGTATTTTTTGTTAGAATTGCTATGTTGTTTTACTAACTCTGGCCTATTAATGATCCGGCGCCTTCGCCAATGTAATGTTCAGTACATTACGTATTGTTTTAGAAAAATCCGAAAACCTATGCACAAACCAACTTCTGTAGAGTTTAAGGTATCATTTTTGTATTGAAGGTGTATTATACAGTGTGTTCAATTGAGGATTAGACACCCCCTATAACTTTCATAATACAGTAAATATATTTTTAAGAAGAACAGGTCAATTAAGTTACGAAGAGGGACATCTAAAAAATATAATATCAACGTTTTCTTTAACCCTCTGTCACCCACCAACCCCAACCTACAATTTTTAAATTACAACCCCTATGTTGCGATACCTCATGTGAAAAGAAACAAAAATAAGCTTTACGATGGCGTCAAAAATACTAAAATCGGTTAACTCTTTTTTGGAATAATAAGAGGGTCTTTTTCTGGCGAGAACTTTTGATCGGTTTGTTATATTTACCTCCAAAATTTAATAACTGTGTAAAAAAACACAAATCTTTAGCAGCAACATTTTATTTTTTTTAACTTTTACACAAGGATTAAAACAATATTTTTGTTTTTTTTTCTATTAGTGGGGAGATCGAGGGGGAATTCACATACCCAAATAGTGTACACCACTTCCTCCAAGAGGAATTCTTTGTAAAAAATTCCCAAAAAATTCCACAAATTCCCCCAATTTCCAAAAAATTCCCCCAATTCCTAAAAAATTCCACCAATTCCCAAAAAATTCCCCCAATTCCCAAAAAATTCCACCAATTCCTAAAAAATTCCTCCAATTTCCCGGAAAAATTCCCCAGAATTTCTCTTAAAAAAACCTTTAAAAATGCATTACATTTTAAATTTTCAGAATTTTTGACGCAAAATTTAAACTTATGTTTATTTTTGGCATGAAATTCAAAAACAATAGCAAAGAGAATGAATTTACTAGAGTGTCAGTGCGCGAGGTTTTAAAAGGTAGAGGGCCACTCTGAAAAGTAGAGGGCGCTTCAAGCTTCAAAATTTTAGGGCACTTAAAATCTAAATACTTCGTATTTATGGGTAGAGCGGAACCCGTATCCAAGCATTTTGCTGGTCAATTTGTGGAAAAAGTCAAATGTAACCTTTTGATCTTGAATAAATTTCAGGTTATGAATTATGTCAATTTGAGTAAAGAACTAGAGGTAAGTTAGGATTATGAATCTTTATCAATCTACAGTCCGAACCAAAAGGTGTGAATTTTACACTTGTTCTAAATAGTAAGGTATTTTACTAGATTAGGTAGCTTATTTTGTGGGTAAGCTTCAAAAATAAAAATATATATAAAAAATAAAAGTCAATGTTTACTTGTAAGAAAAATGTATACTATAAATAACAATTTAATAATAATAAAAATAAGTTTTATAAATTTTAGTATAATAAAAGTATATTTAAAACGAGATAGTAGGTAAACCCCGAGACCGAGGGACAAATCAGATGGGCAAATTGTGTACATAAATTCCTAACAAATTCTCAACAAATTCTTAACAAATTCTACAAATTCTTAACAAATTCTGCAAACTCTAAACAAATTTTACAAATTCTTAAAAAAATGTACACTAATTCTTTCATTTAATTGCCGCTCGGTAAACCCTTTCTGGAAAAAATTCTCTTTAAACAAGTTATCGCCTTTGAATTAACATCATTTTGCACATGCAGAAATAGTGAAGACAGAAATTATATTTTTACTGGAGCATAATGGCTTACAGGTTAGTGGAAGCGATAATATTATCCATTTCTTTCCTTGTTCCCCACATTTTAAAGAATCTTCAAAAATGTTTCAAAAATCGTTAGGAACCTACGGCATTGTTGAGCAAGAAAATTCAACAAAAATTGTGCCAAAGTAATTTTAAGCTACTTTAACACCAGTAGCGAGTCACCAACGCGGTATGGTCGTATCTCACGAAGACAGATTCCTTAATGGATGAACCCATGGAAGAATCTTCGTTTTTGTAAGCCATGACCATGCCACGCTTGTGACTCAAGACTCGGTATCAGCGTAACTTAAAGCTACGTTGACACCAGCAGTGAATCACTAGCGTAGCATGGTCGTATCTCACAAAGACAAAGATTCGTTTATGGACAAATCTTTGTCTTTGTGAGATACGACCATGCTACGCTAGTGATTCACTGCTGGTGTCAACGTAGTTAATCTGCTAACATTAAAGTACTTATTATGGATATAAAACCATTGTTGACACCACTACACCTTTTCAACCCTCTATTCAGAAAGCGGAAAATTCAATTAAAAAAGTGTAAATTTGATTACCGAAAACGTAAATTTTAATTCAGAAGTTGAACCTTTCTATTCTAACGGATCAACTAATAAAAACGCGTTTGGATTCGATAATAATAACAATGTATAATTTATAATAATGTATTGTAACCCTATGTTCCATAGCCTAAGTTACTCCTAAGGTCCTGTTTCAAGGACTTTGCCCAGATTAGGAACAAGGGGGACCTTCTGCTTAACGTGTAATCCGAACCACGACCGACAGACATTTTTCCTTTTTTGGACCTCGTGTCGGTGTTCTTTTGCTTTGGGATCCATCCGCCATCTGGATCCTGATGGGTAATCCCTTTTCCTTTGAATCATAAAATTTATGGGAAGTTAACATATTCTAAATTCTTTCTGAATTAAAATTTACAGTTTCTCAATTGAAGATTACGCTTTGCAAATTGAAGGTTGAAATGGCACGTAGATTGTGAATAGCGAGCGTGGCTCAGACAAACGAAGACTTGTTTAAGCTTTATTGTTGATCTACTAGTAAATCACGAGCGCGGTTTATGGAGATTGGTGTATGATCAAACAACTTAAACGAATCTTCGTAAGCCGCGCTCGTGATTTACTAGAGATCAACAATAAAGCTTCAACAAGTCTTCGTTTGTCTCAGCCACGCTTACTGTTCACCAGTGGTGAAATGGAACCAAAAACGGTTCATGCCAAACAGAACTCTGCCTTAAGTTAATAATTACCCGTCCACCGTCCTGAAAAAATCAATTTAAAGATTCCATATGCGTTGCTAAAACTACAGAAAACAAAAATTGCATTATTAACTGTGTAAATTATTCATTAAAAGCATCCCAATTTTCATTCTTGCATTTTATTAGATGAAGAAGATCTGCATATAATAAATTTAGTATAAAATATTATTTACCTACCATTAAGCGTGGTAAAAATTTAAAATATAATATTTTATTTTAATGTTCTACGTTTATATTGTTTAAAATACTTATTAAAGGCTGTTAAAAGTACATGGTTCTTTAAACTACGATTAATCAAAAAAAATAACACATTTTTTTGAACAATTTTTGACATTTTTAGTAAAAGTGAAGTTTTAAAAGTTTTACTTTCAAATTTGACTTTTTCCACAAATTGACCAGCAAATGCTTGGATACGCATATGTTAGACATTTGTTTCATTACCCGCGTCCGCCATACCTATAGAAACGTAGTTTCTAGCAAATGTAGTTGCCTTACAAAATTTCATGGGTAGATGTCGTTGTTTTTTTATTCTACCAAAAATTAAATCTAGTAAGTGCTCTAAACTAAACATATTAATTATGTCAAATTGACTTTATTCAAAATAATATTTAAATGGTAAAAAACATGTTTTTGTTTAAAATTAAGTGATTATTGTTAATGTTGCCTTCATTAGATGTAAAAATAACTCTAATCTGCTACAACTCTTTAAAATAAAATCAAAATTGAACCCATAAAATTCAAGACTATCAAAATACTCAGAAAAATAGTGTATTTGTGAATGAAATAAGCGGGCAGCGGTTCCTGTCCCCAAAAGAAACAGTGGATGCTTTAAATTACGACATGACGACGGCAATTGCGACAAGCTTGAATAAATCAAAACTGGAGTTAACTGTTTGAATGAATGCGAAAATTCACCAATCTTGGCAAAAAATTCTTTGGAATGCAAAAAAGTAGATCTACTCAATCTGTTTGTGTTTATGCAACACTTAAATAACAAGCGCGTACGTAAACTTTGTTGTAGAAGGAAGTATCAGGAGTTTTTATTACTATTTTTTTTTTATAATTGAAGTTTATTTGACATTTTTAATTTAATTTTAATAAAATGTCATCTATGTACTTGGTCAAAGAGAATGAATTTACTAGAGTATCAGTGCGCGAGGTTTTAAAAGGTAGAGGGCCACTCTGAAAAGTAGAGGGCGCTTCAAGCTTCAAAATTTTAGGGCACTTAAAATCTAAATACTTCGTATTTATGGGTAGAGCGGAACCCGTATCCAAGCATTTTGCTGGTCAATTTGTGGAAAAAGTCAAATGTAACCTTTTGATCTTGAATAAATTTCAGGTTATGAATTATGTCAATTTGAGTAAAGAACTAGAGGTAAGTTAGGATTATGAATCTTTATCAATCTACAGTCCGAACCAAAAGGTGTGAATTTTACACTTGTTCTAAATAGTAAGGTATTTTACTAGATTAGGTAGCTTATTTTGTGGGTAAGCTTCAAAAATAAAAATATATATAAAAAATAAAAGTCAATGTTTACTTGTAAGAAAAATGTATACTATAAATAACAATTTAACAATAATAAAAATAAGTTTTATAAATTTTAGTATAATAAAAGTATATTTAAAACGAGATAGTAGGTAAACCCCGAGACCGAGGGACAAATCAGATGGGCAAATTGTGTACATAAATTCCTAACAAATTCTCAACAAATTCTTAACAAATTCTACAAATTCTTAACAAATTCTGCAAACTCTAAACAAATTTTACAAATTCTTAAAAAAATGTACACTAATTCTTTCATTTAATTGCCTCTCGGTAAACCCTTTCTGGAAAAAATTCTCTTTAAACAAGTTATCGCCTTTGAATTAACATCATTTTGCACATGCAGAAATAGTGAAGACAGAAATTATATTTTTACTGGAGCATAATGGCTTACAGGTTAGTGGAAGCGATAATATTATCCATTTCTTTCCTTGTTCCCCACATTTTAAAGAATCTTCAAAAATGTTGCAAAAATCGTTAGGAACCTACGGCATTGTTGAGCAAGAAAATTCAACAAAAATTGTGCCAAAGTAATTTTAAGCTACTTTAACACCAGTAGCGAGTCACCAACGCGGTATGGTCGTATCTCACGAAGACAGATTCCTTAATGGATGAACCCATGGAAGAATCTTCGTTTTTGTAAGCCGCCCATGACCATGCCACGCTTGTGACTCAAGACTCGGTATCAGCGTAACTTAAAGCTACGTTGACACCAGCAGTGAATCACTAGCGTAGCATGGTCGTATCTCACAAAGACAAAGATTCGTTTATGGACAAATCCATGACAAAGAACAATGGTATGTTCAGATATGACATCTTGCATAGAGTTTCTAAAAAATGACGTCACCTTGGTGACAGAAAATCGTAGACCTATAAATTTTTGCGGTATATGAACTAAATTTGATCTCTTTATTTAAACGTCAAAAAGAAACTGCACTTTGACATTTATTTGAAGATTTTGCTTTTTATAATTTAGAAGCATGTAATATAAACTTTGGTATGTACAGTGTCTGAATATTTGATGTTATTTAAACTAAGTATTAAACCACGGTTCATGACTTGTAAACTATGTCGGTGCCTATAGTAGTGCGTCCAAAAAATACTGCCAATGAAGATTTCACATTGAAAAACTTGGCCATCAGTACTGTACCTAGGTAGCCCTATGGGCCTATGGGGATGAACATGGAAACTATGGAGCAAACTCAAAGTTTTATCATACTTAAGAAGTAGTGCCCGTAAAACTGGAAAGAAGAACAAATGTGGTGGTTATTGCCGCGGATAAATTAGTATAAAAGAAAGAATAGATAAACGTTAAGATTTTTTACAAATAATTAACCATGAATTGTAAGGTTATATCTTAAAATGCCAGAAATAATATTGCCAAAGAAATGTTTTCATCCGTCTCACCGGTAATAAGAGAAGCAGGAAATCTACTGAAATAATTGTAGAATGCTTTCATGCGGGTAAGGATGGATCCCCGTAATCTGCAAGAATAAGACGCTTCTTTATGGAGAATTTTGACGTCGGAAAAAGGGAGGAATATGTTCCTGGATTTTCAAAATAAAAAATGCATCAAAATGGAGAAACGCCAAAAATAAATGTTTTAAAAAAAGCTGGCAAGAAATTAGGATGGTACCAATTGGTGCAGGCAGATTAATAAAAAAAATATGGAAGAGAAAAAAGAGAAACAAATCATCCTGATGTGGATATGGCAATATCATGATCAACAACTCTAACAGCAAACAATCTATTTTTTAAAAGATTAAAACTATTGAAATACTCTTTTAGATTCTTATATTTTTTGTATCTATAAGTTATAATTTATAAAAGAAAAAAAATATTTTTTTAATTACTTTTTCGTTTCATTCATTGATTCTTTGGTATGCGTCCACAAAGGGCGCGCAAGGGGGTGGGGCTAAACTCCTCTAGGTTTTAAAAAACAGGTAGTAAAATCTAGGTTTTTTAAAAATTCTTAGAAAAATTAGAAGATATGTCTCCTGGTTGCCAGTGTATCAGTGTTCGTTCGGGTTCCTGAAGCATTTATTTGTCCAAGAGCAAACATTTTGCAAAAAGTTTTGGTGTTCGCTTCCAAAAGTTGTTTATTTTTAGAAAAGTATAAAATTTTATTCCACTTCCTGGAGTCCAAAATGTTTGCAAGTTGAAATGGCAAAATTTACCAAGATAAAAAATAAACCCAAAGTATAGTAGACGATGAAATTAAATAATGTTAAACAATAAACGCACAGTCACACACACGAATTTACTTTTAAAAGAAACCGAATGTACACTTTTAAAAATGTCAAATTCTTTTCTTACTTACAAAACGTCAGAATCAAGTTTTTTGAACTCGATAACTAGATTCCCAGTAAATCTTTAGCCAAGATGACGTCACGGCGTCGGAAGCACAGAAAAGTGAGCATACCATTGTTCTTTGTCATGGACAAATCTTTGTCTTTGTGTAGTATATCCGAACCCACCCCGAGCGTGCGGTCAGTTGTCATATGGGATACGAATAAACGAGTGCACATTATTTCCTTGTATTACTGTTAGAACCCTAAATACACTGCATAATATGGCGACGAGGATGTTTTGTAATTCGAGGATCGCGTAGTGCATTGTGTTAAGTACTGTTACATGACAATTCCGAATGAAAAAGAGTTTTTTTCATTACGTTTAAAAGCTAGGTTATGTTAACCGGCTTTGAGATCCGTGAAACCAGCCCATTGAAGTCAAAATCACAGGTCTGGGGATTTGGATGTTTCCATGACAAAGAACAATGGTATGCTCACTTTTCTGTGC